>JARFJB010001166.1:14012500-14032500 GCA_036346205.1 Vesta saturnalis | reverse complement strand
ACTTAAAATTTCATATTATGCTTGATTTCAATTATCCTCTAGCCTATTTCAGCGACATTTTGTCAAACGCAGTGAAATGGAGTAATAAGTCGATTTAGCCATAGTAAAAAAAATGGCGATGCATAACCTTCTATTCGTACCTATGTATATGTAACTTGGAACGTCAATATGCTGATTTTGACTATAGAATAAAAGAAATTAACGTGGAATATGCAAAAACTACTGCCAATTTGGATCCGATGGAGGTAGTGTGAGGCACATCTAATATTTTAGTGTGTGGATATTTTATTGCTAAATGCATGCCACATCTTATCGTGTAACGACCACACTGTCAGTAATTGACACCCACACGTGGCTATTAGCTCGTACAAACTTTCCGTTAAGATTGAAACACCGAATCTGTTGGAACAGGAACCGCAATGATTATAAATACATCATTCACTAGAAAACGGTAATTGGTGAACCCCGTGCTTTTTCTCACATGAAGAAAATAATGTCCTTCAAATACGTTAACTATTATTTAGGCAACAAGAATTCCGCATTGATGGTGAACGATGTTGAAACCAAATTTCTAACTAAGGGTTGGTTTTGGTGAATTTGGTAAGTTCTAAAAGTAACTGAGCAAATTGACATGATTAGCTCATTAAATAATAACGTGCATTCTTGAATTACCTGTCCACTATGTACTAGTGATTCTACTTACAAGAAACCTCCCTTTTCTTGACGCTTTGATAACAAGAAGTCGTAGTAAGCCAGATATAGATATTTATTGTAAGGAAACTAGAACTAAAAGATACATAACCAATGACTACAGTCACTGTAAGCAGCATAAACTCGCAGTTTTTAATTTTTTGGTTCATAGATTGCTTAATTTTCGTCTTTCGGTTCAAACTATAATAAAGAATTACGCATTATTAAAGAGCTTGCTGCATACAATGGGTTTTCAGAGAGAGTGGTTACGAATATAGTTAGAAAACAAACACATGGAATGAGTGTTAAAAATGTAACTACAGAACGAAACGCTAGAGAACAAATAGAAACAAAATATGTATAATTACCAAACTATCCTGCTTATACAAAAAGTCTATTTAAAATCTTTTCCAAAATTAATTTGAAAACAGTCACTACTTCAGGTTTGCAAACTCTTTTAGGCAATCCAAAAAGACAAGTGGGTAAGCAGGATAGATCGGGAATTTATAAAATGAATTGTAAAAATTGTGAACAAATATATGTAGAGCAAACTAAAGGACCTATCAAAATTCGCCTTAAAAAACATTTAGCTTATATCGAATACAGCGTTACCATAAGTCTGCCGTAGCCCTACATTCATTTGATAACAATTATGTAGTAGAAATGGTATCTTTAGTGAAATCTTTACAAACAAACAAATTCTAATGAATAAAGACGATCAATGACCTTTAGGCTATTTAAAACTCATTTAACTTTCACTAACACCAGATAAGCACTCGCTGATAGTATATGTATATATACATATATGTGTTAATCATTAAGTAAGTATAATTAGTGAGGCAAATGGATAGATTCTTTTTAACTTCAAACATGTCTTTATTATCTATTTACTTTAAGTGGTAAACTTAAATTTGTATTCTTCTTAAATAAAAATCTACCATTTGGTCACTAACTGTTAGGCTCTTATATCGAAGGGGTGTAGGACTAATCTTGTCAGTTGGTTGAACAATTTTTATAACTTGGGACGAACGCTAAAATTAATCTTCGTTCTTATTATTTAGAATTCTTCTTTGAATATCATCCACTATCGATGTGTCATGTTCGTTGCCTAAGTCACAGTTAAGATATACGAAGGACATTCATTTTGTGCATGATGGTACCTTTCAGTAAATGTTTACAAACCCAGCATTGAAATCTCCTGACGCTATTTTCCTTCTGCGATAATGTTTGAATTGCTTTTTGTGTTCTCCCTGTTGATATTCCTTTATCTTCTTTTGTATTTGTTATTTTTGTAATGCAATTTCTTTTTTACGTGTTATTTAATGTAAATATATACACTGTTACAGGTGTGCAAGACAACGTATTCTGTTTTAATGGTATTGTGTGCTACTCAACAATAAAATATGAAGAAGGAAATAATATTACTTCTTTTTAATAACACCACGAACTTACAACATAAAATGTTTATTGAATTAACTAATCACTTTAATATGCATCAATATAACAGTTATATTTAATAACACGTCATATTCTAAATAGACTCAAAACTATGTAACAACAAAGTAACTTATTATTAAAATGATTCACATTATTAATTATATTTATTTAGTTGGTCGTACCCATCCCTTTCCATTTGTAATGTAAGCAAAATGATACTTGTTGAAGGCCGTCATTGGTTAAAGGTAAATAAGAAACTGGCGTTTAGTTGAGCTGGCCTTTTAAGAGTTGCATGTACCAAACGAAAAAAGGCTTAAGTGGGACCAAAAATCCATTAAACATATTCTACTTAGATATGGAGAAGAAACAAAAAGCTATAAGATTTATAATCCAGGAAGTCCATGTTTAGTACAGACGTTATTATTATTTAAAATGAAAAAGAGAATGAAGCAATTACAGAAATTTTTAATAATGAATCTGAAGAAAAGCAGATATTAGATTCAGTCAAGGAAACTTTGACAAATGAAGAATTTGTGATGTCTGAAGAAATTGAAACTGTGTCTGAAGAATATCTAAATGATTGTGCTAATGATTCAAATTGTGTTGCAGATAATCAAGATAATCAAGTAAAGATGGATAAACTGAGAAGATCTACCAGAATTAAAAAGGCTAAGTCCTACGAAGATTTTGTAACTTACTCATGTGCATGAGTGGTTCGATGCCTGAGAGTGTTTATGAAGCTTTGTCAAGCGCAGATGCACATAAATTGAAGGACGCCATAATGCAACATGAAATTAATTCTTTAAAAGAAAATGATGCTTGAGATCTTGTTGATCAGCCGGAAAATTATGGTTTAATTGACAGTAAGTGAGTGTTCAAAATCAAAAAGGATAGTGAAGGAAAGGTGACACATAAAGCAAGGTTAGTGGCTCGGTCATTTATTCAACAAGAAGGGGTTGATTATAATGAAACTTTTGCACAGTGGTTCTACACTCTATATTAAGATTATTAATTTTCTTATTGGTATAATTAAACTTAGATGTTTTTCATTTAGATGTTAAAACTGTTTTTTTCTAATGGATTAGTAAAAGAAAATGTTTTTATGAAACAGCCTGAAGGCTTTATTGTAGATCAAAAATTTAAAGAAAAGGTATGTAAACTTAAAAGAGCAGTTTATGGATTAAAACAGTCTTTACGTCCATGGTATGAGAAAGTAGAGTGTTGATTGATTAAGATAGGATAGGTGAACCGCGAATATAAACCATGTCTATTTTTGAAACCCAAGAGTAAGAATATGACAATTTTAGTTCTTTACATTGATTATTTCTTTATATTTTCAAATGATGAATGTGAGACAAATGATCTGAAAAGGAAATAGTCGAATATTGCCATACGGATATTAGGTGTTAATGTTAATTTTCATAAAGAAAAGGAAATTGGAAGTTTGGATCAAAAACACTACATTGACTCTTTGTTGTTAAAATTTAACATGTCAGATTGTAAAGGGGCTGATACACTTTTAGAGAAAGGTTTAGTTCATAAGAAATGTGAGAACAAATGTTGATAGGTAGGTTGATGTATTTTTCTGTTATGACTCGACCAGATATAACTTATGCTAGTTACTTGAGTCAGCCTAACAATAATTATGATGAGAGTCATTGGAATGCAGCAAAAAGAGTGCTCAGATATCTGCAACAAACCAGAGCTTATTATTTAAATTTTGCAAAGAGACCTGATAAATTAATGGATTTGATGACAGACTGGATATTTTTTTCTTTTTAGAAAAGCTGTTATGTCTTGGGCCACTTCAAAGCAGAGTATATATGGCATTAAGTGAAGCTTGTAAAGAAGCAGTTTACTTAAGAAATGTTATCAAATTACTGAAAATGCATGATACTGTAACGATTTATAGTGATAATCAGGGTGCTCTTAAGCTAATGAAAAATTTATTGTTTAATAATAGGTCGAAACATATTGATATTAGATATGATTTTGTAAGGAGTTTGATGCAAGAAGACATCGTAAATACGCATTATCTTAAGAGCAGCTTTATTAACTAAATCTTTAAGTATGCTAAGCATTATGATTTTTTAAAGGACTTATGTGTGTCCAAGCAACATTTCAAACTAGTGGGGGTGTTATTATATTTAGTTTGAAATGTTTGTTATATTATACCGGTACTTAGTGCTCTTATTGTTACAAAAAAAAAAAAATAGATAGTGGTAGTCGTTGGCTATAGTTAATTTAGTAAAATTGTCACTCGTCATACCTGATACAAACTCATTAATATGCGTATAATTGGAGCCTGAAGATTTTAATTCTAATTACTAATTTAGTTCAATTTGTATGTATCTGATATAGGCAGTTCATCAGAAGATTTTTTGGACAATGCCGATAACTGATATTCGTTTAATTTGTTTTTAGAACCACATCAAAAAAATTTTATTAAGAAAAAAATATACAATACTGTGTTTTACTTTATTCTACACTAACAATATAAAAATGAAATACAAGCAATACATCAAGCTAAAGTTAAAACTTAATAAAGTGCTGTTTGTAAGAGAATAACTTCTACCTAAGTAAAACATGACCAAACACTATGTTCAGTTCTAAATAAAGTAGGATTGTGACGAAATTCTATCATGATTCGTATTTATCCTTGGGTATCTAATAGTACATTATATACCACGAGACATTTAATCCTGAAGGTAAAGTTTATGACCTGACTGGTGGAGGGGGGCATAATTTACCTAAGTGCTGGGAACGGGATTACCATAGTTTGTTGTTGACTGTCAGATAGATATTGAGATTGACTTATAAAAATAAA
The DNA here is from genome assembly GCA_036346205.1 of Vesta saturnalis. NCBI lineage: Eukaryota > Metazoa > Arthropoda > Insecta > Coleoptera > Lampyridae > Vesta > Vesta saturnalis. The sequence continues at coordinate 14,027,546 of JARFJB010001166.1, read as the reverse complement.
CTTTAGTTTGTATTTTTACTATTTCTTTAAATAAGTAAAAGCATAACAAAATTGGCGACGAGGATTATTAAGGATATTTTTAAAAGATGTCATAGCAGTTTCAAGAAACAATCCTTTAGCTTATTGAAAATCAACAAATTCAAATTCAGCAGAAACAAGAATTTTTAAAGAAGTTGATTCAAAATGGTTCAGGACATAAACAATCCACAGATCAAGAAGAAGTGGTCATGGAAACTTTAGGAACCAGCATAAAAGAATTTATGTATGATGTTGAAAATCCAAATTTTGAAATATGGTTTAAGAGATATGAAAGTCTTTTTAATGAAGATACTAAACGTAGTTCAGACGCCGCAAAAGTGAGACTACTTTTAAGAATTAATTTCCATGAACAACACATAAATTACATTTTACCAAAAAAATCGTAAGACTTAAATTTTCAAGAGACATTTAACATATTAAAACAGATGTTTGGAAACAAAACATAAATTTTTAATAAAAGATATGTCTTAAGCTGATAAGAATATTTTGTTTCGTACACTGCAAAAGTTAACAAGTTTAGTGAAAAGTTCGAATTTAAAAATGTTACTGTAGATCAAATCAAATGTCTTATGTTTGTACGTGGTCTACAATCATCAGAAGATTCAGATATAAGAACCAAATTGTTATCACTGCTTGATTCAAATAAGGATTGTTAACATTCAAATATTAATAGTTGAATGTCAGAGAATTCTTATTCTTAAGAAGGATACTAACATGATTCAAGAAACATTTTCTTCAAATGTATGCAAATTAAAGAAAAACCATCATTATCATCATCATCGAGTGCTAAACAATATAAGAAGGATTCCAGATGTATTCCAAAATATGCATGCTGGTTCTGTGCTGAATTTCATTTTTCAAAATTTTGTCAGTACAAACATCAATGTAATATCACAAAAAAGGACACAAGGATGGTTTTTGTTCAAATAGGAAGGAAAATTATTCAAAAAGAACTTCATTTTCACAATCAAACAGTATTTTGCAAGTCAAGTCAAATATAGGAAGAAAATTTTGGTTTTCATCTTAAAATTCAAAAATGTATTTTCTTTTTACCAGAAGTGAAATATTAGGGTCATATTATTGGTAAAAATGGTATAGGGCCAGATCCTGCAAAAACTGAAGCCTTAACTAATATGCCCCCACCATATGATCTTCAGTCATTAAGATCATTTTTAGGAGCTATTAACTATTATGGAAAATTCATCAAGAATATTCACCAGATCCGACAACCTCTTGATAACCTTTTAAAAAAGAATGTAAAATAGTTATGAACAAAAGAATGTCAAGCTTTTTTTGATCAGTTTAAGGAGATTTTACAAAGTTAACCCATTATGACCCATCTCAAACAATAATTGTAGATGCAGATGCATCAAATACAGGCGTTGGTTGTTGTATGTTTCATCGATTTGAAGACAGATCCATAAAAGTTATTGAACATGTTTCAAGAACATTAATTGACGCAGAGAAAAAGTATAGCCAAATAGAAAAAGAAGCAGTAGGCCTGATTTTTGCAGTTAAAAAGTTTCACAGAATGATTTATGGCAGACATTTCATTTTACAAACAGATCATTTGCCATTCCTCAAGATTTTTGACTCAAGGAAAGGTATGCCAACTTATACAGGCAATAGATTTCAAAGATACGCTTTAATTCTTCAAAATTATCATTTTTCAATTGAATATGTCAAGACGCAAAATTTCTCTCAAGACTTATTAATCAAAATGTACAACCAAATGAAGAACACATTATATCATCAATTAATTAAAATAGACTCCGATGTAAGAGAAATTTTAGAATCCAACATTGCAATGTTATGATTATGCTAAAGCTCTTAAGAAACAAATGCCGCGTTCCTGTAGTGATACATCTATGGCAGGTCCCGACTGGTTTTCAAACCTCTTGAAGAGACACGCAAGGCTGTCAATATGAATACCACAAGCAACTAGCATGTCAAGGGCCACGAGCTTTAATAAAACCAATGTAGATGCTTTTTTCACAAATTTGGGCATTTTGTATGGACGCCATAAATTTTCACCGTCTGATATTTACAATATGGACGAGACTGGAGTAACTACTGTTCAAAGACCAGATCGTGTAATTGCTAGAAAAGGATTCAGGAAAATTGGTTCACTCACCTCAGCTGAGAGAGGCACACTTGCCATGATGGCTCTTGCGGTTACTGCTGCTGGAAATAGTATCCCCCACTATTTATTTTTCTTACAGTGCATTTTAAAGACCATTTTTTGAATAACGCTCCCACTGGTAGTGTTGGGTCAGCTAACCCATCTGGCTGGATGAAGTAGGAGAATTTTTAACTTTCATGAAACACCTTGTTGGCACAGTAAAGTGCACTAAGAATGCCCCATTTTACTCTTATTGGATAACCATGAGTCACATCTATCAATACCTGCGCTGAACTATGCTAAGGAAAATGGCATAGTTATGCTTTCTTTCCCTCCGCATTGCAGCCATTGGACAGGAGCGTTTTGGGCCCATTGAAAAAATATGTAAATTCTTCCTGTGCTTCCTGGATGAAAATTAATCCTGGAAAGACTATAACAATCTATTATATCCCAGGAATCGTTGCTACTGCTCTTCCAATGGCAATTGTACCAAATAATATCACATCAGGATTTCGCGTTACCGGTGTATATCAATTTAGACATTTAGACATTTTCATGGACCAAGAAGTTATGTAACAGATCGTGCACTTGTGGAAAACGTAGGGCCTAATGTAGAACATGTTACTGCAGAAAATTCAGTGGATGCAGATAATATACGATCAGATCGACCAGACATTTTTTCGCCAGTAGAACCATCAAGCTCCCGCACAGATTCTTTTGCTGAAGCTGAACCGTCAACTTCTCAGCTGTATCCTTCAAGACCTTCAACATCTGCGGAAAGCAGACGGAGCCCTGTGCTTTCCCCAGAGATTATTCGCCCTCTGCCTAAAGCCGGGGATAGAAAACCTAGCAGACAACAGCGCAGGAGTGTAAATATGCTATTTTGACCGACACTCCCGTAAAAAATGAGTTGGAGGCATCAAAAAGTTCAAAACCCACAGGCAATGTAAAAAAGTAAGTCTTTAGAGACAAATCTTATAGAAAGAAACCCAAAAATCACCATCTCCATCCAGAAGAAGAGGAAGAAGATGACACATTTTGTTTGATTTGTGGAGAAAACTATAGTGATTCCAAGGAAGTTTGGTTGCAATGCACCCAATGCAAGAATTGGTCACATGAAAAGTGTACTGGTGGAAATCCATATTATGTGTGTCATAACTGTGATAGCGATGACGATATGTAATTGCTTCCATCGTTTGTTAACTTTATAAAATAAATACCTATTGAAATATTTATTTGAATTTATTTGCTTTGTATGTCTAAAAATAAAGACGACATGTCCTAGGCAATAAATTATGAAACCTGTGACAACATACCCCAGATACTGTGACAACATGCCCCTTCACGGGGCATGTTGTCACAGATTTCTCGAACTACTAAGCTAAATAAAAAATAATGTTTTTTACTGTGATAATCACTGGTACTTAATTCGTTATGTTCACAAGATATGTATGTACTGAATTAACAATTGTTGAAAAAATAAGAAACAATAATTAATAAAAAAATTAATAAAAATTGTGACAACTAGCCCCGGTCTCTCCTACCTTTTTCACCATGGCCTACACCTGAAAAAGCGTGGCAAAGATTACACATTGATTGATTTTTAGTACTAATATAACTACAACAAATTTCATATTAACAAGCTTAGATGAATTGTTTGAAAGGTTTGGAATACCAAATATTAGCATAACAGATAATGGTTCTCAGTTCACCAGTAAATTTTTTTCCAAATATTGTGTGGAAAATGATATTCAGCATATTCTTACAGCACCTTATTCTCCACAGTCTAACGGACAAGCAGAAAGGTTTGTGGACATTTTCAAAAGAGCATTAAAGAAAATAAAGGAGGGAGAAGGAGTACAACAAAAATTATCACTATCAAGACAAATACAAGTATTTTTATCAACTTACAGAAGATATCTTAACAAAAATGCACCAGAACCAAAGTCTCCTGCTGAACTACTTCTAGAAAAAAACATTCGTACAGACAGAAAGATATTGCAGTAAATTACAACAATCATGATCAAATTCCATAACAGAAAAGCTTTGAAATTGGAGATTGGGTATAATGCAAAATATTTAAAAAATATCATTAGAAATGGAAACCTGGAAAAGTTCTTAAAAAAATTGGAAATAGAATGTATCACGTTAAAATTGAGATCAGTTAAAAAAGGTTTCATTTGCACCAATTAAAAATTAATTATACAAATAAATCTGACAATTCCAATCAAAAGTTGACATTGAATTTTTTGGATGTTTTACTGGAATATTTTCAAATTGATAATAACCAAATACAAGATGTTTCTGAAAATACAGATATGAACGATGTACAAACTGAAATTTTGCTGTCTGATACTAGTCAAGCAGCTGAATTACAAGATGTTGCAGACAATCTGCAAGGTTTTGTTAATAACATACAATATGTGTCTAGCTCATATACAAGACCCACAAGAAGAAGGTGCACACCAAGTTATCTTCATGACTACTTCACTTAAAAGAAGGGACTTGTTCGGAACAGGGTTACCATAGTTTCTTGTTGTCTGTCAGATAGATATTAAGATTGACTTATAAAAATAAAGTTTATGTTGTATTCTTACTATTTCTTTAAATAAGTAAAAGCATAACACTAAGGGATTAAAAGTACTTCAGTCGCAAAGTATACACGATATTTTCGCACTTCCGAAACTGAAACTGTATACATCATAATATAGAAATTATATTGAAACTGGTATAGAAACACAGATAATTATTAAGTCCAAAGCAAAACGCATACCAATACGGTCGCTGCTGCGGCGGTGTCTATGTTCTCTCGAAAAGTCACTGCTATGTTGCTTAGAAACAAGCATAATTTGGAACATTGTCATATGACTGTCAGTGTCAACGGGCTGTCATTAGCTCTGTCATGAATGCAGAAAGCTAAAATTGATAAAAAAGCAACAGAAGTGAAGAATTATTAGCACCAAAGTCTAAGAAAGTGTGCGAGCAGCAGTACGATGCAACCAAAACGTGGTACTGCAAGAAAAATGTTGAGTATCTACTGCATTAACTCAGGAAAGACTGGTCAATATGATGAACTGCAATAACATTCATTAAAATGTTAACGTCAACTATTATAATTCTAATTAATTCTCTTCAATAAAATCCATTTTTTTTATAATTTAATCCTTTGCGGATTTTCGTCAATATTTAATCCCACAAAAAGTGACACTTCAGTCCTCGTCATAATGGAGTGAAGTTGTACTTTAGTCTCGGAAGTGCCAAACATATATTTTGCACTTCGTAGATTAAAAGTACTATTTGGTTCCCCCATTTCGGGGACTGAAGTATTACTTTTAATCTCTAGGGATTAAAAAATAATTTAATCCTCCGAGATCTGGGATTTTCAAAGTGACTTTTCTAATAATGTCAAATTTATCATAGATGAAATATTTTCATTTTCAGCAAATAATATAATTATTTCTATTATTACTCCACGAAGTGCAAAAAATAATAAAAAAAAATGATCTCATGGTTTAATAGTATATTAGATACCACGGGATTGAAGTTCCATAATCCCTTGAATAGTTGTTGGTATCGGGCCAAAGCCCTCGACCAACAAACTCTATTCGCGGGATTAAATGAGTCACTTCAATCCCTTGTTATCTAATATACTATTAAACCATGAGATCATTTTTTTTTGTTTTGTACAGTGCGATCAAATAAAATGCTTAGCCTTATTTCCTGGACTATATCTGTTGTCTGATTGTATGTATAAGGTACTAAAATATGTGAGTATGAGCATCCGCCATTTTGATCCTCGCTTTCTACCGCATTCTGCCGTGTTTTGCTGGACGGAATGAAACTCAGCAGTTAAAAAGTTTAAAAAATATAATTTGTCAATAGTGTGTGTCAAAATCGGCTCTGAAAATACATCACAAAGAAAAAACACTGTTAAATAGGTAAGTAGTATATCTTTAAAATATAATATTTGCTGTGTTTGTACTTTCATCAAAATTGAATTAAGCTCACGTGATGGATATTGTAACCATGCCTAGATGAATTAGTGTATTTTATATGAAACGTTGTAAAGGTTTCAGTTATTATTATTTAAAGTGAATTTTTACAATAATACACATAGGGGAGAGTCGGCTGTGGTGGAGTATGATGGAGCAACTAACTAAAACCCGGGAAAATAATGTTAAAATTGATCTATTACCACGTCAATATGCATTTTAGGTTGGTAAACCTTGTCAAAAGTATAATGGCCGATTTGGATGTTTACTGAGCCAGATAATATTTATTTTATAATTTTGACGTCTAAAATTGTAGAATTTTAATATTGGATACGCTCACCTAATATTTTTGTTTCGTCAACTGCATGAAATTGAATGTAAGTATTATCTTGGTTTATTTGTTAGAAGTGCGTTTGAGATTGTAAAACGTTACTATGAGCTCTTTATTTGGGACTAAATTTTAATTGTTTTCAAACATACCTACTCGGGTATTATGGAACAGCGTGTTCCATAACACCAGACCTTTACTCCACCATACACGAACCCTATATCCCGACATACCCACTTAATGTTTCTCACTATTTTTGGTATTAATTGATATTTAGCCTTCCTCATAAGCAGATCGATATTTGGTGTTTGTTTACAGAACCATGGAAAAGAAAACGCGCATTATGTGGAGCACTGATTCCATGGAAAGGGCTATTAAAGCCGTAAGAAGTGGAGAGATGTCTTATAATAAAGCGGCTAAGGCTTTTCCTGAAGGGATCTTACACAGGAAAGCAACTAGTACCAAACTACCAGAAAGTGCATCGCGGAAGACTTCAGGGAGTTATATGCAGACTTTTACACTGAATCAAAAAAACGAATTAAAGGAGTTTCTTTTAAAGATGGAAAGACAGTTCTTTGGATCGACAATGCTAGATTTCAGGCAGTTAGCGTTTGAATATGCTGAACGAAATAACATCGACCATAGATTTAACAAGACAAAGAAGTGTGCCGGAAAAGATTGGTATTACAGTTTTCTCGCCAGACACAACGATCTTTCTTTGCGTCAGCCTGACAATACGTCTTTTGCCCGGGCATCTATTTTTAATAAACCAAATGTCGAAAAGTTTTTTGACTTATATGAAGAACTTTTGAACACGCATAACTTTCCTCCGCGCCGCTGGTTTAATTGTGACGAAAAAGGTATCAGCAGTGTGCCAAATAAACAACCTAAAGTCTCATCTCTTACGGGTAAAAAACAAGTAGGAGCGCTATGTTCAGCCGAACGTGGAATATTAGTGACAGTTGAAATAGCTGTAAGTGCTTCTGGGCAATACATCCCGCCTCTGTTAATTTTTCCACGCGTTCGCCATAATCCCATGTTCGAAATAGATTTGCCAGCTGGTAGCGTTGCTGTTACACACCCCTCGGGATGGATGCAAACTCATATCTTCTCCCTTTGGATAGATCATTTCATCAAATTCACCAAACCGACTAAGGAAGACCCGGTGCTGCTCATTTTAGATAGACATGCGACACATACCAAGTCTTTGGAAATACTTGAAAAAGCTAAAAGCAATCATGTCCACATGCTTATTATACCACCACACACCAGTCACCGGTTGCAGCCCTTAGATGTGGCTTTTATGTATTCATTAAGCACATTCTATGCCCAAGAAGTCAAAATATGGTTAAGAAACAACCCCGGACGCGTAGTCACACTCCAGGACATGAGCCCAATTTTTGGACGTGCCTATATCAGGGCAGCGATGATGGAAAACGCTGTGTCCGCTTTTAGGGCCACGGGCCTACATCCATTTAACAGGCACATATTTCCTGACTCGATGTTTTGCGCCTCAGAAACTGCAGACCGGCCAACAGCTGAGACTCTTTGTTTACCTTCAACTTCGTCTTTTGATCAAGGAAGCGATCTTAACGTGATTGACAGTTTATCAGCTGCAGGGAATCCTGGAACACCAGATATTCAACGTCTTCTGTTGTTTCGCCGGAAGAAATTCTACCTATTCCAAAAGCGCCACCTCGAACGAATACAAACAAAAGGGGAAGAACAGGCAAAACTGTTGTGGCTACTTCGTCTGCATATATTAAGGAGTTAAAAAGTCTTCTCAAGTGCAACCAAAAAAGGTTCCTAGAAGGGCGTTATTTCAACCAAATAAACCGAATGAACACATCGTTTCATCATCAGACTCAGATGTAGAAGATATGGTTCTCTATAACGAAAGCGATGGCAGCGACTGGGGGCTTGTAGCTTCCAGCGACGAAGAAGGTACGAAGGAGTTCCAGCTAACTAAATTGTCTTCCTATGAAGAAGGCGATTATGTGTTAGTGGAACTCGCATCCAAAAAGAGTGTTCAGAGGTTTACTGCCAAAGTCATCAAGAACGGGAAATAAGAAGTAGAGGTCAATTTTATGCGGAACTATCGTAACCACTTCAACATTTTCGTAGAACCAGACGTAAAAGAAGAACGTTCCGTTCTCTTATCCGAAATTTTAGGAAAATTAACTAATTTTCGAACCCTTCGACGTGGCCAAATTAGGTTTCAATAGTAATAACTAATTTACTTACTTAATTTTTTAATTAATTTAATAATAAACGGTTAATTTAATACTGGCCTACTCATTTCCTGCCTTTGAAAAGTAAGAACTTTTGCACCGAATAAGTTTTAATATATTCAAAAGTAGCAGCAGCATGCGTTCCATCATACCCGACAGGTCGGGTATGATGGAATGCTGCAAAATGTTTTTAAAACAGTTAATAACTCTTAAGTTTTTTAAAAATTCATAGTTTAATTGAAGTGTGCGAGTAGTCGGATGATATGGTTATGCCAGGATATGGAAGTTCATCGAGTTAAAAATGTTTCAACACTAACTGTTCCATAACACCCGACTCTCCCCTACTCATTTCAGAGGGTATTTAAAATACAATTGAATTGTTCTGAAGTGCGACTTAACCTGCAATTTTAGGAATATAAATAATTATGCTAAAAAATTGACTCAAAACCAATTTATTATGTAATAATTGACAACATTTAGACACAATATTAGTAATTTAATTTTTCATATTTATTAATTATCAACTATGAGTATTATGTAACAAATTAAACAATTTCTTGAGTCAAAAATTTCATTTTTTTTCAATTAGAAACCATATTAAATAATAAAACAACTCAATTTGCTATTTCAGAATGTTATACAGCAATTAACAATGGGGTGCTGTACCGCTGTAAATTGCAGCAATAGTAATAAGAAGGAATTTACACTACACAGATTCCCTGCTGATAAGGAGCGAAGAGCAACATGGGTCCAAAACATGCGTCGAGATTCTTGGACACCAACAAAATTTTCACAACTCTGCGAGGTACAAAAAATTAATTATCTTGCCATTGTGCATTTATAAATCAACTACTGTTCAAATACACTTTTTATGCTAAAATTAATGAAGCTAATATCCACCTTTTAAACTTTGAAAGTTGGAGTGTGTCGCTGCAACGACAAAGTTTGATGTTGACACTTGACTCTTTAGGTTCTAAAAATAATATTTAAATGTCCATGAAAAAGTAAATCATTGCTACATTTGACTTCTTATGCCAAAAGTAGTTATGTCACCTGCTTCATTAACATTAAGACTTTCAATATTTTTCAGAGTCACTTTGAGGATTCGCAGTTTGAAAAAAAACCGCTTGGATGGATGGAGAAAATTAAAACCAAATGCTGTGCCCACCCTATTTGATGTTCCTAATCCACCTCCCAGGATCGACCCTCTTCCTAGGAAATCATTGTACAAGGTGATTGCAGCGATTGCACTTTCACATCGTCAACGTTAGACATAACATTTGCATTTTTATTTTCAGCATCGGCAAAATGATACCACAGCTGATTCTTTAATAGAATCTTTTAATGAAGACAAAACGAAAATTCAGGAGGAAGTAGAACGTTTGCGTGCAAAAGTGTGTTCTTTAGAACTGGAAAATAAAAAGATTCGCGAAGAATGTAATAAATTTAAATCTTGTTTGGAGTCATTCTTGAATGATGATCAAATTAAATTACTTCACCAGAAAAGACTTAGGGAATGGCAGAAAGACTCTATTGTAAAGGCTCTGAAGTTTCGTTTTGCTCTGTCTGTGCATGGCTACGAATATCTGCGTTCGTCGGGGAATCCCCTGCCCTCTTACAGGCCGGATCAGATCATTTAATTTCGACTTTGGTATTTTAAACGAAGTTCTTTCACTGTTAAAGTTTAAAGTGGAGTCAATGGATGTCAGCGACAGATTTTGTCTACTTTCGTATGACGAAATGGTCATAACTTCAAAATCTGACTACAATAAATTCAAAGGCAAGTTTGTTGGTAACGTTACATTAGGGGACGATACAAATATACTTGGGTCAAAAATCTTCGTTGTTTTGGCAAGGGGCATTAAAAATCCGTGGAAACAAATTGTCGCTTGTCATGTTACGCCTTCTGAGGGTATAAGTGCACAAATTTTGAAATCGTTCATGGAAGAATGTGTATCAGCTGTAGAAAGTTGTGGGCCTCATGTTCTGGCCCTTTCTTCAGATTTGGATTCTAGAAATAGAGCCCTTTTCAGTTCTTTCGGAGTAAATGTAACGCGCTATGGAAATCGCAGCAATTTTTTCAATTTCAACGAACATGAAATTTTTGCAATTCCTGACGTTTGTCACATTTTAAAAAACTTGAAGTCTGCTCTCGACAAACAGTTTATCTCCCGATAGACTACATAGAGTGCAAAAATTTACCTTCTGCAGAAGTGAAAGGGTCATACGTAAAACATCTGTTTTTACGAGAAATCGAGAATGGTCACGAGATTCGACGTTTGTATCATTTACACCGCTAAGATGTTGAACCTAGCAATTTTGATAAAATGAATGTCGGAGCGGCGATTCGATTTTTTTTCTTTACAAACAGCGGTCGCCTTGGAAATAGCTGTGGAGGAAAATGTCCTTTCGCAAGAAATTTTTCAGAAAACTCCATAAGGAAAAAAACTGTTTATGGATCTGCATTCGCCAAAAAAGCTCGTGTAGTTTAAATCGAAGTAAGATCTAGATGTAATATAAGATAAGGTTAATGAATAAAAAATGTAAAATGCATGATGTACATTATCTGTGATTAAAAACTAGAAATTTGTTATGATGCGTAATAAATTTATAACTCACCTTTTAATTCCTGCATTTCATTAATTACAATCTTTAACCTGATAATCGAAATCAATTTTAGTCGCATCAATTGTATGATTTGTTGAGTTTTAATGTAGATAAATATTTTTTATTATATTAATTAATTTTAATCAGCTGTCAAATTTGCCATAATAGAACTTTACATCCCACCGATACTTTCAATCGCTCATAATGTCTAGAGTGCTGTCCATGATTATTTTTATTCTTCAAAATTAATTAATTAAACAGGTCACAAGTTGCACTACAATTTTAAAAACAAATCATGAGCTGTCAAGTTTTTCATGCAAAGAACCTGAAAAAATTAATTTCTTTCACAAAGAAGCATATTTTATTAAAGTCGATTATACAAAGTTTCATACATTGATAATGGAATGTACAGTCACATTTATTTATAATAAACGTAAGTTCTTACATTAGAAGGTTAGAAACGCGAGGATCAAAATGGCGGATGCCCATACCTGCACAATTTAGAGCTCTAGTATGCATAATCAATGGTGCCATCTATAGGTTCCTCTTGTGTACTGACAAGTTGAAATCTAAAATCTAAGGATGTTCTCCATGCAAATTCCAATATTATGCCAGACAAGACAGATGGTGCCAATAAAGGCGGTTTTTTCAAACATTTTTAAAGCGCACTAGTTCTAAAATTCATTACAGAGAAAATATCGAAAGTGTCTAAATCTAGTACAGGTTTTGTGATAGTATAAACTAATACAGAAAACTAATTGTTAAAGTTATCTAAATTGTGTTTACATCTGCAATAATTGTATAAATGATTTTAAGAAGTGATTATTTAATTAAATACGCCATTAAGAAGTAGTGGTAATTAAACAATATTAAGAAACCCGCATTTTAAAATAAGCCCTCTCTCTAGTCTGTTAATTACTGACACAAATAGATTAGAGAATACACATAAAAGTTCTATAATCTAAAAAATCATTGAACTTAGAGTTCATAAAGTCAAATATAATCAGTAATTATCAAAAGTAAATATTTAGTCATTTTCTGGAAAGCAAAAATTTTTTAAGTGTCTTATTGAAAATGCGTTTGTGGATTTTTTGTGTAATTTTGGTTTTTGGTCATAATACTAACGGTGCATCACGCAGTGTGACGTAAGTAAATTTTAATTTATAAACGCATCCTGCATGTGCTCTATAATATTTTCGAAAACGTTAAATGTAGAAATAACTTTACGGTTAAAAATAAACGAATGGTTCGTTTACCCTCAAAGAAAGGAAGACCAGATGCATAATTAGAACACAAAACGACCAAAAAATGAGTATGTCATAATTAATGAAATCATCAATTTTCTAAGAATAAGACGAGATTATAACTCAAAATCATGTGCTCATATAAAAAAAATGAGGTACTGGGGTATCTTAGGAACCATTATTTAATATAATTTTAATTCATTTATACCTAATCTTAGTTATAAATAAGGTTTATTTTTTACGAAACACCCGAATAATTTTACATTTTTTCCGATTTTTTCTATATTTGATAATTTACAATGGTAAGTAAATATAAAAATAGTGCTCAAATAATAATGTATTTGTAGCGTGAGATACTTAATGTTCATGTCGGCCAGGGTGGTGTTCAAATAGGTAATGCATGCTGGGAATTGTTCTGCTTGGAACATGGGATTCAACCTGATGGTCAGATGCCTTCTGATAAAACTGTTGGAGGTGGTGATGACAGTTTTAATACTTTCTTTAGTGAAACTGGAGCTGGAAAGCACGTACCACGAGCAGTGATGCTCGATTTAGAACCAACAGTTGTTGATGAAGTACGCACAGGTACTTATCGTCAGTTATTCCATCCAGAGCAATTAATAACTGGTAAAGAAGATGCCGCTAATAACTATGCAAGGGGACACTATACTGTTGGCAAAGAACTCGTTGATTTAGTGCTCGATCGCCTTAGGAAACTTGCTGATCAATGCACAGGAATGCAGGGATTCTTAATTTTCCATTCATTTGGTGGTGGAACCGGTTCCGGATTTACGTCTCTCCTAATGGAAAGACTGTCTGTAGATTATGGGAAAAAATCAAAGTTGGAGGTTGCTGTTTATCCGGCACCGCAAATCTCAACAGCTGTTGTTGAGCCATACAACGCAATTTTAACAACTCATACAACGCTGGAGCATTCAGATTGTGCCTTCATGGTCGATAACGAAGCAATTTATGATATATGCCGAAGAAATTTAGATATCGAACGCCCCACTTACACAAATTTAAATCGTCTACTAGCTCAAATCATCAGCTCAATAACTGCTTCATTAAGATTTGACGGAGCTTTAAATGTGGACATGACGGAATTCCAAACTAACCTTGTCCCATACCCTCGTATCCATTTCCCTTTAGTAACCTACGCCCCCGTGGTATCTGCAGAAAAGGCGTACCACGAACAACTATCAGTGCCAGAATTAACCAACTCATGCTTTGAACCAGCAAATCAAATGGTCAAGTGTGATCCAAGGCATGGAAAATATATGGCCTGTGTTGTATTGTACAGAGGTGATGTCGTCCCCAAAGATGTGAATTCTGCAATTGGGACAATTAAGACTAGACGCACCATACAGTTTGTGGATTGGTGTCCTACTGGTTTTAAAGTAGGCATTAACTACCAGCCGCCTACTGTTGTACCTGGAGGAGATTTGGCCAAAGTACAACGTGCAATCTGTATGTTATCTAATACAACTGCAATTGCTGAAGCATGGGCTCGTCTTGACCACAAATTTGATTTGATGTACGCTAAACGTGCTTTTGTGCATTGGTACGTCGGTGAAGGAATGGAAGAAGGTGAATTTTCTGAAGCTCGTGAAGATACTGCAGCTTTAGAAAAAGATTATGAAGAAGTTGGAATGGATTCTTGTGAAGGAGAAGGGGAAGGGGCAGAAGAGTATTAAGTTTACACCATGAATAAAATGTATAAATCGGAAAACGGGTGTATTTTCGCCTTTGTACATATACTTTATTTTTGTACAAATATATACCTACCAATAATAAGTTGTTTTCATGTGACATTTATTAAATATGTTAATTTTCTTAGTAATGAAGATATACGAGATGCAATATTATCAATCGTTAACGTAATTCGTACTACTGAAGATAAATTGGAGCGCCACGAATTTAGAGAGAGAACATTGGGTGATCAGATAAAAAAAGTACTGGCAACTATAGACAAACGTCAAAGGTTATTGGATCCAGTGAAGGGTACAATAGCAAGATTAGATGAACGATTAGCAACTGTAGAAACTATACTCTTGCAAAAAGATGAAAGAGAAAGGATACAAATGCAAAAAGTGTTTGATATGGTTGAACAAATCCACAGAAGTCTACCTCAATTATTCGAGACACTTAAAAATGATATCACGACATCGGTAAATTAACAAAAATTTAATACATTTTTATAATTTTTTGCACGATCGGTCGTTTTCATTCGTTATAATAAAATACTTTTCCCATAAAAAACATTTATCAACAAATTATTAATTATCAAGCTTAAAATGTATGGAACAATTAGCACCAGAATTATTAAAGATAATTGGTATTCTAATTTCTTCAAGTTCAGTACCAGCTGAATTATCTGTATTGTTTATAACTGCGACTCTATAATTAACTGATTTTTTTAGCAAAGAGCATGAACCATCAAGCGCTAGCTGTTGTAGGAAAGAAACCGACACTATTATTTC
>JARFJB010001166.1:13710000-14007500 GCA_036346205.1 Vesta saturnalis | reverse complement strand
ATAATACCACGCATGATCATTTCTATAGGGACTTTTACCTCGATATTATTTTTAATTCAAACTTAATTCTTTCAACATTCAAATATGTTTGTGTCCGCGCGCGCGCGCGTGTGTGTGTGTGTGTGTGTGTGTGTGTATGTGTGTGTGGGTGCGTATGCGTGTGTGTGTCTGGGTCTGTGTGCGTGTGTGTATGGTATATTATTATATACGATAACTCCAAAACCATAATGCGCATGTAAAAAATTCCTAATGTGGAATTTATAGGAAAAGTTTTAAAAAAATTTTTGTAGAAACGGGCGGTTTTGAAATATTTTCCAGTTATCATCTGTCTATTAACCCCTATCTGACATGAAGGTTTAATCGTCTATCTGACATACATCATTGTTGTGCTTACAACGTTGCCTATTTTCCTAATTATCCCAAAAAAAATGTTATTAATTTCCATTTTGTAGGTTGGAAGGTCGTATGTTGTTCAATACCAGATATATAACTTTGAATGTTCATTGTGCCGATCGTGCAAGAGATAGTATAACCATCACGAGCGTGAAGGGCTCTGCCGGCCTTAGACTAAATTGGGGGCTTGGCTACGCTAAGCCCTTAAACGTGGTCTCCGACCGGTGAACTGCCCTTGCCTCTCTTAATACTTAATGTACTGTATGTTACAGCTCCAAAACCCCGAAGATAATGCTCAAGAATCTACAAACGTAGAGATGGAGAAACTACATAAACGAATCGCAACTAAAATCGATGACACTTCAACAACCGTAAAAAGTATAGAAGGACAGTTGTCAAAAATACGTGAAGAAAATAAAAATAATTTCAGTAGTAATCAAAAATTTCTAGAGCAGTATAATAATAAATTAAAAGAATATAATGAGCAAATCGACATTCTACCAACAAAGTGTAAACACGAAAATGAAATACAAACCAATGTTATCTTAAAGGGTAGATATCTACATTAAAAAAATGTTTTAATAAACCTTTCTAGCTTTAGAAACACAAAGTCTGGACATACAAAAATTACAAACGGAAATCAGTGGTAGTAATGCTACAATTAGGAAAATCCAAGAAAAAATAACTCAAATTCACGATAATATTGAACATGGGCATAAACTCAATGATAACATTAATCAGAATTTGAAAAAATTGATTAATGATAGCCATGGAATTCACAAAAATTATGATAGTAGGTTAGTGGAGCATAGTGGTAAAATTGATTCCATATCTGCCATTTATCAGAACAAAACAGATTTACAAACAAAGGAGATAATGAAAGGTTAGTA
Source organism: Vesta saturnalis (assembly GCA_036346205.1). NCBI lineage: Eukaryota > Metazoa > Arthropoda > Insecta > Coleoptera > Lampyridae > Vesta > Vesta saturnalis. The sequence continues at coordinate 14,006,217 of JARFJB010001166.1, read as the reverse complement.
TTGAACAAGTATATTTTTTGCATTTGTGTGTATTGTAATTAACTCTTCTCACATTTCTTCTTGTAGGTTATAACACATTTTTCAGGTTTTTCTTAGCGTCCGTAAAATAAGCAGAACACAAACGGTACATTCAATGAAATTACGAGCGTCGGTTAGTGCCTCATTTTTGCCGGTTGGTGTCGTTACGTTGCTTTTGGAAAAACCCTCGGCTGTGAAAATATGACCATATCTAACTGTTCTACTACTTCACAGATTCTCCATGGCTCAAACGATATAGCCATTTTTAGGTGTTTTGCTAACTATATACTGTTTCAATGCCACAAGCGTCGAAATTTGGCTCATCTGATAGTGTCGCATTTATGCCAGTTAATTACAAATATTTGGAAGTATTCTGATAACGTTGCGTCTTTTTAGCTGCACAAACGTCGAAATTAGGTTCATCAGTAGTATAGTTAGGGGATCCTGGCTCACATACGGAATTTTTGTGCGTCAGAAAGGGAAATAGATAAGGAATGGCAATAAGTGTGAGAGAACGTGTCAAGGTTAATTCTACGTCCTTTCAGGCGGGAAATTTAAAATTCAAGGTCTACGTTCATTGATCTTTTCTAGCTCAGACTTCATTGACCTGTAGAGGCGTGGTATTACTATTCTTAAAAATCTAAACTAGAACCAGTTCTTGGGAACCTCAAAGTTCATTAAGCGTTTCAAGATCCTAATTCATTGGTTCCTGAAAGCGGGTTAAGGATAAGACATATTTAGGCCAAAGTATATTTACCTAGACCAGAAGTTGGTCTAATTTTAAAAATGAAAAAATTTAACTTGTTTCCGGAAATGTGGAGGTCTCAGCCAAAACTTCATTGATCCCTGGAATCCAAAGTTAGTCAATTCCTAGAAATCTAGAACCAAAGGTTACTGACTTCTTCAGTCATTGACAGGACAAAAATTGAAATTTATTCAATGCAATATTCAAAACTAAAATCAACTTTTTGTGAACATCTCCAACGTGGGCGATTCTTTTTTCTGCAAAAAGTAATACTATTTGTCCTTGAATTATTACAAAATTTTTCTTATCAAATCCTAAATCACTTGTACGAATAAAATACATACATTTTCAATCTACGCTTTATTACAGTACTTACTTACCATTAATTCGCTCACGCTACCCGTTCATAACAGTTTTGAAACTGCATTCGTAAAAATAAAATGTCAAAATACTAGTACTTATTACATTCAATTATGTTTGAGTGTGTGTGTGTGTGTGTGTGTGTGTGAGAGAAGAGAGAGAGAGTTTGTGTGTGTGTGTGTGTGTGTGTGTGTGTTGTTGTGTGTGTGTGTGTGTGTGTGTGTGTGTGTGTGTCAGAAATCTAAAAATCAAAGTTTATTGACCTTGTTAGGCCAAAGTTGTTTGCATTGATGTTGGTCTATCCTTAGCAATGGAAAAATGGAACTTGTTCCCGGAAATCTGAAGGTCTTGGCCCAAAGTTTAATGACTTCTTGAACGCAGAAGTTGGTGGATTTCTAGAAATTTAAAAACCAAAGTTTATTGACTTGTTCACAGACATTGACATAAGGCAAAGTTTTTCACCTCTTCAAGGTCAATGACCTAGCAAACCCGCAGTTGATCAATTCCTAAAAATGTAAAAATGTAACCAAAGTTCATTAACCTGGAACTGGAAGTGAGTATCTATTATCTTAGACCAATGGTATTTTCGGACAAATCAATCTTCTAAAAATCAATAATCCACCAGATATGAGGGTTCGTTGATCTTGAAAAATGTTGAGCAAAGCAAAATTTTGAAACCACCTGCAAATGAATTCTAGGAAATATAATCTACAAGCTTCTAAAAATCGTGTTTGACTGGTTTTACACATGCTCTGTATTACTCAAGGTGCTCGAATATATTAATCTTTTAAACCCAGGAGTAGATGAATTCCAAGAAATCTAAAAATAAAACCAAAGTTCATCGACAGACCAGATGTTGATCTATTCTTAACAATCTAAAAATAGAAGTAGTTCTTGGAAACGAGTAGGGGACCTTAGCCCAAAGTTCTTTGACTTGGATGGGATGTGAGGCTGACTCGAATCCTCTTCAGATGGGACGTGTTAAAAAACAGGGGTATTGGACCTTTCTTATTGCATGCCTGCCGTTCGCAAGGTTGTTGACGATGCTTTTGGGAATGCTTGGTTCCAGCAGGATAGAGCACCACCTCAGTATATATAATATAATAATATATATTTGACGGATAATACCATTTAACAATAATGTAAACACTGAAAGTTACCGACCTTAGCACTATAAATAATAAATTAGTGTAAGAAAGCAATAAGCACAATAGCATGATTAATTACATATTAAGAACTGATTTAATAGTTTTAACAAAGTTAGAATAATTTGCACCAATAACGTCTAATGATTTACTACATTATGGTAATGTGGTTCGAAATTACTTGAATGAAACTTTCTCAGGGCATTGCATCGGAAAGGGACTAAATAGCCACCTAGGGTCGCTAATCTGACACCTTTAAATTTTTATATTATGGATTCTGGAAGTTAACGAACAGAAGCCGACAAAGATTGCTGAACTCAGGCAAGGGATACTTGATCTGTCTTGAACCATCACTCCGGAGATGGCAAATCTCGAAATGATGTATTTAAATTTAGATCATTGCCAAACAGTTGCAGGTCATAAATTTGAGCACTTAATTAAATGAGTTGAAAAAGGGATTTGAATCAAGATGAGGGTTAGGATAAAATACGAGGAAAGTAACGAGCTACTGTAAGAAATTTTCTATTTCTTGCAGATATGGCTGTAGTGCTGGTTCAAGAACGTTGTAAATGTACCGATTTGCATTTAACGTTCCCTCAATATACTAGAGGAGATCTGCTTCCATGGCATATAGCCCCCCACACCATCACACCTTTAGTGAGAGCAGTATGTCGTTGTAAGGTGACGATTCCATTGAACATTCCAATGCCAGCTCTCGTTATACCATTCCCGTGTGCATTACGATGGTGTGGAGTATAATCTGAGTCCAAAACATCGAATTCTTCGCTACGTCGATCGTAAGGAGATTTGATGATCCTCTCCATCTATCACCAATTTCCCTTGTTGATGAAAAACGATCCCGGAGAGCTACAAGCAGAAGAGCACGATCTTCACGATCAGTGGTGCGTCTAGGATGTCCAGGACACAAACGTCTTCGTTCCTCATTATTTTCTGACTATCATTGCCAACATAAGGAAATTGTGACAACACTGCGCCCCACGCGAGCGGCAACATCACGGACTGATCATCCAGCTTCGCGTTGAACGATTATTCTGCCACGTTCAAACTCGGTTAACTGATGGAAATTTACACGATGTCCTACAGGAGTACAGTTCACTTATTAAGCTTACAAATATGCTTAACCTTGACACTTAAATAACTACTGTCAAATGAAAAGAAAAAGTTTTTGCTTCATGGTCGATGATTATTTGTTGAATCTTTATTGTATCTTGCCGAAATGTTCATAGTTTCTTAATAGAAATAAAATACACGTTTTTTTTGAAAATTTCATTAAAATACATCATCGTTTACTGTGTGTTCATTTATTTATGGCATGGTGGGATTAAGCATGGGTCTGGTCAGGATAGGATCGGAAGAAACGGAGTAGAAAAATACTACCCCAGCATTCGCCAAAATAGCCGCACATGGTGTATATATATATACGCAGTAACCATGTCGTATGAGAAAAACCCACTAAAAAAAATCTCATACAGGGTAGACGGTGACGGGTATCGAACCCATTACACCTCCCAAATTCTAAACAAGTTGTGTTACAACAATTCTGCTAGCTCGGTATATCACGCAAAGCATTATTAACAATTTGGAGTCTTTGAGTCATTTTCAGCAACGTCAAATTATTATACTTTTGTTTAATGACCATTCTTTTCAAGCTGAGCAACCAAGAGTTTCCTTATTGCAGCATAAAATTACGTTATCGATTTGATGGCAAATTTTTAGAATTAACAAGACAGATTTATTAAGTACACTTAAAGTTATAAGTGAACGTATTTCCTAAGCTGTTTGTATCGAATTTTACAGGCTTAGCCAAAGGTAATGTGAGAGAAAGGTTCGCATTCCTATCCTTTGTAAAAGAAATTATTTTTATTTACTAATTCTTGATTTTGGTGAGTTTTAACGAAAGCACTATTAGTTAGGTCTCTGAATAAGAAACAATCACTTCATACTGTATTCTAATAAGCATTTTACCCGTAATAAATTAACCTTTCCAACAAGGAATGGCTATGTTGTGAATTTGAAAAAGATGGTAAAAATTTTTAACTTGTTTCATATTGCAATAACCTATATACAAGAATTGCACCGTTAGCAGCATATTTTAAAATGGTCATACTTCGGCAGCAGCTTGTTTTGCCATAAAGTTTATAATGGAAAAAATAGGCACTTACCACTAAAAATGAGTCCAATTCAACGTTTTTCTCTTTAAAAAGTCGTTTTGCCAAAAATCTATCAGAATGCGTAAAGTATCCATATTTTGGAAACTGTTTTGAAAGAAGGTTCGAAACGGTACTAACCTACAGAAATGTGGCACTAGTCAATGAGCTTAATTTCGACGTTTGTGTCTTAAAAAAAGTGTGAAGGTAGCAGAACACTGCTCATGTTTCGAAAACCGTGTCTTTTGTCAAAATTGTTTAGCGGCATTAAGTGGTAGAAACGTAGCGCTCCCTATGCACGCAATTTTACCGTTTGTATTCTGCTAACTTTACGGACTATTTTTTTGCATGTCTCTTATGCAGTATCCGCGCCCGTACTATTTCCACTATTATAATTATTTCACTGGGGACCATCTGTGCAAACATTTTGTGTGATGGTCGTTATGTAACGGTAGTCCATACGTAGGTTGCCAAAAATGTGTTCAGTTAAAGCTTTATCTCGCTAACTAAGCTAGGTACCGACATAAATATGGTTACTACCCATTATAAGTGTTACAAGAGTATTAAAAAAAATATTACTATCGCAATGATTACTAAATAACACCGTAATGTTGCAATGGTAAAAGAGCGGGGAGCCAATAAAGCAGTAAGCATAAATACCCCACATAACTTAATTTAAAATATTAAGAGATCAACAAACAAAAAAAAACAATTTAGTACACTAAATTAACTTCTTTTAGAACAATGGGTTCTACATTTCAGCGTTTGACAAAGTCAGCTCGTCATCCGAAAAATCTGGAACACTAGATCTGTGGGAGGACTTGTAACAAACAAAATACACCCACATACCATACAGAAATGAAAAACACCGAAAATAGCTAAGTTATTATTAGCGGTCGACTGCGACGAACTAAATAAGTTTCTAATATATACCATCAGCGAGTAACGCTTCATTGCTTATCTGGTGAAAGTGAAAGTTTAATAAGTTCTGAATATTCCAAAGATCCTTGATCGTCACTATTCATTAGAATTTGTTCGTCTTTGAAGATTCTAAATTTTCATGTCGATCAAGTTAGTACATATTACTAACATGTTTGATTAAAGATACCCTTATCTATTAAATGATCTTTTATCAAACATATGTAGGGCTGTGACAGACTTGTCCCAACGTTTGTATTTGATATGAGCTAAATGTTCTTTAAAGAGAACTTTGATAGATCGTTTAGTTTGCCCTACATACATTTATTTATACTTTTTACAATTAATTTTATAAATTCCTGACCTGTCCTGCTTATCCACTTGATCATTTGGATAGCCTAAAAGTGTTTGCAAACTATTATCAGAAGTGGTTACTATTTTCCAATTAGGTTTGTAAAGGACTTTGAACAGACCTTTTGTATAACGGTTTGATAATTTTACATACTTTGTTTCTATTTAAATAGAACTACTTCGGATAATCGTTTGCAAACTCTTATAGCCAATCCAAAAGATCAAGTGGATAAATAGAATAGGTAGAGAATTTATAGAATTAATTATAAAAATTGTAAACAAATATATGCAGGACAAACTGAACGACCGATCAAAATTCGCTTTAAAGAACATTTAGTTCATATCAAATAGAAACGTTGGGACAAGTCTGCCATAAGCCTACATACGTTTGATAAAAATCATGTAGTGGATAAAGTATCTTTGATCAAACATGTTAGGAATAAGTACGAACTTAATTGCTTTGAAAATTTAGAGATCTTCAAAAGCAAACAAATTTTAATTAGTAATGACGAACAAACACCTTCAGGCCACTCAAAACTCATAACTTTCACTTTCACCAGATAAGCAATGAAGCGTTTATGGGATCTACAGGGTGAGTCATTAGTGCGCCGTCGGAAGATCCTGGCTTTATTATTAAAAATTAAAAAAATGTTATAGCGCCGATCTATATCAGACCTAGATGTGCATCGAATAAAAATAGTTCCATCCCTATTGGATGTGTGAACAGACATAATTTCCATTATTATGACACTACAAATCCCCACGCTATTAGAAGAATAGATCATCAGCAACGCTGGTGTTTGAATGTGTGGGGCGGGATAGTAGGGAACCATATAATTGGACCTTACTTTTTTGAAAGAAACATTAATGGTCAAACCTGAATTTCTTCCAAATGAGTTACCTCCGCTCCTTGAAGAATTGCCGTTAGACATACGTCAAAGGATGTGGTTTCAGCAGGATGGTGCGCCTCCCCACTATAGTCGCATTGTTAGAGAACATCTAGACAGAACGTTTCCCAATAAATGGATTGGGAGAGTAGGGCCAGTAGGATGGCCAGCTCGGACTCCTGATCTGACAAAATTAGATTTTTTCCTGTGGGGTTATATTAAAAGCTTAGTATACCAAGAATCTCCTACCACCAAAGAAGATATGAAAATTAGAATACGGAATGCATTTCAAATGGTTAACCAAAATATGCTGCGAAATGTTGAATGTTATTTTTTGAGGAGAATTCACACCTGTTTGCAAGAAAATGGTGGACACAACGAGCATTTGATTTGGTTATAACTTATTATAATTTTATCAATAATTTATAATTTTTCAAATACAAATTCTTTTGTTTGCTTTATTACTTTTGTATAGACCGTCCAGTTTGTCACAATTGTCATTAATTTTGCAACAAATCTTAAATATTTTGAGAACGCGTAACGTTAGATATGCTTAATAAAAAAGTAAGAAAATTAAAAACAAAACACGATGACTTGATAAAATACAGGGTGTTCCATTTAAAAAAGAAAAGTTATGGACATTTCAAATTTGCAAAAATTGACCATATTTTGTAAACACCCAGTATAGTATAATCACGAAGTATGAAGGTCGAAAGATAGAGCAAGGTCTTGTTTACCCGTCTGCCAAACCTTACAGTTCTACTGTTAATATTAAAGTCTTCAGAACAATTTAAGTAAAGGTATAAATTTTCACTTTTTTAAAGAAAAACTGCTCTAACTTGGCAACGCTGCAAAATAAATTTAAAAACGAAGTACCGTTTTTTAGCATTCAACAAGACGAATAATAATAAAATTAAATAAATATAGAGTTCCATTTAACAAAACAAAGCTGAGTCCGGTCCTGCAATTATGGAACATCCAATAGGGATGGAACTATTTTTATTCGATGCACATCTAGGTCTGATATAGATCGGCGCTATAACATTTTTTTAATTTTTAATAATAAATCCAGGATCTTCCGACAGCGCACTAATGACTCACCCTGTGTATGTATATATATATATATATATATATATATATATAGAAATTTATGTAGTTCGTCCCAGTAGACTGCAAATGATGATAGCTCAGCTATTGAAACGTTTTCGGTGTTTCTTAATTTTTGTGTGGTACGTGGGTGTATTTTGTTCGTTACATCGTATACATAGTCTTTTATCCCCTAATCTAAATTTTAATTTTGTTTTAGTTCTGCTTAAAACTAAAAACTTCTTTCGCACATGACTTGAGTAAATGCTAAAGTAAGTATAATGCTGTAGCATAACTATAAATTTTGATGCTTTGTGCTGTACGAGTGTGGAATCGTTTGTATAGGTTTAGCTATCTTGGTCACCACACTAACAAATATGCGATAAACAAAAGTTTTAATAGATCAGATTAGCTCTTGGTTGTAATACTACGTATATAATAACATTAACTATACGGATTTGGACTTTCAAAAGAACATTAAACAAAAATTATAATTTCAAACTTAACCAATGTAACTCAAATTTACGCTTTAGTTCTGCAGGGGAAATGGAGTGGAGCTTGAGGTGCTGATAGTGGCGACCTCGGGTAAGGAATCACCTAGTAAATGGAGTCGAAGGCTAGTGTCTGAGAAAACGGTTATTAATTTTGTACAAAGAAATTGTAATTAACTGTCCGTTAAACGATTTAATTAATATACGTTAATTTATAAAATTATTAAATCGTCCTAAGTACCCTTCTGTTCAACAAAGAAGCTTCAATAACAGATTTTATAAATACGTGTAACTATTTAAATCTACGTTTTATTTCTTTTTGAAATATGATTATACAAAAGATTTTCTTATCAAGGGGTGAAACAGGTACATGGGTTTCTTTCTATGAAACTTAGGCTAGGTGATAATTTAGAAAAATAAATACTTTGATTTCAATAAAATTGTATGTACGATTTATTATTAACTAATCTTCTGGGCTAAGTTATTACAGAGTTCAGGGTTAATTATACTAAACGGCAAAATGTCATAATTTAATTGTTTTGGCGTTTTATTGGAGAAAACGTTATTCTTTGAGGACAGTGGTAGAAGATTGCCACTGCTTGTAGCACTCAGGTAGCGTAATTTTATGGGAGAGGGTTATTTAATGTACTGAGCCGTAAGGGAATATATTCCTTTTCGGGATTTTTTAACAATACTGGAAGTTCACAGGTGTAAAGTAAGTTTCGGAAATGCTTTTGGTGTGTTGTATTACGGCTGGTCACCGTCAAAGATGTAACGGCAGAATTCATGTATTACTTTAAATTTTTTCTATTTCCGGCGTTAATTTTTTGTTGTTAGTCTCGTTCAAGGACTAGCAATCAAAACAAAAAAAAGAAAGGAGGAAGAAACAAAAGGAAAGTAACAGGAACGTACCTTTCGGCTAAATCAGAAGCTGCAAATAGTGACGGTAGCCACAAAGGCCGACTAAGTTCTGCAATGAGGGGGTAGTCCCAATTCTCAGATAGATCTTATGTTAGCTTAGAAGAATAAATAAATAAATAGACTAGATACGGTAGGGCGCCAGTGAAAATTTATATCTGCGTTGAATTGATGCGAAAACATTGGATTATACTTCCACCATATAATCCACAACAGTGGATAATAATTACAGAAATGACGAGTAGTAAACAACAAATACAAATCATTTAAATTTTAATCCGTAAAATTACGAGATAATTTGCGTGCGATAATTCGGTACACCCACTTAATTATCTTGAACAAGGCAGCTTAATCTCACACAAACTAAAATTCAGTAATTGGCCTAATTTCAGCATTCATTCATACATGATGATGGTTCACCTTCAAGTGTATTGAAGTAGTAGAAGGGTGGTTTCTGAAGGTCTGAATTTTAATCTGTTCAGGAATAAACAAATAACCGAATAATTGCTTTAAGGAAAGGTTCGCGGTGTTGCCTTCTGGAATCCTGTTTTAACGAAAAGTATATGGAAAATTACCTCAAGACTTCGTAACAGAAGTTGGCAGGTGGTAAGCATCTATACTCCATGCCAGCCGGGGAGGTACCACCATCCTTACCATGGGCTCGTTAATATTGGGTCTCCGATTTTCTGAGCTCGGTAAGGGCTGCCGGTTACTTTTTCCATCATCCTTAATCTATTCTCATCCTTATTCTTCTTTCTCGCCCTCACTGTCTTCCTATCGGATTAAAAGTCCCAAATTAAAACATAAGATGGCTGTGGTTTCTAGGGTTATAAATTCCGGACGTAAAATCCTCCCCATTTGGATTTCCGAGAGAGCAGGGCCCAAGCGACCTCGGTTATCAAAAGTATCAACTTTCTGATTCACTACTGCAACATCCGCGGTATCAGGTCTAATCTTAATGCTATTCACCAACATCTTGAACAATTACAACTTGATATTTTGTTTCTATCTGAAACACAAGTCGCCTCTGAAAGCCCCGAGTCACCCGACTTGCAATTTCCTCAATACCATCTTCACTCTAACTTTCGATATAAAGGAGGCGTATGTTCGTACATCAAGGACAGAATTGCTTGCAAGAGGGTTTCTTCCTTAGAAAATAAAAATTTTGACGTGATTTGGTTTAACCATTCTGGTCCTAATTTTGTGAAATTCTACTGTTGCATTTATAGGTCTCCTAATGACAGTAACTTTCAAGACTTCTTCGATTACCTTAGTATGAAAGTTGACTATCTCCTGTCTCAGTTTCCATCTTGCGATATCTCAATTGTAGGCGATTTCAATGTTCATAACTCTAATTGGCTTCAGTTTTCATCTACTACAAATCCCGGTGGTCATAGTGCAGAAACATTTGCTATTTCATGTGATCTCACACAAATGATTTCTGAACCCACAAGATTCCATGATAACCCTAACCATACTCTACATCTTCTAGATCTCTTTCTTACATCAAACCCTTTTGCTTATAAAACTTCCGTTCTTTGGCCTTTAGGTCTTTCCGACCATTGTCTAATAGAAATCACTTCTACTGTACCTAATTCCACTGTTGTTCGCAAAACCGATAGAATCTTGTGGTGTTTTAAGTCAGCTCGATGAGAGAGGATTTCTTTGCAACCTTTCCATGGCGTGAATATTGTTTTAAGTTTACCGTATAGGTCATTCACGTTCCCAACCCTGGTTCAATAAGACTTGTGCTGATGCAAAAAATAAATATTTCATTAAATGGAGCGGAAATCTAATAAATCGGTCGACAGTCATGTAGAATACGTTGGTGCTAGAAATATCTGCAAAAGTGTCATCACTAAAACTAAAAAATTGTTCGAACAACGAAAATGCAATGAACTAGCTACATCTCCATTAGGCAGTCGTCAATTTTGTTTTTTAGCTAAAGCCATTAATAAAAACTTTGGAACATCTTCATTTAAAAACTTTGGAACATCTTCATTTCCCCCCCTCCGCCTGACGTCTATTGACGGATCAGTAGTTGCTGATTATGTAGACAAATCCAATGTTTTTGTGGATTTGTCTGCATCAAACTCGTGTCTCAATGATTCTGGAAAACATGTGCCCCTAGTCAACTCTTCTTCATACGTTATGAAACCAATTCATTTTCGGTACAAGCTCTTGGAATCGATCATCAGTAGGCTTGATCTCAATAAGGCGACTGCCCCAGACGGTATCCCAGCTATTGTCTTGAAGAAATGTTCCCCCGAACTAGTACCAGTCCTATCTAAGCTCTATACGATCTCTATATCTTCTGGGAATTCCTTCATCGTTGAAGTTAGCAAATGTTCAACCTATTCCCAAAAAGGTGATAAGACCGATCCTCAAATTACAGACCAATTGCCATCACTTCCATTTTGTCTAAAATCATGGAAAAAGCCATCAATCAGCAACTGCTCACGTTCCTTGAAACTAACAAATTCCTTAGTGACCACCAATGTGGGTTTAGGCAAAGTCGTTCAACAGGCGATCTTCTTTCATATGTGACCCAAGTTTGGAACAATACAGTAGAGCAGTCCGGTGAAACAGTTCTAGTCGCTTTAGATATCTAAAGGGCATTTGACCAAGTTTGGTATAAGTGTTTACTTGCCAAACTCACCTCGTTTGGGTTAAATGATACGCTCATCAACTGGGTTTCTAGTTTCTTTGATAAAAGAAGAATACGTATCGTAGTTGATGGCTTTTTGCAAAAGAAGTTAGCATTAACGCAGGCGTACCACAGGGATCCGTTATAGCGCCTACACTTTTTCTGCTGTAAATAACTAACATAACAACTAACCCCATCCATTGCTTTGCTGACGATAGCACTCTTCACTGTAGTTCATCTCAGTCTACTCATAGTGATAATCCACCTTCTGTGTCAAATCAAGAAATTAAAGCTGAAATGGCAAATTCAATCAACAAAGACATTCAACGTATTCTCGAATGGAGAAGCAATAATCTAGTTAAATTTAATGCTAACAAAACTCAGTGTTGCCTTGTGTCCGCCAAAAAAGGTCGGTCATTTCCAGTTCTTAAGTTTTCAGACCAAAACAGCTGCTCGTAAAATAGGGCTTTTTGTACAGATCTAAGCAGTACTTTACCTCTCGACAACTCCTTCTGCTGTATAAGGCCCAAATTCGGCCTCATCTGGAATATAATTCTCACGTCTGGGTTAGTGCTCCCCAATACGCTCTCGATATCGTTAATCGTATTTAAAAGAGAGCGATTAGGCTAATAAATGACCCGTCCTTAACTTCTCAGATACAATCCCTTGAGCACAGAAGGATGGTTTCAGTTCTTTCTTTGTATTATCGTTATTATAACGGCTATTATGTTGCTGAATTATATTCTTTGATACCATCTCTGGCTATCTTTGCGAGAAACACTCGGTTTGCTCATTCACATCATCAGTATGCAGTACAAATCTCCACTTGTCGTACCAAACGGGCGCAATCCACATTTTTCTACACGGCTTCTGAACTCTGGAATGATCTAGTTTCTGTTTTCCTCTCACTTATGATATGAGAAAATTTAAGGTAGCAGTTCATAGGCATCGATTGGCAATTCATTATCCCTCTATCCATCCTCCTAAGTGTTCCTGAGTGCTTTAGCACGATAGGCCAAATTTAGCCTGTTCTGGTCCACAATCATAAAAAAAAATATATAAAACGGAAAAATTGCGCTAAGCGAATCGATGTGTTCAGATTTTATAACTTAATTTTTTGTATGGAGTTGTTGGAGTTATGTGATTGACAACTTTATGTTATCCTCTGAACCGGTTAGCTTTGTAAGTGCGATAACTCCCTTCACATAATTATCTGTGTATGTTTGTGGAGAATCCTTAGCGGACGAGGGAAAGCTAAGGAAGCACGACGTTGTTCGAAATAGATTTCCAATATTTCTGTATCCGACTACGGAAAAAACGACGTTGCGATCCTTTCTGCGTGTGTAGATAATGTCGCATTCAAATGTTAGAATGTCTAGTGCGATAGAATAAGTCTTTGAGACCATGAAATGTGTCAACAAACTCTCTATTTAGGAATGTGAGTCGTAGCTCTATTAAATTCGCATGGGCGGGCAAAGCTTATAGTTGTGACGTAAGTATCTCTCATTGATTTATCGTGAACGAGGGTGGAAAGTTGAAAAGTAGGGCTCTAACATAGAAATCCTTTAAATGTTCTTGTAATAATAATAATAGAAAAGATAAAAATTGGACATTTGTTCAATATGGATAGGTAATTAATCATAATTAATTCAGGTTATTTGCGTAAAAAAATTCAATTCAGTAATAACCATTCAAATTTATCTCTTTTTCGACGATTATTTCAGTTAATGAATGCAAATTTGGTACAACTCTTACTTACTTTACCTTGGCTTAACTTAAATATCGGTTGCCTATGAACCAATGTAACTCTTTATTAAATGCGTTTATTATCAATGATAGTATGCCTTTGTATTGAGTAGGGATTCTTAACGGGCTGATTTAATTATAATCACGCCGTTGAATAGAGGGAAATCGTCTAATTTGCCGTTTAGAAGTGAATATAATGGGAGAAATTCTGAAAATACTGTACCACTAGTTAAGATAAAATAAAGAAGACAAGGTGGGATAAAACGACCGTTAGTTATCTATAAGGTACGGCACAGATACCTTGTGTGTTATAATAATAACACATCTCTTGCTGTTCACCAATAAAGAGGGTTGAGAGTGGTTTGTACTGCACCGTCGGATGAAAGAATCCAAATGGTTTTAAACGGTTTTATATTACCTATTTATTTACAATTCTAAATAAATTATTATTTTAACTTATAAACTAAAATACATAAACAAATATAATTCTTAAGTTACAACTGAATACACTTCGTAATGTGGAAAAGGAGAAAACACACCAGGTGTCTCGATCTCTATCTGTACGGCAGCAGGCAGAAATTCGGCTTCTATTAGGTAAGAGAAAATGTATTAGTAAAGTTATTTGGGAAAAAAATTCGGAGATCTGTGATAAATTCTCTTTTGAAATATGTTAATAGGTATATTTATTTCAATGTTATCAGCTTGTATACAAACGTTATACATTTCTATACAAATACTACACCTACACTAGAACTCCAACCACCAAAAAAACGTGAGTTAGGCGTAGCAATATGATTGTACGATAGAGCGAAAACAATATGCTCAAAACAAGAGGACATCACCAAAGAAAAAGAAAATATCGCTAAAACACTCAAAGAAAATGGCTACCCCCGATCTAACACATAACCTAAACAGGGAAAGGGTAACCAGAAAAGAAGAACCTAAATATACAGCGATAATACCATATGTATAAGGTAACTCACACAAAATACGAAGGATATGCAGCAAATACAAGATACACATTGCCTTGAAATCGACCAGAACGCTCAGGGAAATACTAACCAAAAACAAACCACACATTGAAGATCATAATTCCAAGAATTGTGTACTATGCGAATGCGGCAGAGCACACATAGGACCACTCAAAAGTGTAGACACACGAACATAAGAGCAACGGCCGCACGGGCGAAACAGAAAAATCAAGAATCGCCGAACATGCCAGGAACGAAAACCAACGCATCCAATGGGATATCATGCAGATAGTGGCAAAGTATGAGAATACAACTTGTCGAAAACTCAAAGAAGCCACATACATCGCACTGGCAGAAAATCTAATAAGCCAAGATAGTGCGGAAATGAATAATAATGCGTGAACAGCTTAAGCGCAATACACCTGCGCAATAAGTTACGGCACAACAGAAGAGATGTGTTGTTTATATAACACGGTATCTGTACCATACGTACCTCATAGATAACTAACTGTCACCTTATCCCATCTTTTCTCCTTTTTTTACACGTCCAATCCGCACTAGCCGTCGCGTATGCTTACATTAGTAAGCGGTTTGCCAAGCTAGTTACAGTGGAAATGGGCGGGGTCGAGATAAGGAGTAAATTGATTGAATAACAAGTTCAAACACCTTACACTTACCATAAATTCATAACTTACACAGCTCAGTCCGGAAAAGATGTCTCTTGGCGCCACCACAATCTTAAATTTTGATAAAGTAAATCGCCTTAGGCGAGATGGTAAATTAATCCTATCTGGTTGTCGAAGACAGGATTGCAGCCTACTCAGTAAATTGTTAAACTAACTTCTCAAAGTCAAACACACTTCCAAACAAACCGACTCAAAACTTCAGAAAATTTAGTGATACACGGGTCGTTATAACTTACTGAACACACCTTGTATAAATGGAAACTCCAGTTCATAAAAATAAAACGTTAACTTATGTAGTTTTTAAAATGTCCCTCGTATATCTATGAATTTATATTTCTAACTGTTGCAAAACTTTGAATTAAATAAATATTCCCAATTTAGAAAATTCTAAACAAAATAAATGAAATCGGTTTAACAATGATTTATCTCAAGAAAAAAAAGATGTTCGTTAATTGCTGAGTAATTCAACGTTAGGATGATTAGTGCTTGTGTCATCAATAAAATCGTTATATTTTATTAATACTATATCTTTAAAATCGTATTTAGACATTCATTAATATGTTTAATACTTCAAACCTGTAATTTATGCTGAATAAAGAAAAAATAATGAGTACTTTGTTGGTAGTGTTCTGCTTTAATATTTCAAAGCCAAAATGAAATTTTGTGATCGATCTGGCTCATTAGACAATTTCCAATCGGTCCTTAAATTCTAAAACCAGACGGTGTAACTAGTTAGGCACACGATTGACACAAATAAACGACAAAGTAAATTAAACAGTGGATGTATATTGACACATTCTGCATGTAAATTATATACAATGGCGTGGTTAAGAAAAACCACCCTTAAATACGCTAAGATTAAAATTACCCCTTTCTTAAAACTAAAAACAACAACATAATTAAAGTTCGGTTACCTTTTGAATGAATGAACCGTAATCAATGCAACAATAACAGGAAAGAAAACAAAGGTATACCTAAAAGATAATCGTACTTGTCTTGGTTTAATAAAATTTTTAAATCTAATCCTTACCTATTACGCAATTAATCCTTTTTCGGTGCGGTAATTGTAGTCCATATGGTCTGCTTCCGGTAATCCTTTTAAAATTCTTAGATGCACTATGCACAAACTCGAGAGATAGCCGTTATTCGCCCTACGCACTCGGCTGTGGTACTCACTAACGCAATGCCTATGGTTGGTTCACTCGCGTCCTGGTATAGCGGCTCTTTAGCCTAACAACACATCACCTTATACTGTGATGTTTGCCCTTAAAACGTTTACCATAATAAAATAATGGTTATTATATATATATATATATATATATATATATATATATATATATATATATATATATATATATATATACACACACAGCACACGCACACGCACTCGCACACGCACACGCACACGCACACGCACACACACACACATTAATGTTCTTATTTGCTTTCATACAATCACTTTGGTATTGCTACTGATTGTATACGTTCAATGTCAAGGATGATCGCCAGTATTTTAAATAAATTTCACAAACTTTTATTTCGGTAACATAAGTGGTTACCTTCAGTTCTCCTTATAATAATATTAGGTCACGCGCCTTGCAATCGCACACTAATAACGAAATATCTGATGTATTAGCTTCTAATCTGCCTAAGCACTTTTTATTTCTTGAAGAAAATCACCAATGTTTTCCTTCAGCTCACAACGTATTACACTAGTTATTTGTAAATGTCTATACGATTTATCCCCTTATGGGTTAATGCAGTGTCTACACAGGCCCTACTAAACTATAATTTTCACATAGAAACTCCAACAGCTAACCATTCTGATGGTTATCACGCCCGCAACCCGTACTCAAAATCCCTAACCATCTAGCTTACTACCTTTAACTCCCTCCTTTCCAATTTGGGCACTCGCTTATATACCTTATGCCCGCCATATTGCCAACACGTCGCAATAAATTCGCGCTAAAATCAAAATTCACCTATCAAAACTGAGTTTTTCGTGCGTTTCAACATCGCGTCACAATGTCCAACATGGACTCAACCACGCTACCCTTATACCACACCCGCCGCCATCTTTATTTTACGTGAAAATTTATAAAATCTCCTCGAAGAAATCGTCTATCCTCACCATATTCATTCAGTATATTTACCAGATTACATCTCAACTTTCCATGCAAATGTCACATATGGGCGGATCTTATTTCCGCATCATTTTCTCGAAATTATCCCATTCTAAAATCCCTTTACGTACACATAGACATTCACTTTACCAATATTGCACAACATTACAAAAGTTTCTACAAACCAAAACATGCATCCATGTTCCTTACTGTACATTAATAAGATATCAATAGATCATAACTCACTCTCTCCTACGTCTACAATCACTTCCTTTTGGTTCAAATTAATTCATACACAGTAGTAAAAAGACCAATAGTTAGTTAGTCTGACTCTCCTGCAAACGCTATTAAAAACTCCTTTCTCCTCTTTTATACACTCCTAAACCGCAAATTAGGCGTTGCCCTCCGTCCAATCGCTTAATCATCATTAAATCCTTTCATCGCCACTGAAGAGGTCAATACCTACCCCGCTAAGAATCCCTACTCAATACAAACGCACACTATCATTGATATTAAACGGATTTAAAAGGGGTTATATTAGTTAGTAGGCAACCAACACGCCTGTACATTACAGTGCACACAAAAATTACCAGAACGTGCTGATTGATAGTAATAATTTTTTATTATTTATAATTTTTATTATTGTTACAGTTCTTGAAACACATAATACACATATGAAAGACATTCAACAGGAAATCACGAAACTGAAAAATAGCACAAATACATTATCTGATCAGAACACAAGAATTGATAAGAATGTATTATCATCAATAGAAAAACTGAACCTTTTTCCCAAGTTAATTACAAATGGTCTGTTAATTAATTTAATTTAATTAATAACTTAACGTTTGTATGTCTAGATGATCTTATCTTAAGCGACTCGAAGAGTACGCAGCAAACACTTAATAAACAGACGGGTGAACTTAAAAATGCAATTAGTAGTGCTAATAATCTGCTTAAGAAAATAGAAACAACGGAAGATGATATTAAAAAGCAATTAATAAGATTAGAAGGTAATTTTAAGAATACGATAGAACAACATTTTGGTCAATGTAAAAAAAGTGTGGAGGGAATCCCAGAAAAACAAAAAGTTTACAACGATAAAATAATTCAAGGTCAGATTTTTAACTTTCCTTTTTTATACCTTATTTTTCTTCATTATTACTTTTACAGTTCTTGAAACACATAATACCAACTTGAAAGACATTCAACAGGGAATCGTAAAATTAAAAAGCAGCACAAATACTTTATCTGAGCAAAACGACAAAATTGACAAAAATGTTTTATTATCAATTGAAAAACTAAATGTCTTACCAAAGTTAATACAAAACGGTTTGTTAACAAATTAATTTAGTCATTAATTCTATGTTTTTATGTTTAGATGATCTTATTTTAACCGAAACGAGAAACACGCAACTCACACTTAATAAGCAAATCACCAATATAAGCGAGCTTAGAAATGCAGTTATAAATGCTAGTGACCCACTTAAAAGCATAGAAACCACGGAAGCTATTAGAACTCAAATAGCAAAATTAGAAGATAAATTAAAAAATACAATAGAACAACGGTTTGCAGAATCAAAAAAAAGTATCGAGGAAATCCCGAAATCACAAAAAGTTTACAACGATAAAATAACTGAAGGTTGACTTTTTAAAATTAATAATGCATTTTCCTATTTTTATACTTTATCCTCCTTTATTATTACTGTTACAGCTTTTGAAAGGCATAGTACCAGCTTAAAGGACATTCAAGAGGGAATAGCAAAATTAAAAAATAGCGCAAATACTTTATCTGATCAGAATACAAGGATTGACAAGAATGTCTTATCATCAATTGATAAACTTAGTGTTTTACCGAAGTTAATAAAAAACGGTCTGTTAATCAATAATTCAATTTATGTATTAATTGTAAGGTTGTATGTCTAGATGATCTTATTTTAAGCGAATCGAAGGACATGCAACATACACTTAATAATCAAATTAATAATGAAAGCGAGTTTAGTAAATCGTTAAAGACTGCTACTGATCTACTAAAAAAATTAGCAACAACCGATGATATTAACGACAAATTAGCAAAATTCGAAAATAATTTAAAAAATGTGATGGAACAACGTTTTGGTGAATCACAAAAAGGCATCGAAGGAATTCCGGAAAAACAAAAAGTTTACAACGATAAAATAATTGACGGTTGGTGTTTTAAAACAATATTGCAGTTTTATCTTTTTCATATTGTATTCTCCTGTTACAGCTCTTGGAACACATAATTCCAACTTAAAAGACATTCAACAGGGAATAATAAAATTAAAAAGTATCTCAAATACGTTATCCGATCAAAATACAAAAATCGAGAATGTCTTATCATCATTTGATAAACTGAACATTTTACCGAAGCTAATAAAAAACGGTTTGTTGATCAAAAAATTAATTCTTTATTTTGTTTGTTTGTCTAGATGAGCTTATTTTAAGAGAGTCGATGAGCACACACCAGACATTAAATAAACAAATTAATGATACAATCGAACTTAAAAACGCAATTAAACGTGGTAATGACGTGCTTAAAATAATAGAAGTAGCAGAAGATGATATTAATAAGAAATTAGTGAAATTAGAAAATAGTTTAAAAAATACGGTAGACCAACGTTTTGGTGAATGTAAAAAAACTATTGAGGGAATTCCGGAGAAACAAAAAGTTTTCAGCGATAAAATAATTCAATGTCAGATTTTTAACTTTCTTTTTTTATACCTTATTTTTCTTCATTATTACTTTTACAGTTCTTGAAACACATAATACCAACTTGAAAGACATTCATCAGGTAATCGTAAAATTAAAAAACAGCACAAATACTTTATCTAATCAAAACGACAAAATTGGCAAGAATGTTTTATTGTCAATTGAGAAACTACATGCTTTACCAAAGTTAATACAAAACGGTCTGTTAACACATTAATTTAGTCATTAATTCTATGTTTTTATGTTTAGATGATCTTATTTTAACCGAAACGAAGAACACGCAACTGACACTTGATAAACAAATTACCAATATAAGTGAGCTTAGAAACGCAATTATAAATTCTAACGATAATATAGTTGGAGGTTAGCCTTTTTAAATTAATATTGAAAAATTGAGCAGACAACTATCTCCACCATTCTGTTTAATTTGCGAAATTTGTTTTTGCGATTTGATGATTTAATTAAGTTTAACATTTTTTTTGTAAATTAAATTAAATTTGATGATGGATTAAATTAATGGTCTCGCTAAGAACGAAGAGATATGATTAAAAGAAATTATTTGTCCAAAAATATATTGATTACTTGATGTAATTTATTTCTTACTATGGGCTCTTTAACTAACTTCTATCTGATCTAGATTGATGCAATAGATTATCTTGATGAATATGATTAAAGAATGGGTAATACATCTTGCTCATCTTCAGTAGACTCATGGGCAATCAATTACCAGGTAAGCATTCGTAAATATTCTCCAAATATCAGTAACCTTAAGTTTGAATTTTGGTGTTTTTTGGCTTTGCAGTTTTTCCAAAATTCTTCTTTCACACAGACACGCACCCATATTTACAGCACACGCTGACGGTCGCTACTCATCGAAAACATTTATGTTAAAAACGTTTTTAATATTAGTTACCATTTTACCGATAACACTAATCATTTGAACAATGTGCATTCTATTATTTTAAAGATAATTACGGTTTCATATCACAGTTGTTTTAATTTTATCTTTCTTACACACCCAGCCCTTATACTTACATTTATCTTGTTTAGTAGTCAACAATAATCGATAGATAAAGAATAGAAGTAGGACGCCTAAAGTTAGTTAATCAACTAATTTTAGGCGTCCTACCTCTTTCTATTTCTTTGGCGTTTATCTCTATGGTCGATTTTAGAGCGATATCAAACTTTACGGTTTGCTGTGTTCTCATCATCACCCCTTGCGTCCTCGAGATACACCATTTATGCGCAACCCTCACTGTTGCTGCAACAACCTTTTGTTCCATCTATATGTGTACCGTTTTATTTTTTTTAATCATGCAAAGTTTTGTTTATTTGGGGTAACGCACTAGATGTCATAGTAAATACAGCACAAACATACAGCACAAACATACACACACGCATACACACACAATCACGCACCCACACGCACGCACGCACGCACGCACGCACGCGCACGCACGCAAACACACACACACACACACACAACACACACACACACACACACACGACACACGCACGCACACGCAGCACGCACCACGCACGCACGCACGCACGCACGCACGCACACGCACCAGCACGCACGCACACACACACACACACACACCACACACACACACACACACACACACACACACACACACACACACACACACACACACACACACACACACACAACACACACACACACACACACACACACACACACACACACACACACACACACACACACAAAAAAAACAACACAAACACACACACAACAAACACACACACACACACACACACACACAACACACACACACACACACACACACACACACACAACACACACACACACACACACACACACACACACACACACACACACACACACACACACACACACACACACACACACACACACACACACACACACACACACACACACACACACACACACACACACACACACACACACACACACACACACACACACACACACACACACACACACACACACACACACACACACACACACACACACACACACACACACACACACACACACACACACACACACACACACACACACACACACACACACACACACACACACACACACACACACACACACACACACACACACACACACACACACACACACACACACACACACACACACACACACACACACACACACACACACACACACACACACACACACACACACACACACACACACACACACACACACACACACACACACACACACACACACACACACACACACACACACACACACACACACACACACACACACACACACACACACACACACACACACACACACACACACACACACACACACACACACACACACACACACACACACACACACACACACACACACACACACACACACACACACACACACACACACACACACACACACACACACACACACACTCCAACACATATAGTCGGCGCAATACTCTGTTGACTCTAATTTGAAACTTAATAAAAGTAACCATTTAACGAATTTAAATAAAAACGATACCTACCAAATTAAACCTGCTTAATTCTGCGTTGCTTAATTGTCAGATTTTCTTTCTGCATATATTTTAGCGACAATGACTGATCGTGCAGTATAAAAAGTTCCGGTTTTTTGAGATTTACCGCACCACAGTCAACTTTAGAAGCACATAAAAGCAGAACAGCTCAACCACAGCTGTTAAACAATATTTGATTGAGTTTTAACCATTGGGCATCGACTGCCGGGAACGAACTGTCGCGATTGCGAAGTTTGTGAGAACGTTGCCCTAACGCTGTACTCCACCATTGTTAAATTTTAATGGGTAATTTTTCCCGTCATTAAACACTTTCTCCCTAATGGTCTTTAATTAAGAACCCATAGCCTTGTAAATTATCTATAAAAATTCAGCAATTGGACTAAGTTTTTGATAATGAACAATTTTCAAATTACAACTTAATGAGTGTTTTTAAAATATAATTGATAATTATACTACAATAGAGCTTGGAAAAAACAATTTTAAAAAGGAGGACATGACAAAGCGTTCTGTAGAAGCGAAATAGAAATAATTTAACTGAATTTGCTGGAAATTCTTTTCAAATGACAAACTGATAAGTGAATTAGCGCAAATAATCTAATTTGTGAATGTTGAATGATTACATTATTATAAGCTTTATTATGAACGAATAACCTTTTCCATTTACTCGAACTTTACAGTTTCTGGGGTAGTGAAGATTTGAAATTAACTTATAAAAACTACAAAAGGGTATACCGTGCTGAACTCCGACGTGCTAAAATCGCCGCTAACGATAAAGTGATATCAAATTCAAATAATAAAAATAAAGCAATTTGGAATATTATTAACACTAACAAAGTGTGTAATAATGATGCATTGACCAATAAATTTACAGCTGATCAGTGGAACCAACATTTTGTAAATGTATCTAAAAATATATTACTCCTAAAGGCAGACCCAAAAGTTGATCCGTTATCTTTGTTTGATATTGTTATTCCTGCTAATCTTAGTTTTAGTTTACTTGAAGTAACTTATAATGATGTCAGAGAAGCTATGCAGTCGTTATCGTCCAGCAGAGCTAAGGATGTGTATGAACTCAATTCTTGCTTATTAAAAAAGAATATTCACATCCTTATTGGCCCTTTAACCGCATTAATTAACAATTGTTTTCAAAGTGGACAATTTCCTAATTGTTTAAAGGTCGCATTGGTACTACCTCTTTATAAGAAAGGTGATACTGAGAATATGTCAAACTACAGACCTATTTCTATAGTGCCTATTTTTCAAAAGTAATCGAACGCGTTTTGGAAAACGAATTAGAAACTATTTTGAAACGAATCGTCTTTTTACTATAACCAATTCGGATTTAGAGCGGGTAAAGGAACCAGCAATGCCCTTACGGAATTTACAAATAATGTAATTAAATGTTTTGAGGAAGGTCAATTTAGTGTTACTGCGTTTTGTGACTTAAGCAAGGCGTTTGATTCAGTGAATCACAACGTCTTGCTACAAAAACTAGATAAATACGGTTTAAAAAGGATCAGTGTCAACTTGATATCTTCGTATCTATCTAATAGAATGCAAATGGTTAAGATTGGTGACACGTATTCTAGTCAACTTAATCTCAAGCAAGGAGTTCCTCAGGGCTCTATATTGGGGCCCTTACTCTTTCTTATATATAAATGATATGCCTTATTATTTAAATAAATTAAATTATGTATTATCAATTTTCTTTGCTGATGATACTACTCTTACCGTTTCAAACTCTGACTTTGACACTGCAATTTCTCACTGCACTGTTGCAGTTAACCATGCCGAGACATGGTTCAACTCTAACGATCTAGTTTTAAATAAAGATAAAACTCAGAATGGTGTATTTACCTTAAGACCCTACATCGCTTCCGGAAGCTATAGTAATGAGTGCATATTCTTAGGTATCAGAATGGACACTAGGCTATCTTGGAACAATCATATAAATCATATCTCGCATAAATTAGCAAAAACATCTTTGCATTACGCAATTTAGCTACGTCTGTTTCAGCTGAAATTTTAAGGATTGCGTATTTCTCGCTTTGTCATTGCCATATTTTATACGGAATTATCACTTGGGGACACGCCCCGAGCGCAAAAAGAATTTTGCCTTGCAAAGAAGAGCTATTCGTGTTGTAGATCGTCTGCCATACGCTTCCGACTGTAAGCAATCCTTCGTTAAACTTCGTGTAATGACCATGTACTCGTTATTTGTTTTGTTTGTTTATGTTATGTCAAGAATAATATTCCTACTTTTGAAACATATAGTCAAATACATTCTTATGATACTAGGAACAAAGATAACTTACATTGTAATTATGTAAGATTATCTAAGTCACAAAATGGACCTAACTTCTGGGCTGTTAAATTTTTTAATGCACTGCCTACCAATGTAAGAAATTTATCTTTTAGTCAATTTAAATCCAGTATTAAAACAGTGTTACTTAAGAACCCGTTATATAATATAAACGACTATTTTGTTATTCATTTTAATCAGTGAAATGTGCCATTTATGTATTTTAGATAATTAACAATTCTGACAAGTGTAAATATTGGTGAAATAAGCTACACAATAAATATTATTATTATTAAGTTCAAAAGTAAATTTGTAATTAAAAATTATTATTAATTAAATGAATAAAGTCTAACGTAATTAGCATTTATGAAATGCACCATTCGGTGCACATTTGATGTAATCGTGCTCAGAGCAGTTTTTAAAATGCCTTCTAGACCACGTTTTACAGAATGTGAAATTGCAAGGTTTTTTAAGTGCAATTACGCTGTCAGTTAAAAGTAGAACCGGGGCACTTTAACTTTCACTTTTTTACGCCACAAGCCCTGCCCACTGGGATACCTTTGCCTTCACTTTTTATATGCCCACGTGGGGATAGTATTTTTTTCACCTGAGAATAAAAAAGATTTAATCTGTTATTAATTAGGATCCGTTTTTATCAAAGGGGATTGCATAATTATTATTACATTTCTTTTAATCCCATCTACAGATTGTGATCTAATTTATTTATGTATTGGGGGCTGTATTCTAATAAGGTAGCGGTGTCTTGTAAGACGGGAATCTGTTCGTGGGCTTCTTAACATGTGTTTATTATTATCAAACAGTTGCACAGCTTCATTTATATTAATTGGAAATTAGCAATCAGTCGTCGACATCCGTTAATTAATGTGTTTACAAATATTTTAAAAATTTGCTGCTGCAACAAAACATTAAGGTCTAAAATCTCGTTAAATACCAGATGAAATAATAATAATCATCTCTATGCAACAGCGCTTTTTTTATATGCCCACGTGGGGATCGTATTTTGGTCTATTTTATAAAGCTAATAGACAACTGGATTATTCTTTGATATTAATGAAGCTAATCAAGATAAAGATAACATATACAATTGATTCTTAAATACGCTGTTAAATTATATATATATATATATATATATATATATATATATATAATGATAATAAAACAGTTAATGGGTATTGCGTAATCAGTTATTTAACTTGTTCTACAAAAGTGAATGTACGATTTCGCAATTGGACGTAAACAATAATAATAAACACTCCATATTTTACGTACATGTATATATCGGGGCTTTTAGCTATCACAGGATAGATTAGTTAGAGAGATGCAATTCAATTGCGAAACTGTTATAATTAAATTAAATTACTAACTAACTTAGAATAAAATGTCTATCAAACTCTTCGTGTAAACCATCAACAGCCAAAACCAAATATATATTTGCGCAAACAGGTTATTTAACATTGTGATGTATGCAGCGAATTGCCTGTGTCCTCTTTTTTAAGCTAGATTTCGCCTCTATATTATTTTACATACAAAAAGTTCTGTCTCATCAGAAATACCTCTGTCAAAAAAAAAACGGTTTTAGATTTTATAATCAGGTTAAGCATGCATGCTGACCGCTTATTAGAGTACTATTTTTAAATTTTCGGATTTTACCGATAATGGGGTTGTCATACCATCACATAAGTCTATTTTACATACAACTTCTGCCTTAGAAGAAATACCACCTGTCAAAAAGGAACTTAGATTTATAAACAGGCCGCTAGGGAAGATATTAGAGCGCGGTTACAGAAACAAGCAGCGTACACTATACATAAACCTGCAGTGAGAAATTTACTCGAAACAGGTACATTGTGGGTAACATTTTTTCTTGAGTTATGACAGGCGGGGTCTTTGCAATATAAGAAATCTAAGTAAATATAATGACTGGTATAATTATATACTGACGGTTATCGATGTATTTAGCAAGATGGTGTGGACACGAGCTCTGAAGCTGAAAAACTACATGTTCTATAATCGACGTATTTTCGGTTATTTTTCAAAGATGCGAAAAGATACCTCAAAGTATAGGGATGGATAAGGGCAAGGACTTTATTGCGAAAAGTGTCCAGCAATTCTTTAACAAACATCAAATCTAAGCATATGGGCAAAATTTAGCGATGCGTAGCTTCATTCAGGTAAGAATCGCACTAACGGGGATACTGTTAATACTAAAGTCAATAACCTTTACACATTATCTCTCTTAAGGCTTTATTTGCGATAAAACCTGCGATGCATCGTTTAGGAAACTGACCCAGGAAAACATTATCGGATGATTTTCGCTGTATGCCCACAGGTATAGTTAACACTTTTACTTCGGTCCTAGTAACAGAGTATTTTGGTGTAGTTATTTCTAAGGCTTTAGCGCGGAAAATTAGAATGGTGGGATTGATTCGCATACGTCTCACCAGTCAACTAGTGTCCATAATCCGCGTCTTGTAATTTGAACCGTGCGCCGCCAGTAGACTGAAGGTTTCTCTTGATCGTACAAATTTAACCTTTAACTCAACACCACTTATGAGGAGGCGAGAAGGTCTGGCCCAACAACTACAACCATATGCGGAACAAGCGGAATCCTATGTGAATAACTGCAACCACCTATCGAGATACTGAAAGAGGAAACAGTAAACCAGAACCACCTACTAGTGAGCTTTGACGTCTAGTCACTATTTACGAATAACCCGACCAACGAGTAGCTGGAGATAATCAAGGTGAAACACCAAATACCGAAAAACATATTGACACTAACGGAACATTGTCTGAGAAACACTTATTTTATCTACGAGGGACAACGGTACAAACAAGTCGACGAAGCACCAATGGGATCACCACTATAACCAATGATAGCCAATTTATTCACGCGCCACTTGGAAACGGAAATTATAAATATCGCGGGTCTTAAACCGAAGTTATGGTTGAGATACGTCGACGACATCTTCGTTATACGGCCCACACGGAACGAGACTCGCGAACTCAACTCACAAAAAAGAGGAGAATTCAATACTAACAGCTACACTACTGCAAAATGGATAAATAATAAACTATGAGAACAGAAGAATAACTTGAACAATGTGAATTACAGAAAAATTTTAGGAAATTTTCCTGTCTATCTGACGGTGACCTTGGATTTGACCTTGACCAATACGGTGATTTAAAGTTCAAGTCAATTTTTTCGAATGAGAACCCGTTCGCTTAATCCCAGAAATGCAACGAGCGGAAAACATTAAATTCGGATATGGCCTTCGTGACTTGCAAAATTGGCCTCTGAAGGTAAGCGCCGTGCAGATCTCGAAATTGTCTTCTTTTTCTATTGGCGACTAAAATGAATGTAGATGTGTACATATACACCCGTAGATGTAGAAGGTTATGCAATCGACTTTTTCTTCACTATTGCTAAATCGACTTATTGGCTCATTTTACAACGTTGGGCCGAATTTCGTCAAGATCGGCCATGATGACTGTGTGTGTGTGTGTGTGTGTTGTGTGTGTTTGTGTGTGTTTGTGTGTGTTTGTGTGTGTTTGTGTGTGTTTGTGTGTATTTGTGTGTGTTTGTGTGTGTTTGTGTGTTTGTGTGTTTGTGTGTGTTTGTGTGTTTGTGTATGTTTGTGTGTGTTTGTGTGTGTGTGTGTGTGTGTGTGTGTGTGTGTGTGTGTGTGTGTGTGTTGTGTGTGTGTGTGTGTGTGTGTGTGTGTGTGTGTGTGTGTGTGTGTGTGTGTGTGTGTGTGTGTGTGTGTGTGTGGGTGGTGTGGTTGGGTGGGTGGTGCTTGCTTGCTTGCTTGCGTGCGTGCGCGCGTGGTATGCATGCGTGTGTGTGTGTGTGTGTGTGTGTGTGTCGATGTGTGGATCTATGTTAATATACACGATAACGCCAGAACGAAAACACGTACCTACTTAAAATGTTGTATGTAAGTTTGTTTTGAGTTCCCCATGAGCTGATTAGATTTTGGAAGAAATTCAGCGGCCAAAGGAGGGTTTATTAGGAGCTGTTTTTGATGTTTATCAGAAATCTCTAAACTGCTGTATATTTCAAAGGTATAAAAATACCAATATATAGACCTTAATCATATGATTAATTATAATGCTATGCAATTTTTTTGATACGACGCTCAATCTAGCGGAAAACCATTCCTAAAGTGGAATTTAAGTGTTAGTTCCAATTTTTTCAATATGTGAATAATAATTAATTTTGTAAGGAAATGTGTAGACATATTTTTTAAAGAAAATTTAATTTTACATAACTTTCCTTTATAAAGTTTCTTAGTGTAAAGTGAAACAAGCGTAAAAATTAAATAAATACGAATGTAAATTCTTAATCCGTATTATCGATATTTGGATTGAAGCGGGGGCCCTTGGAATTTTTTTTAAGTTAGTATCTAGATTTTATTAACCTCTATCTACTTATGTCTACGTAGGTTAGGAGGTTATTAAAGTTGTTTCATTTCTTTTAATTTCTATTTTGCAGGTTGAAAGATAATGTGTTGTTCCACACCAAATATTTTAATATCCTCGTATTTGACCTTGAGGGTTCCACTCGAAAAAATCGACTTGACCTTTAAATAACCTTGAAGGTCATGGTCACAGTCAAATTCAAGCCCACTATCAGATAACCAGAAAACTTATACATATATATATATATATATATATATATAGATTCTTCGTTGGTGGTCGTGCTTTCCTCAATACTTGGGGAACGTGTTGTCTGATGGATTCGGATGGGTCTCTGTATAGTTTTGTGATAGATGCTTCCACTCCGCATATAATTTCCTCCACAAGTATTCATTCAGGCGTGATCGCAAAATTAAATTCTTTACTGAGAACGCTCCTTAATGCTTCGTCTACAGTGACGTATTGTTTGCGCTTACTTTGGTTGGAACATAGTCCAACGAATTTCTTTTCCCTCTTCTTCGGTGTCAACGCGATGTCGGTTTCCGGTGGAAAGTTGAGTAATTGGACGGTCGATTCCTTACGCTCTGGTGTGGATATTACAGCTTTGTTCAATATGTAAACCCATTAGCTGTCTGTTGGTTTTGTACAGTGACCTTCACCTGTATGGATTTCTTAACGAGCGCCTCGTTTGCTTGAATGTTTCCAGTTTCGTAGTTACGGTTGTGAAAGGTTAATGCCAGACGTCTTGGTACGACGTTGTCTCTGCAGCGTTCCAGTAGAACCAGGTTACAGGGTAATCGACATCTTGTTGATCATAGTTTCTCGCATGTCCTCGAATTCCGTGGAACTTCCTCCCCGGAGGACTTGTATTGTTTTGAAGACATTTCGGCAAAGTCATCTTTGACATCCTCAGGTTCTACTCTTCGTTACTTGAACTAATCTGAAGTCTGTTGTAGTAGTTTTCTGCTTTTCCTTTGATGAGTTGCTACCACTTCCACTTTCTCTGTTTTCACTTTTTGGCTTTCTCTTTTCTGCGATAATGGTTTCTTTACTGCTTTCGTTTTTGTTTTTGAATGATGTTTTTGCTTGTTTAATATTAGTTTCTATGTATCTGGATATCTCCGCGTATCCTTTTTGTGAGGGATCCTTACATACTATCCTTTCGCTATTCTTAAAATTGTCCAGTATTCATTACATGTTGCGCCAGCGATGATGTTGAAGCGTTTTTCCTCACTGCTAATCGGTGTTCCTCGACTCTCGTACTTAATCGTCCGTTTTTTTGACCGATGTGCGCTTAGGCAAAATTTCCACAAGGGATTTCATAAATTCCCTGATCATCTAGGTTTATATTTGTTTTTGGATTCAAGAAAACCGTTCCTGTTTTCTTGTCTGTTTTGAAAATGGTTTTGAGGTTGTGTTGTTTTATAATACAATAAAAACAAAAATAAACCTAGAGGATCAGGGAATTTGTGAAATCCGTTGTGGAGATTGTACACATCAGTCAAACAACATCTTGATTTTTTTAAATAGTAACATAGGTCATGTGGTATACCATTTGAAAGGGTTTAATATCCTAATTACAAAAATGTGTCACACGTGGGGTCTAAACACAACAGAAAGGACATTACAAACGTTTTTTAATAGGAAGACGTCAATATAACAACTTTGTGTCGAGAATTATCTATGCTTATGTAAACTTAAACTATTTTATTTAAGTAATATAACAATTTAATGTAAACCCTATGTTACTTTTACATTTATTAAAAAATAAATTTATAATTAAGATAAACATAAACAAGTTATATTGACGTCTTGTGTCATATTCACAGACTCCTACGCTTCCTATTAGAAAACGTTCGTAATGTTCTTTCTGTTGTGTTTAGACCCCGTGTGTGATACATTTTTTTAAATCAGGGTATTAAGCACTTTCAAATGGAACATCACATGACCTATGTTGCAATTTAAAGAAAACAAGATGGCGGCTATGCTTAAAATTTTTTAATTAAAAAATTTTTTGTACAAAAATATGCGCCAATACATTTAGTTTCAATTCGGAAATTTTAAGTTTAAGCACTAGAGCTTTGGTTCCATCTTTAACAGCGACCCTGTATATATATATATATATATATATATATATATATATATATATATATATATATATATATATATATTAACCCATACGTCTCAATTGAATTCAATTTTGTAATCACTGGCTTTCAAGAAATGTAAAGATACATGTTAAGTGTCAGTTTACACAAACGCGCGCACACGCATACACCCACTCACCCACGCGTGGAAAACTCAAGATTAATATTTGTCACCAAAACAATGTTTTGTATGTTCTTCCCGCTTGGCAAAGTATTTTGCAAAACGTGAGTCGAACGGTTATAAAACTATGCAAACCAGCTGCTAGTACCTCAACGTTGGCGATGAGAAGTAACTTCAAACAAAAAAGATTATCCTACATATTTTTATACCTTCTTTAATCAAAAAATAAATTTTTAAAGGACCTTTAGTAAATTTTGATATGATTGGAGCAGATCAGTGGGTTAGTCAAATTATTACGGATACTTCTCTGGTTCTAATCCCATTTCGAGCATGGACGTTATGTAAATGTACAGCGTGTTAGGGTGGAAAAATAGTCTCTTGCAAAACTTCGTCCATTATGCATATTCCATTGAATACTTTTTATTGGTTGAGGTGTACCTTGGTGTTACTTTATTAGAAACAAGTTCCAGTAAATAATTTTGGTGCATTACTTAAAATAATCTGTGTTTTCAATGTATTCAAATGCAGATTGTTTGCTATATTACTATCTATCTTAGCAAGATCGAGGATTTAGAAGGGGCCAGATAAACCCCCCAAAATAGATTGCTTTTCCCAGTTATTTCTTTCTATCCTATTTCATTAATTTTTGTGAGATAAAAGCTAATGAATCTGTATTCTAAACTTCCACAATCTGTCCGAAAGAGCCTTAGTAAGAAGTAAACCTGATAATCTAAACTATATGTTTTAATACTTTAAATGAAGTATATTTTTATTTTAATAATGTTAAAAACGTAAACGTGATTACGTTGCCAACAAATATAAATGTAGCCTCACCTGATCTGCTGAAGGGCATTCTTAGTTACTTATAGAGTTTTTAAAGCGCGTGGTATACGATTAGATGAATAGAACACATTAGTTCCGGTAGATAAACCGATGAATCAAAATCATTCTTTCTTCTGGTTAGACTTAGTCCTAGTACACATTGTATATATAAAAAATCACATCCAAAGAAATTAAACACCCAAAACACCTTTTTTCTCTTGAAAAAATTACGCTAAAAATATTAGACAGGTTTATGTATTTTTTGCCTAATAATTTCTTTTAATCACATCTCTCTAAACTTAGTGAGATCAATCTGATCACGTTGCTAAAGACGCGTCTGAACCAGACGTTACGTAGACAACGGTAGTTTAAAGAATTTCAAGAACACATTCCACATATATAAAAATTGTTAACTTTCGCAATGTAAATCGAAATATTTATCTTTGGGTTTTTAATCCGTGAATTTCAATATACAGCCTGTTTCAAAATATTTGGCAGTAAAATGTTTCAGGACATTCTCTATACGATGGTGATATCAGATTTTCAATTAGACGAATTATTTCAAAATAGCAACTTTTTTTTTAATGGAATGCAATAATTTTTTATTATTAAGATCCTAAAAATATTCTTTTTACGTTAGTATTTCGTTTTTCTTAAAAATTCATTTCTTTCCCTATCAAAAAGCAAACTAACATTTTAATCTAGTAGCGCATGAATGTTTTACACTGGATATTATTTTTGTCCAAATATCAAGTGGCGGTAGACACAAAAGAAACAATTAAATTTTAATCTAGTAGGCAAACGTCAATCAATGCAATTTAGTTGTCAGTGCTTGTTAATAACAATTGTATTATTGAAGATTATAATTGTTAATTTAAAATAAATTGATACGTTTTTAAAATTCCGTTAAGTTATACGAGAGAGTTAATTGATATGGTCCTAATATTTGGAAAAACAGATGAAGATACTTATGAAGCAGCCAGATTGTACAGAAATAAATATCCAAACAGAATGCACCCTGAACATCGAACATATACTACATTATTGAAGTGAACGCGTGAAACGGGAACTGTGGATTATAAGAAACCGGTACATGAAAACCCACCTGCTTGCAATGACCACAACGAAAACAGGTAATGCTACACATTATTGAGAATCTCCATCTCAGTACTAGTACTACCAAGAATTAACCGAAAATGATTTACGGACGAAACAAGTTTTCGAAATGATGCTGTTTTTGTAGGACATAACATGCATTATTACCGTAATGTAAATCCACATTGGACCCGTGAGCGACGTTGTCAATATCGAGGGTGTTTAAACGTGTGGTATGGAAGTATAGGACAGCACATTGCTGGGCCAATATTTATTAATAGACTAACTTAGAAAATAAAATTCAAAATCATCTAAATGAACTCCCACAAAATATCAGAAATAATTTGTGGTGTCAACAAGATGGCGCTCCAGCACATTAGGGCCTTCCAGTTAGGGAGTTTTTAAATAATCGATACGAGAACCGTTGGATTGGTCATGGAGGACCAGTTGGTTGGCCACCTAGGTCACCTGATATGTCACCACTGGACTTTTTTCTCTGGGGGTATGTAAAATCCCAGGTGTACATCGTTGAACCAACAACTATTGAAAATATGCAAGATAGAATTTGTACTTGCATAAACGAGATTTCTACGTAAATTATCCTTCGATCTATTGACTCCATTGGACGAATTTATGGGTTGAAAAAGAAGGAAAACATTTCGAGTTATTTTTGTAAATTGCTGATTTTTATTTGATGTAAATTTTTAATTTTGACTTTCAAAAGTAGTTGTTTATTACAAAATAAAGTGTAATTGTTTCTTCTGTGTCTACTGCTACTTGATGTTTGGACATAAATAACATTGAGTGTAAAACATTCATGCGCTACTAGATTAAAATGTTAGTTTGCTTTTTGATAGGGAAAGAATTTTTAAGAAAAACGAAATACTATCGTAAAGAGAATGTTTTTAGGATCTCAATAATAAAAAAAATTACTGCATTCCATTTCATCACCATCGTGTACAGGCTGTCCTGAAACATATTCTGCCAAATATTTTGAAAGTGGTACCAATAGTGTGGCTAAAAAAAATAAGGCGCTTACTCTGAAACTGGCCAAACTTGGCAGACACGTTTAAGTACTAAATGGTAGCAATTGATTAAAATTTCATTCATATGGATCAAGTGGTAATGGCTTATCTGCCAGTTCGTTCAGTTTTTTCGAATAATTTTGTGAGGTGTATATTGTGCGAGATTGTGTTCAGTTCTTTATTGTTTCGCTTGTGATTGTTTGGTTTTAGGGTGTAATCATGCGTAGAGTGCGCCAACGTGGAAATTACCGCCAATTGATCGAATTCGACAGAGGCCGTACTGTTGGTTTACGCGAAGGTGGTGTTTCGTTTAGGGAAATCGAAAATCGCCTTAACCAGAACCAAACCACCAGCGCTGCTATCAGGCATGGACTGGGGAGAGTCAGGAACGCCGAAGAATAGGAACCGGGGGGCGAAGAAGAACAAGTGAGGTACAGGATCGCCATCTTCAACTTATGGCAACAAGAGACCGATTCTCAAGTACCAGATCAATTGCCCAATGGTTAGCTAACAAAGCTTGTCCTGTCACTCTTCGAACGGTTTACAGCAGAATCAGAGTTTTCGGTTTACAATCCTATCGGCCACATCTTGTGTTACCACTAACGGTTCAACATCGACGACAATATTTGGAGTGGTGTAGGTTGCGACTGCACTGGAACCAAGAGTGGCATAGGGTGGTGTTTACTGATGAACCCCGATTCTATTCGGGGATGCATGATGGCCGTATGAGGGTCAGACGAAGACGTGTGGAACGCCGAAATGTTGAATTTTCTGTTGCGAGACATGTGAAGAAAACTGTAGGTATTATGTTATGGGATGCTATAACTTATGGGAGTAGGTCTCGTTTGGTATTCATCCGAAGCAATATGAAAGCCCTAAGATACGTGGATGACGTGGTAGAACCCCATATTCTTTCATTTCTTCAGCAGTTGGAAGACCCAGTTTTGCAGCAGGATAATACCCGTCCCCATATTGCAAGATGTTTTTGGACCGATTTGCAGAGGATAATGTTAATCTCTTGCCATTTCTACCCAGATCTCCCGACCTTTCGCCCATATAGCATGTTTCGGACATTATGGGGAAAAGACTGAAAATCTTGCAGCATCTTCCGCAGATACTGCAAGCTCTACATCACGAATTACAGGTTACTTGAGACACAATACCTCATTGGTCATCTGCTATAATCGATGCCACAACGAGTGGAGAAGTGTGTAACCAACAAGGAGAGACCAACCCATTTTTAACAAAAATTCTGTTTATATTTTGTTCTTTTTCTTTGAAATTTTAATCAATTGCTACTTTTTAGTAGTTAAACGTTTCTACCAAGTTTGGTCAAAAATGTCGTACCCCTTCTTGGTGTTGCAATTTCCATGTCACTGAGTATAAATATATTTCTCGAATTAAACCGCGAATTAAACGATTATGGCGATAGGTGTCCGTCCCGATTGCACTACGGCACCGTTATACTTTATCCTCCTTTAACATTACTCTTACAGTTCTTGAAACACATAATACTACTTTGGAAGACATTCAAAAGGGAATAGTGAAATTAGAAAATATGGCAAATACTTTATCTGATCAGAGTGCAAGAATCAACAAGAATATTTTATTATCGATTGATAAACTGAATCCCTTACCTAAGTTAATAACCAACGGTTAGTTAATCAACAATTTAATTTAGGTATTAATTTTAAGTTTGTCTAGATGATCTTATTTTAAGCGAATCAAGAAACGCGCAACAAGCACTTAATAAACAAATGAATAATGTAAATGAGGTTAAAAATTCAATAAAAACTGCTTCTGATCTACTTAAAAAATTAGAAACAACCGACGATGATATTAATCACAGATTAGTAAAATTAGAAGATAATTTAAGAAATATGGCAAGCAGTTTTGGTGAATCAAAAAAAAGTATAGATGGAATTCCGGAAAAGCAAAAGGTTTACAACGATAAAATAGTTGAAGGTTGGCTTCTTTTAATTAATGTATCAGTTTCATTTTTTCACACTGTATCTTCCTGTTGCAGCTCTTCAAACACATAATACCAACTTAAAAAACATTCAACAGGGAATAGAATCATTAAAAGGTATCTCGAATACTTTATCTGACCAAACATCAAAAATTGATAAAAATATCTTATCATCATTTGATAAACTGAATATTTTACCGAAGTTAATAAAAGAGGGTTTGTTAATCAAAACAATAGTATTGGTATTTATTTTATGTTTGTATGTCTAGATGAGCGTATTTTAAGCGAATCGAGGAACACACAACTAATACTTAATAATACAATGGAACTTAAAAACACATTTAAGAGTACTAATGACGTACTTAAAAAAATAAAAACAACGGAAGATGACGTTATCAAGAAATTAATAAAATTAGAGGATAATTTAAAAAATACGATAGAACAAGGTTTTGGAGAATCTAAAAAAAGTATGGAGGGAATTCCGGAAAAACAAAAGGTTTACAATGGTAAAATAGTTGAAGGTTAGCTTTTTTTAATTATTTTCGCATTTACCTTTTTATACTCCTTACCTTCCTGTACTGTTACAGTTCTTGAATCACATAATACCGACTTAAAACACATTCAACAGGGAATAGTGCAAATCAAAAATATCTCAAAGATTTTGACCGATCAAAACGCAAACATTGACAGGAATGTCTTATCATCAATTGAGAAATTGAACATTTTGCCGAAGTTAATAGAAAACGGTGTGTTAATGAACAAATTAATTTTGGTACTAATTTTATGTTTGTACGCCTAGGTAATATTATTTTAAGCGAATCGAAGGACACGCAACAAACACTTAATACACAACTCAACAATGTAAGCGAGCTTAAAGATTCAATTAGTGCTGTTACTGATCTACTTAAAGAATTAGAAAGAACGGACGGTGATATCAACCAGAAATTAGTAAAATTAGAAGATAATTTGAAAAATACGATGGTACAACGTTTTGATGAATGTAAAAAAACCATTGAGGGAATTCCTGAAAGGCAAAAAGTTTACAACGATAAAGTGCTTCAAGGTTTGCTTTTTACTTTTCTGCTTCACTGTCTTCTATGTTCGAAATTAATCACTTGCTCGAAAACGAGGGGATGTCGTTGCCCTAAATTATCACTAGCTATATATCTTTGTTCTTGTTAATCTTTAAGAAAGCGATGGAATACGTCAACTGTATGTCATTTTTTTTATAGATTGCACATTCAGATTATTAAAATCAAGTGTTGCTTGTTTCCTTGATAATTCAATTCGTCTCTTAAATGTATGAATTACCAGAATATGAACGTCTTAATGCCCATATCCAAAGGAATTTTAATGCAAAGACTATTATTTAGGGAACAAAAAACATTGTGATGTTCAGTGCCGCTAAAAACATTTTTTTAAATTAATGTTTGTGAAAAAAATATGTATATCACACGGTCCGAATGTTTAGAATATTGAATCAAACCAAATAGCACTTCCCACGATATCTTGAGTTGCCACCTAATTGCACCACTTTCCTATCGCAGTGACTAAGGATCAGCCCGTTGATCTCAACGGATAAACAATTCTAAAATAAGCATTTATTTGCTGGAACGTATGATTTGTAAGTGAATGTGATTTACCAAATTAATACAAAATTTTAGGTTATATTAAGTAACTGCTTTCTCAACAGTGGTCTATATCACAACGAACAGGCTGTATTGATCACAACGACAAACTAACGGTCTGGATCATTACGTTCACTACGATCATAACCTTCATGATCATAACGGCCGCCGAGATCGCAACGGAAATTATTGCTTCTAACGTTTAACCGGCCCCGATTACAGTGGCCATTCTGATCACAACACTCGCTCGTTCTTGTGATCACAACGGCAACATCTATTGCAACAGTCACTCGCTATTATGATCTCAACAGTTCTCTTCATCGTAACGGCGACTTTTTCCAGTGATCACAACGATCACCTCGATTACAACGTTACTACTTATTGAGATAGCAAAATCCGCTTCAATGAAAGGGGCAATACGTTTTTGGCCACGAAGCTCACTTTAGTAATTATATAACACTAACAATAACTATTAAGTGTAACAAAATCAGTGAATTTGATTATACACAAATATAGATGTAACAGTGTTTTTGTTCTTAGCGAGGGTTTTAAACAATTTCATAAATACGTACTTTGTTTCATACAATGTTAAAATTGACTCTTATTGCATAAAAAGTGCTAATCTAATAACGGTCGGGATTTAATTTCCTAGCAGTTCAATTTCTCGTTTAACAAAATTTACATTTTTACATTTCAATTCAAATGCATAAACACACGTCAACTTTATCTTATACTAAAGCTTTTCAAACAGAATTTGAAAGCGTCACATCTTTATGTAGGTTCGATCGCCTAGCAGTGGAGTTCATATGGAAAACCATCGCTACTCTTAAGTCATATTAGTTACATTAATTAAAATAAATTAATTAACGGTGTTCTATGATATCGAAACTACGCAATTATTTTTTCTTAATAATATACCCACTACCAGAAAAAAAGATGACCATTCCTTAAAATTACTGTTATGGCTGTATCTATAAATATTTACGATCGGTTACCTTACTCTTATCATTAATGAAATCTATAGCTACTCTTAAGCCACATTAATTAAAATAAATTACTTAACAACATTCTGTAAGAATGAAACTGAGCAATTATTTATTACAAACATCTACTAATACATTCTTTAAAGTTACTGTTATAACGGTATCTATAAATATCTACCATCGGTTATCTTACTCTTATCCTTAATTAAACATGTTTGTTAAACGGTCTCTTCATATCTATGACATGTAGTCATCATTTTTTTACCTTGTTATTTAAATGCGCTTAATGAGATTTACGTATAAAATGTTGTTATAGAGTATTTTATCTTTACAATTTATGACTCACAAAACAAATACAACCCAAAAAACAAAATATATTAGGTCATTCTCGTTCCCAATCCTGGTCCACTAGGGCTTGTGCTGATGTAATATCTTTGAAAAATAAATCTTATACTAAATGGAAATGTAATAAAACAGTCAAGACTCATGTAGACTACGTTGGTGCTAGAAATATCTGCCGTGCACCTTTTGACAGATCTGTAGTTGCTGATTCTGTAGACAAAGCCAATCTTTTCGCGGAAGCCACAAAAACACAAAAATAACGCATACGACAAAAGATCGCATGCGACAAAAGATCGCTTACGAAAAAAGGTCACACACGAAAATAACTATATAGGTGCGTACGAGCGTGCGCGTGAGTGTGTAGGTGTGTATATGTGGGTGTAGGTATGTGTGTAGATGTGTGTAGGTGCGTGTAGGTGTGTGTAGGTGTGTGTAGTTGTGAGTAGGTGTGTGTAGGTGTGTAGGAGTGTGTAGGTGTGTAGATGTATAATTATTTTTGTATGCGCTCTTTTGTAGTATGCGATTATTTGTCGCATGCGATCATTTATCGTGCGACATTCTGAACGCGACCTTTTGGCTGCGATCTTTTGACGTATATTTCTGGCCACACGGTATCCCAGATATTACCAAAAAATGTTTCACCGAACTAGTACCAGTCCTATCTAAGCTATATTCAATCTCTATGTCTTCTAGAGAATCTCCTTCATCATAGAAGTTAGTAAATGTTCAACTTACTCGTAAAGAGGGCGACAATATCGATCTCTCTATCTACCGACCAATTGCCATCGCTTCCATTCTGTCTAAAGTGATAGAAAAAGGCATCAATCAACAATTACTCTCTTTCCTTGTATCTAACAAACTCCTTAGTGGCCATTAGTACTGTTTTAGGTAGAGTCGTTTAACCCTTTCGCCACTGTGGGGATTTATATGCCCCGCCAGTGTTTTCTGGTGGGTCAGAATTATCCGAATAGTATCGTATTTTACAGAAAGCGCTCATTGAGTGAACGCCAACTACAAGAAAATGAGGAATTTTTGAGCGACTTTTCTTCCGATGAAGACCCATGCGCTTTGATGGCGATAGTGACTTTGTTCCGTCATCTAACGATGAAAGTTGCGTGTGATTGAGTCTTTATCAAATAATGCAAATGATGTCATTCCTAGATCTGATCATGAACAATCAGAAAATGACGGGTCTTCCGAATCGTGCTCTGAATGTGATGATTCCGATAAAATCTCTACTCTCAGAATGTAGCCTCAACCGCAATTACTTGGAAACAAATTGTTTCAAGCTTTGTCCCGCGACAATCTGTTCCCATATAAAAGAAAGGAGTTGTCCTTTTGATTCTAAATAGGGACTGTTGCGAGTGGGAAACTATTTCCTAAAAGCCTCTTTCTCTGTAGAACACATTGAAATGATTGACCGTAAAACAAAGATTCCAGCTACAGATAAATGAAATTATATAAGATGTGGTCTCATTATGTCATACAACCAAGTTGATCGAATATATACTACTGGTCTTCTGATGAAAATCTCTGCAACGTAGTGATAATACGGGCAATAGGTAGAGGTAGGTATACCTTGTTGTTGTTCAAAATGTAGACAATGAGCCTGAAAAGCCCCAAAATTGTTCCAAAACCTATTACGTGGATAAAGTAATATCTTGCTTGAAATATACACTTCAAAAGGCATGAACAGATGGATCTCACCAATCTATCGACGAAACAAAGGTTAAGTTCAAAAGCAGATCCTGTTGCAAGCAATATCTATCACTAAAATCCTTGAAAAGAGGGAGAACACTTTGGGAAAGGTGTGAATCGAAAGTTGGGTATATCAATGATGTTAACATTTATCGCGAAAGCGAAACCCAAGTTGTGGACGGTTCTGTAGGGATAAGAGTTCTAAAAACACTAAAAACCTCAATGCAAAACCCGAACGGTTCTTCAGAGGTTTGCGTTTCCTTCGATAGGTATTTTATCAGTATAAAACTGGTGAAGACCTTAAC
Organism: Vesta saturnalis; assembly: GCA_036346205.1. Taxonomy (NCBI): domain Eukaryota; kingdom Metazoa; phylum Arthropoda; class Insecta; order Coleoptera; family Lampyridae; genus Vesta; species Vesta saturnalis. Next base: position 13,964,803 of record JARFJB010001166.1, on the reverse strand, counting down.
ATTCGCATGTGTTGGGACGTGTCTCATCAATAGCAAAGACAAACCTAAATTTGAAACGAAGAATTCTGCAAGGGATGGTGTTTAGTTTCTGATAAATCAAAACGGAACACTTTCTACGAAGTGGAAAGATACAAAGGATGTTTTCGTGTTGTCGAACTGCCACACCACTTCGGTTGGTTCTCCAAACTGTAAGCTAAAGGATGGTACTAAAGTAGAATTTGGCCGTCCATACATACGGTATGGACAAGAAAGTGGTGGTGCAAAGTCTTTTATAAATTGATGTCAGCTGTTGTAAATATTTGGATTATCTTTACAGACAATTCAGCATCTCAAAAAATAAATCTTCATCGTTACCTGGTACTCTTGGCCCAATAATTTATTGAACAAGGAAGGCTCAGGTATCAAAAGACGACTAAGTGCTGATGACAGCACTCTTCACTGTAGTTTATCTCAGTCTAGTCATAATAGTAATTCATCTTCCATCTCAATACATTAAAGTTGAAATGGTCATGTCAATCAACAAATACATTCAACGTATCCTTGGATGCGAAAGTAATGATCTAGTTAAATATAATGCTAATAAAACTCAATGCTCTCTTGTGTTCGCAAAAAAATCGATCATTTCCTATTGGACGTATGAATGTCAAAAATGAGAGTATCTTCAAATCTATCACGAGTTGACCATCTTCTGTCAACTACTGAAACAGCTACTCGTAAAATAGGCTTTTGTATAGATCTAAACAGTAATTTTCCTCCCGACAGTTCTTTCTGCTATATAAAGCCCAAAATCGACCTCATCTAGAATATAATTCTCAGCTCTGGGTTGATGCTCCTTAATACGCTCTCTATCTCTTGATAGGTAGAAGAATCGTTCCAGTTCTTACATTGTACTATTGGTATTACACTGGCTATTGGCTGCTGAATTACATTCTTTGATACCATCTCGGGCCACCTTTGCTATAAATGCTCAGTTTTCTCATTCATTTCATCAATATGCAGTGTAAATCTCCCCTAGTCGTTTCATACGGACGCAATCCACTAACTTCTACATGGCTTCTAAACAGTGAAATGGTCTTCCTAGTTCCTGTTTTCCTTTACTTATGATACGAAAAAATGTAAGGTAGCCATTCATAAGCATCTCTTGGCGATCCAATATCCCCCTACATATTTTTATGTGTTTCCGAATGCTTTAGTACGTTAGGCTAAACTTGGCCTGTTCAGAACTACAAATATTACCAAAAATATTATGTAGCTCCGTGCTGGATATCAAATATTTTTTCAATACTACACTGTACTCACATAGAAGAATTATTAAAGAGTCTTTAAAACAAAATTTGGTTCAAACCTTAAAGATTAGGACCTCGACCTGCGTGCGCACATACACATGATTAACACTTATTGTCCAAAATAGAGCACTGCCATTTCTTCGTTTGTATATTATGCCATCTACATTTCAGATCATTCCTTTCAAAAGTCTACATATTTGTTTATTTAGACGATTTAATGGTTTTCATACAAATCGTTACTAAGATTTAAGAGTCTTAAGCAATAATTGATTGATGTTATCATTACATTACGTTATCACGTTCCTACAATGAAACTATCTAATATTACTAATTACAGTGACAGTTATGTAATAGTTTATTTTGCTTTTATTAGTTATTAGCACTGAATGGATTAACGTATATATTGCGAGTAAGAACGAATTGCCATTTGGATCTAAATAATCAGTGATCGTTGTGGTTGCAGTAATTATGGCAGCGAGTGATCCTTAAAATCGAAATGGCCGTTGTGATCAAGGTGGCCGGTATGATTACAGATACACGGCGGTCGTTGTGACTGAGGTAGCTTTTGTGATCATAAGTACATGTGACCGTTGTAGTCATATGGGTCGTTCTGTTTGGCGGCAGTTACTACGATTCAAGGTAGAAAAAGCTTCTAAATCTCATTCCACCTCAGATTTCTAAATACATTGATTCGCATGTGGTGCTAACGCTATGTAAAATAGGTTAAATGTAAATATGGCATTAATCTCCCTTCCTTTCATACAAAAAGGATAAATCACGTCATATCTCTATTAAATGTGGACAACAATTTATATATTTTTTAACATTATCCACAAAACTGAAACAAGAACAATGATATGAATTTAAAAATATACTTATTGTAAGAAGTTATGTGTAACTGGTTATAGCGCTGAATTGCAAAATCATCGCAAGTGATATAAGAACTAAATTAACGCATATGTTGAAAATGTTTGCAAATAATATTCAGCAAAATTGTATCCGAATTTAGGTAGAGATAACTGGACTTGACTAGAACCATAGTTGATCTTGACTTTAGCTGGTTAACTGGCCAATTAGATGGAGTCCAATTGTCTCATATTTGACATGCTTATAGTCTATTTGTTACAGCTCTAAACTTGCAAAGCAACACATCGAATAGTGTTAAAGACAAGATAGAAAATATCGTAGAACGAATTCTAAAGATTCAAGAATCGTGTAATCAAACAGTTATCTTAAGAAAAGGTTTGTTTTCAGATCAATCTATACCCTTTTGTGTGTTTTGTGCTAACAATTATATGAACAGTCGCTTTTGACATATGACTGTTTGCATGCCATCATATCAACATCATTCAAAATTCCAGATCTTCAAACACAAATACAGATTTTGCAAACTAATAACGATGATGTCAAAAAAGATTTAATCAGTATTAATCAGACACTAAACGAAATGATTGAAACTAAAATCAACCCAGGTCTGAGACAGAATTAAGAAATTTTAAAACAAATTTAAGATTAACTTTTAGGTTTAAAGCGTCAAAACGCCGATAGATTACGGTTTTGGGCATATTTAAGCAAAATTGAAACCAAAATCGCAGATAGTTTAAACGAGAGCGCAGCCGACAGTTACAAAATTCATTTAAGTGTAATCGAAGGTTAGTGAATATTTTGAAAATATCGTTTTCATTAAAAGAAACTTCACAGCTTTAAAAAAAATGCAAGAGAAAGTTGATCGAAATTCCAACAAGAACGATGATCACATACGTTTACTTTTTAATGGTTAGTTCAAACTAAAATTTGAATTTAATTATATAAAAATATTTAGCATTTCAGAGTATTGCTAGCATAATTGATAAAACAGAAAATAGCTTAATTGATAATATTGCACATAATCGCGATATTATGTTAAACAGATCAGAATTCATATTGAAGGGTTGGTAAAATATTATCTGTAAGATAAGTGTCTAGGTATATTGAGTTTATAAGAAAATTGGTTGACTGACTTTTGCATATTTAGCTCTTTCTGAAATACTGGTGGCTTGTTGGTAATACCAAAAATCTTAAAAATACAATTCATTAAATTTAATTATACGTATGAATATACTTCAAAAATTGTTAATGTTTTAAGGTTTATAGAATACGTTTTGCATATTATAATATGAAAATTGTTAATTCTCATTTTAGTAAAATTAAAGGTAAAACACCTACCCTAAATCAATCAGAAATAGTACACTCTATCCCATGTGTTGACTGCGACAAAATTTACATAGATCAAACTTCCCAGACATTACAAAATAGATTAACACAACATAACAGTGACCGTAAGTTAAAAAATAAAAACAAATTTTGAGCTTTAGCTTCACATATTCAAGATTTAAATTATCAATCAAATTTGAATATAAATTTCTTAGGAAAAGAATCAAATTACAAAACACACTGTTTTCATATTAAAAAAATACCAGTTGCGTTAAGCTAGAAAAGTGATATAGTTTTAGGTTCATTACTTAAAATAGTTTAGTACTGTGGGATTTGTACATAATATTTATTAAGATAGCTGTTTATCACTTTCGTTAACAAATGTATTTATATCTGTTTGATAACTGTAATTTACGTAAAATGACCTTAAAGTTAAACCAGGAATCCGAAAATGTGGGTTTATTTAAAATATATAAGTTGGTAGTTATTTCCGGTATAACCGGACGTTCCACAAAGTTGAAAACATTTCCCTAAAATAGATCAGGCAAAGATTAATGTAATTTCTTCAGATTTTTACATTCCATGGTTCTTCAGATACTTTTAATGTTTAGGTCTCGATGAAACACATATTCATATTCCAGATTTTATCGAGAAAATCCAGAATGTGTGTGTATATATACACAGGGTGATGCAAAAGTCTGGAACAAAATTCACAATTTCCAAAATAATTATTTTTTGAAAAAATCTCTCTCACAGTCGATTTCTATTTTTTGTTGCGTCACATTTTTCCTTTCTGGAACGCATAACAAAATTTAAAAAAGCACTTTTGAATTTCAAAAAAGCAAACTTTATTTCTGTAACAAAGTAATCAGACGTATAAGTCAGCTGGAGTCACCGAAGACGCCTTGAAATGGTCGCCATTTTGTTATACCTGAAACGTTTGTTTTAAAATTTGGGATTTGGATTCCCATTGTTAAGAAGCTTTCCAACGATGCGCCACATTTAAATAGGCTCGTGGTCGCCATACTGAGTTTTTGGTAAAAAAATTTTATGGTAAAATGTGTCCAATAAAAAATAAAAATCGACCTGTGCGAGAGATTTTTCCAAAAATAATTATTTTGGAGATCATGAATTTTGTTCCAGATTTTTGCACCACCTGTGTATATATATATATATATATATATATATATATATATATATATATATATATATATATATATATATATCTGTGTGTGTGCGTGCATGTGTGTGTGTGTTGTGTATGTGCGTGCGTGCTTGCGTGCATGCGTGCGTGTGCGTGTGTCTGGAAATATTCATATTCTAGATTTTCTCGCGAAAATCCAGAATATGAATACGTGTTTCAGCGCGACCTAAACACTAAAAGTATCCGGAGAATCATGGAATGTAAAAATCTGAGAAAATTTCATATATCTTTGCCTACTTGATCTATTTCTGGAAAATTGTTTTTAACTTTGTGGCACTTCCGGTTATACAGGAAATAGCTACCAACTTTGTTATATTAAATAAAACCACATTTGCGGATTCCTCTTTTAACTTTAAGGCCATTTTATCTAAATTACAGTTATCAAACAGGTATAACTACATTTGTTAACGGAAGTGTTAAACAGCTATCTTAATATTTATGTACAAATTATTATGTACAAATCCCACAGTACTAAACTATTGACCCCCCTTTTTCATTTAAATTTTTTTCACAAAATGGCGCGTGGTCGCCATCCTGAGTTTTTGGTAAAAACATTTTATGCTAAAATGTGCCAACAAAAAATAAAAATCGACCTGTGAGATTTTTCCAAAAATAATTATTTTAGAAATTATGAATTTTGTTCCAGACTTTTGCACCACCCTGTATATATATATATATATATATATATATATATATATATATATATATATATATCTGTGTGTGTGTATGTGCGTGCGTGCGTGCGTGCGCCCGAGTGAGTGAGTGCGTGCGTGCGTGCGTGCGTGTGTGTGTGCTGTGCATAATTACCAATGGCGTACAAACTTATGTTTCTTAGTTATGGAACACCTTATAGTTTATTACAGATCAAGAAAGTTAAACTAAATTGCACCAGCGCCTAGGTTTCTGATTTAGGGACAGGCTACGACCTCTTGGTAATTTATGTAAAGAAATGTTTGATTGACCTTCGCAAATTGTAATTTTTTTTTTCAAAAATTTCAAAAACTGCAATTTTTCCGTTGTTACCAAAAAACCTCACATTGACGTGGTGTTTATTCTTGGAGAATGTTACAAGAATTGATTGTTGGTGTCACAAGTTTATGCTGCGAAATATCCTAGCAGAGAACATCCAAATCCACGTGCTTTTTAAAAGATGTAGGATAGATTTAGTGAAATTAGTAGAAACACAAATATTTCAGTGCATTCTGTGAATCCTACTCTTCAGAAGTACAAGTTGCGTCCGTTCAAGGTTCAACTGTTCCAGAAATTGCAACCTCAATATTTTCAAGTTTGGACAGGATTTCTGCATGTGAGCTATCAACAAAATCGATCAAAAAGAGTTCTATCATTTGCGCGTGTTATTTTCCGATGAATAACGTTTCATAAAAATAAGATAGCCAATCGCCACAACGTTTATTATTACGTCGATCAAAATCCGTATGTTAAAAGAATGGGAAACCACCAGCAATGATAGTCACTTGATGTTTTCGGGTGGCACGCTGGAAGAACATATTCTGGTTCCTTACTTCATCGAGGGTTGCCTGAGCAGTAACAGTTATTTAAGGTTATTTCGTGACGACTTCGCAAAGCTTTTAGAAAATGTTCTTTTGGCCGATCAACGACAGATGGTTTTCCAACACTATGGACTTCCTGCACATAATAAGCGTGCCGTTCGGGAATATTTTAATGAAAGGTTTCAGGTTTCAACGGTTGGTCGTGGGGGTCTAGTAAGGTGGCCGCCAAGATCACAGGACTCACTTTTTCCTCTGGAGTTGCATCAGCAAAGAGTACAAAATTCAGCCTACTTCCGCTAGAGTTACACCCAAGAAGAAGGCCTATAGGACGATACCAATTACAGCTGAGAATATTTGGGAGAGGGTTCGCGTGGCGTTCCGTGTCACCGGAAGATGTGGATATCTTCACAAGAGCAGACATGGCTATAGCAAGACGGTGGTTTGGTGCCCTATCACAGGATGGTTCGCCAATAACTGGATATAACTATCCTTAATGGATGGATAGGTAGAAGAGGTTCCATTGCTTGACCACCTAGGTAGTCCGACCTGACGGTAATAGACTTTTTCATTCGAGGATATATCAGAGAGAAAGTTTATGTGGTAAAACCAAAAATACCAGAAGACATAAAAGCTCGTATTCGCATTTGGGACAATTCAAGTCGAACTACTAGATAACGTCAACCTGTCATTCGAACGACGATTGAGGACGTGTATCGATCAGAATTATGGTCTGTTCGAACATCTGTTATAAAAATTTGCTGTATTGTATCCCTTAATCTCATAAAGTGTTCACTTTTTAACAATTTTGCCGTTATACTGAACAAAAAATTAACCATGGCACTTAATTTTACCAAAATTATTACAACACTGAACCCGGCCTTAATTCAGACGTTAAAACCTTGTGAAATTTCCAGAATTATCAGACAAACTTTATATCAACAGAACAGTTATCGAAAATAAAAAAATAAATAGGGTGTTCCGTTTGAAAAAATGAAGTAATTAAACTTTTTGTTTTTTATGTCACTCTGTATATTGTGTGCATACTAGAAAAAAAGTTGTGGATTATCTGAATCTATTGTGAAACTTTTAGTGACGAGTTTTTTGGAAATATTCCTGGCTTTCTTCTTCACAGTGATTTTTCGAATGTGGGCAATTTTCCTAATAAAAACCTGAATAACTCTGGAATGGAAGGAGATAGGCCTATAATAATTCATGCAAGCTCGCATTATTTTTGTACAAGGAATCCAAAAAAATAAAAATATACCGGGTATAGTTTTGTTATGAACGAATAAGTTCAAAAGTAAATATGTAAATAAAAATTATTATTAATTTTATTAAAAACATAAATAAAAAGTTTACCTCGAGTCTCGAGTAGGATTTGAACCTACAACCTGTACTTTGCCAGAGTACCGTCCTAACCAACGGCGCTATCGAGATACAAACCCCAATCGATGTAAATTTTTTCTCTATAAAGCATTTTTGTGATTTCTATTTCCTTATCTGTGGCCGCTTCTAAGTAGCTTTCTGCTACAGTGGAGCTTTTCCATCCACCATGTTGCTTCACTGTAATTAAATCACCACCACTGTTCGCCAAATACGACGCTGCAGACGGTCGAAAACAATTTTCAAAGAACAGAATAGGTTCTGGTAGGTGGAGGCATGTAGCAACAATCCTTAGCATCTCGCCCATTTTATTTATATCAATTGGTTGTGTGCAACAGCCATATATATTTGTAATATATACAATATTGTTGGTGTTTAATATGAGTTGGCCCCAAGCTACACTATTTTTTGGTTAGATTTATCCAATAGTCATTTCTTATTACAAACAATCTTGGGTGGTTGGTTTTAGTCGTTTGGATTGTGACAAAAATTGATTGATTTTTATATTCACTATCATCAATTTGGATATTGACGTCTGCAGGCGCCCGAGTAACCTATAAATAAAATCACCTGCAAACTGCATTATTCTATTTTAGGTCACAAAATATCGTTAACCTACTTTTCTTACAAGATGGTCTATGTAAGGTGCACCATTAGTAAATTTTTCTATTTCTCCAATTTCTAGTATTTTTGATTTCTTGGATACAAATCCTACCGACGATCGTTTAAGAAATGCTTAAAGTTTCATCAATTTTGATATATCCACGTTTTGTCAAATGTTTATCATTGATCATAGCATGGATATGCTACAACTGATCAGTACATCACTAAAAACTTTAGTACATCGTCATTGCCGACCCCCGCCCCACCACCTCAAGACATAGTTTTACTGATCAGTAGTGCCTGACTGTAGACAAATCCAACCTTTTTGTAGATTTATTTTCATCAAATCAACTCTTCTTGATACGCTATAAAACCAATTCATTTTTGATACAAGCTTCTAGAATCGATCATCGGTAAGCTTGTTTCTAATAATGCGACTAGTCCAGGCGATATCCCATTTCTTTAAAGAAATGTTCTCTCGGACTAGTACCAATCATATCTAAGCTCTATTTGATCTTAAGCCTTGTCGGACATTTCCTTCAACATGGAAGTTAGCAAAGGTTCAACCTATTCCTGAAAAAGGCAACAAGACTGATCACTCTAACTACCGAGCAATTGCCATCAATTCCATTTTGTCTAAAGTCTTGGAAAAAGCCATCAATCGTCAACTACTTTCCTTCCTTGAATCTAACAAGTACTTAGTGACCACCAATATGGTTTTAGACAAAATCGTTCAACAGTTGATTTCCTTTCATATGTGACTCAAGTTCAGAACAATACATTAAAACGATCCTATAAAACAGCTGTAGTGGCTTTAGATATTTGGAAAACATTTGACAAAGTTTGGAAAAAGTGTTTACTTACCAAACTCACCTAGTGTGGCTTAATTAATGCACTCATCAATTGAATTTCCACAATCTACTAAATAATGCTAATCTCAAATCAAGATATTAAAGCTAAATGACCATTTCAATCAACATAGATATTCAACGTATCTTTGAATGTGGAAGTAGTAATACAGTTAAAAGTTTAGTTTAAATTAAAAAAAAGAACGTTCAACGTATCCTTGGTTGGGACAATCATGATTTAGTTAAATTCATGCTAGCAAAGCTCAGTATTGACTCAAACTTTATTGCTATCCTAAGAATGGCTATATCTTCAAATCTATCATGATGGGTCTTCTTCCGTCAGCTACTAAAGCAGCTACTTGTAAAGTAGGCTTTTGTACAGATCTAAGCAGTCCTACTATTAACACCTTCTAAAGTACAATTTTCACTTCTAGGTTGGTGGTCCCCAATACGTGTCCATTCAATTGATCATATTAAAAGAAAAGCGATTAGGCTTATAAATGACCCCTCCTTAACTTCTGACAAGCGTTTCTGGAGCATGGAAAAAACGTTTCAATTTTTTACTAGCGATGGTCGATTCGTTCATTCACATCAACAATATGAAGTACAAATTTCAGATTGTCATACCAAACGGGTGCAATCCACATGATCCTATATGGCATTCTCTGGAAGTATCTTGCTGGTTTTCGTTTTCTTCTCAATTCCTGGGTGCTTTAGCACGTTATGCTACACTTTCAAAACTAATATCAAGGTTCTTAAATGTTTATGTAATTCCAAAAATCTAACTAATAGCATTTTGAAGTCGGGAGTTTATAAATTAAATTGCGCATACTGCAATTCTGTTTATATTGGGTGAGCACTTAGGAAGTTTGATATTAGAAACAAAGAACAAATTAGATGTTACAAATGTAAACACAGAAACAAAGATTATACCAAACATTTAATAGTATGGAATCAGCTTATGACACAAAACAACACCAAATTTTTACAATTATGTAAATTTATAAACATGCAAAGTAAGTACCTTTAATGAACGAACAAGTTGATTTTATAAACTCACCGTAAAGCGACATTTTAAATATAAAATTATGATTTAAAGTCAAGTTTGCATTTTTACTATAGTAATTCCTTACCATAAAAATTATTACTTTACTTACATATTTTGTTTTGGTAATAATATATATTACATTAGGAAATAAATATTTGTATTTAAAAAAATGCAGAATTGTATTGTATTTAAAACATTTTGTGCTATTATACATGGAAATCCACACGCGCGCCCATCCACACATACACACACATACACACACACACACACACACACACACACACACACACACACACACACACACACACACACACACACACACACACCACACACACACATACACATACACACACACACACACATCATTCACTCACACACACATACATACAACACACACCACACACACACACACACACACATAAATACATACACACACAACACTCACCACACCACACACACACACACACACACCACACCACACATTATATATATATATATATATATATATATATATATATATATATAGATATAATACATATAAAAAACACACAAACACTACACCACCCACAGCATCACACACACACACACACACACACACACACACACACATACATCTTTTTAAATTCTGTATATATTATATATTATATATATATATATATATATATATATATATATATATATATCGTCACTAAATAGTATATATAGATTAGACATGTTCAACACAACATTTACGACACACCACACAACACATGCAACACGTACGTTTTCACATTTAGAAATATACATACACAAATAATTCTTACAAGACATCTTATCAGACCACACATAACTGGATCTTTGTTATGGAAATTCTGTATACATTTATATAAAATATAAATAGTTTTATATGCACGATTTCAAACCCAAAAGATAAGTATTTTAATTATGTGTAAGAATCGGCTATGCACCTTTATCAAATTAGGTTATTATACAGCACTCGTTAAGAGTATCATTGACATAATAAACCTAGCACATATTTAGCAGATAACTACGAAAAATATGAAAACGTAAATGTATTTTTCATATTTCATAAATTTATTTTAACATCACAAGTAATTCTTAAAGATATTGCCGCTTATTCAGAACCATAACTGGACTTGTTATGGAAACGTATACATTTATATAAAATATAAATAGGAAGATGCACGATTTCAAACCCAAAAGATAAGTATTTTAATTATGTGTAAGAATCGGCTATGTATGCCCTTTATCAAATTAGGTTATTATACAGCACTCGTTAAGAGTATCATTGCATAATAAACCTAGCACACTTATTTAGCAGATAACTCTTAAATTAATCGTCTTAAATATAATATAAAGTATTACTACAAATCTTATTAATAGATCTAAAAACTCGCAGTGTAGAATTAGAAAAAAAAACATTAAACATAGAAAACAACATTAAAGATATATCGCATAATTTTAACGAAACCATAATAATTATGCAAAGACAGGAAAACGAACTAATTGATTATAACGATAAAATGGATGCACTACCATGGAAACACAAAGTGGAAAACGATATGCAAACTCAAGTATTACTTGAAGGTAGGTATTTCCAACAGTTTAGAACTGCAGCGAATTGAATTACACATTAAAACATTGTGTAAGAACTGAGTCAGGATAAAAGTTCCTCCACAAAACTGTAATATCTTCGGAATCTATGGTTCAAAAAATTTTATCTGCTTTATAAAGAATATTTATTTTTAAACAATTACAGTTGATAATATTTTAATCGCATCGATTACCACAGAATTTTTTGATTTTGTCTGGTATCTCTTCCATCGTGCACTTAATTGTGTCTTTTGAAATGTTCCAGGTTGCAGCGTTCCAGCTAATTGTGAAATCTGCAATGGTTTTGGCTTCTTTTCTTGATTTCCTTTCACTAGAGCTCACTATCTCTCGGTGGGCCTTAATTCAGGACAATTCGGTGGGTTAGCCTCCCTAAGCAACACAGTCATAGAAGATTTGCTTGGTTCCCCACAGCTTCAAATAGTTATCCATACAAGAAATTTTGACTTCTTCTTAGTCCTGAATTCTTCGCTGACGTTTCCTAGCCTACGTAAGACACAAAACTTTTGGCTATTTAACTGATATGTCACATGATCCACAATACAACGTTTTTTTTTAGAAAAATTTCAGTGTTCAACTTTCGTACTCACTTTTTTACCTCAAAAATTTTCTCAGCATATCTGGAATAGTTTGTACTTTGTAAGTCTTCATAATTCGGCTTACTGAAACCTCCGAATAACCGTTCTTGGTTAATTTCTGGTTAGATATGTTCAGGATCTTTTCCAGTGCAGAGACAACCTTCTTCACCTTTTTTTTGAGTTATCCTTCTCGACATCCAGTTTCAGGTTTTCTAGAAAAGCACTGATCACACCCCAATATCACTAACCCTGAGTGTTAGTCAACAAGTACACTGACTGGAAAGGTTTTAAACTATCAAATGAAAAAATTAATTTAAGGGTTTCTTTAATAAATAAGGAGCAGATAGATAGGGAAGTTGCAAAACTCGTCAAAGACATTCAACAAACGGCATAGGAAAATACCCCTGAAACTAAGAGCAGAATAAAAGGAAACAACTATCCAAAAGAAATCAGTGGTCTAGTAATGCAAGAAAAAAGGGGCATCAGAACAGAGTTCCTCAAGATAAAACTGTTCTGAACAACCTAACTCGAGAATTAGGGAGAGAAATCAAAGCATTAAAAGAAGAAATTATGCATACCTATTTGAGTAAATTAACCAAGGATATAAATACTGACTATTCCCTCTGGAGGGCGGCTAAAAACGAAAAAGCCCATTAAGCATATCGCTCATATTAGGACAACAGATGAGAGTTGGGCCCGAAGTAATGAGCAAAAAGCTCAAAGATTTGCTAAATATTTAGAAAGTATATTGCTTGTAACGATATAAACGGGTGGTAGAACGGGATTACAGATAAAATTGGCCTTTTTGCCCCGACTAGTCAGCGTATGGGTGTGGGTATGATGTTGATAAATTTTGCACAACCAGAATAGTAAATCGTACGTAAGTCAAAATAGGGGATGAAGACGTAATCAGATCGGTTTTGGGCGCCAGAATGTTTGGTAGTCAAAATACGGGACGCCGTGCCAAAATTACGGGTGCATAGCGTGTCTAAACATACAAAAAACATACGCTTACCTATCCGCAATCAATCCCAGGTGTCCTCGACAACATCTCAGGAAACCACCTGAAATCGGGCTTCAAAATAGCACTATACGCCTGTCAAATAAAAGCGTGATAAACCCTCAATAAAGTTACGTTACTACACCTCAGTGTAAATAATAAGGCATTATATACTAATCAAAACAAAACAAAAAAAACAAGCTAAATGAATTAATACTCAATTAAAAATCAAATAAAACACTAAATATCATTAACGCTATTACTCAATAAAAAAAAATTGTCACTTCGTTACGTTAAAATTTACGCTTCTAAATTACCGGTAAACTTGCAATTTGCAAAAAAAACTTTTATGTAACACAAAGGCTTTTCACAAAATTAAAACAATTTTATAAAACCTAACAAAGCTATAATAAAATAAAAAAATAATATAAATGTAAACATACGATAATGCGTATATAAGATAACAAATTCTTAAAGGGCGACAGAATGTCTGGCCAGGATCCTGCGTAACGCCGTTCTAAATTGCTTAATCTATAGATATATATTTTGTGGAATATGTAACCACACTACTTCAGGGTCAATTGCCCTTTACTACTAAAAATAAAAAGTGTGAAGGCGGAGCGTCAGAGTTATGATTAATTACAATAACTAAATCAAAACAACAACTTAATTAAAAAAAAATACGACACCGCTTTCTAACCTTCGTTAACAAAACAAATAATTCGAGGTACACACAAGAAATCTTGAAAATATTCAATAAAAAAACACAATATTATATTACCTTAATGTCCAGATTAACACCTCTCCTGTGTTACAACAATTGAAATCGAACCAGGTGGTCGGTTACAGCTAGTACGGAAATGGAATCTCCCTGCTCTGACAAATGATGAATGAAATTGTTGACTATTGTTCTTTTATACACAAACGATTCCTTGATTGAATCTCGGTAAAATGTTACTGCATTAATTAAAAACTTCTTTTAAAATAAATAATTTGTGCGCTCAACTTGCTTGTTAGCTTTTATCTTTCAAATAGTTCTTATTCACGCTAGCAATCCAAAAGGTTATTAACTTAATTTAAATAACTATAATTTTAGTATACTGCGAAAGTTTCTTTATGTTTCAACACGCTATACACGGCAATTAAGTGGCACTTCAAGAACGTTAATTTTAATAAACCCGCAAAAGCGATATAAACCAAAGAGGTCACAGAAGCACTACTATAACACGACGATGATCTCTAGGTAACTTGATTATGTAAAATCGAAATCGGCACTAGGTCTAATCCTTTGGTGGTTGAACAATTTAATCCCTTTACAGGTTCTTCAAAGTAGATACTACCCTTACCACAAAAGTACGTTCTTAAACACCAAAGGTCCAATATATCAACGTTCTAAACAACCACTTAAAGCGTAACAACAAACGTCACCGTACTACTACTCGGGAGCGCAGTCAGTTTCAGAATCAAGCAAATTATATCCAAAAATCCATCTTGGATTTTGAATCCCACCACTCACAAAAAAAATCTCATTTAATTCAGTTCCACCAATTAAAAAACGGAAGGAGAAGATTTGATACCCCTACACACAAACTTCGTTTTCATCCGTAAGGACTCGAGAATTTTCAAAATTTTAAACGTCAGCAAAATTAACGTAAAAAAACATCTCGATATTTTCATTAAAGTACAAGCAGTTAGTCCCACATTCTACCTCTACGATTCAAAACCAAATACTCAATATTAAACTGAACCACTATAATTACTCGACTTCATGTCGCCAGCATGACATCAAATGCATTTACATCTACACTCTTTCTTTAAATTACTTAATTTTTTAAGGAAATCAAACGAAATAAACCTTATTTAAACTTATATACAACTATTTACAAATAATACGCTACTCAACATTCAATAAACGGGGAATAATAAGGAAAACAATCTGAATTACGGAATAATAATTCACAAACAAAAAAACCTAAGCTCGCCACACACCTTCCTTAAAGGTCGCAACACACGTAAAACAAATTTATTCATAAAACTCAACTTGACAACAAAAATTTGACGGTAAATCGCTAGAAAATCGTGATCCTATCACATGCTACTATATGAAACACATGAGTACGAAGAAATAATAGTTGAATAAACTGCGCAAGAGAATGATGAGATCACACCTACTACAGTAAAAGAGGTTAAACGTACTATACAAAACAATTTAAATCGCAAAAAAATTTCCGGGTTTGCTAATAAATGGAGAAATTCTACAGCATTTACTGAAGAAATCTGTACTGAAGATTACTAACATAATTATTTGGACTACAGTATGTGCCCAAACTGTGAATGGTTGCGTATGTAACTATGATACCTAAACCAGGAAAACCTGTACATGAACCCACGTCATATAGGGAAATATCGCTATTGCCAGTACTGTCAAAACTTTTTGAGGAACTACTGCGCAAAAGACTAAGAGTGATCATCGAGAGAAAGAACTTAATTCCAAATCACCAATTCAGATTTAGAAGCAAACATTCGACAATAGATCAGGTGCACAGGATAAAAATATTATACAAAAAACGCTAGAGGAGGAAAGGTTTTGTGCTACAATTTTCTTGTCCCAAGCTTTTGATTAGGTCTGACATGAGGGACTCTAAGCTAAGCTTCCCAAACAATACACATAAATATTGAAATCATACTTATCAAAGAAAGATACTTCAGAGTTAAGCAGGGTGAAGCTTATTTCCAAATTAAAGAAATAAAAGCCTCAGGCGAGTGTTTTGAGGCCGGTGTTGTACCTACTATACACAAGTGACATCTCTGGAGCAGAAAATGACATCAGCGCAACCTTTGCTGGTGATACTGTTATTCTAGCAGTAAACATCAGTAGTGAGGATGCGATATAAACACTAAAAACCTCCGTTACCCATACCCAACGCTGGACTAACAAGTGGCGTATAAAACTCGACGAGACTAAATCAGTACACATTAACTTTACTAATCGACGAATAGGACATATCCCGATGATTATCAACCAGACTCTACCTTATGCTGATACAGCCAAGTATCTTGGTATGACTCTCGACACCAAGCTAAGATGGAAAACTCATGTCAAAAATAAAAGGCAAAAGTTGGACCTAAGAGAAATGTACTGGCTAATCGGAAGTAACTCCGCCTTGTCAATACACAATAAGCTTTTACTTTATAAGCAAATTTTGAAACCGGTCTGGCCAGATGGTAACCAACTCTGTTTGTAATAAACAGACTAATCTAAACATAATACAAAGATTCCAAAATAAAGTACTAAGGAATGTCGTCGGGGCTTCTTGCTATGTTAGGAACAGCGATCTACATAGTGAACTCCAAATGGATTTTGTTGCCGTCCAGGTTCACAAACTTGCAAGGAAACGAGAAGATAGACTACATGAATATGGCAACGTGGAGGCTGTCTAACTCCTAGACAACAGAAACTTAGTGAGGAGGCTCAAAAGGAAAAAACCTTTTGAGCTAGTGTAGGTGTAGTGTAAAAATCCAGTGCTAGTACGTGTGCTAAACAAAGATGAGAAAGTTATTAGCGTAATAGAGGAGGAACGTTTATTCGGTCTCAGTTCTTATTAGGTCAAAATCGAATCTTTTAGTGTAAAATGATTGTATTTACAGCCATCAAGCTGTATGCTACTGATATAATAGAGAAAGCCATAAATAAAAACGAAACTTGTTTTGATGACAGTTTAACAAGGAGAGGTTAGTGAAGTACTAGAAAATGTGTTTGTTATGGTAATTTTCAGTTCTAGAAATTGAGAAACTTCAAAATTTCATCAGTAAAGGGATAACTAAAGGTTAGCCAACATTGACTAAGTAGAATTAATTTCAATGCTGATTTATAGTGCTGCACAATCAAGATGCCTCAGTGTCCAATAGCACAAAATTCATTGCAGGCTACATTGATGTGCACATTAGCAACCAAACTGAGTTACTTGAAGGTCAGTTTGTGAATTACGTAACTATTTGTAAAACTACTACTTTTAGACCTGTACCATTTCATCAAAAAGATAAATAGTAGTATGCACAATGTGATAGACTATCAAAAACAAAACAAAATTGATGATGATGCTCTCATTCAAAGTTTGTATGTAAAGCAGTATCGGTTTAAACACATACCCATTTTTTAGCTATCGAAAAACAAATGTTATTTATTGCAACAACCGCTCTTTCGAATATCGACGATCGATTAGATCGCATCACCAATAGGCAATTTATGCAATTTGCAAGTAAACTAGATGCTATTGCATTAAACCAAAAACTCGAAAATGATCAAAAACAGAGCACAATCATTCAAGGTTGGTTTTCATAAATTGTCGTATTTTGCAACGGTACGCTGTTTTCTGCCAACACAGCGGCCCGCAAGGTTACCCTTACAATCACTCATATTTTCTATTTTATAACCAAAACATTCAGTTTCTTAAGCTTAAAATTTACTGATTAAAATTTATACTAATCTAGCACTAATACATATAACCAAGCGTCACCCTTGGATTTGTATGACTATAGAAAACCATCTAATATTAATTTTAATATAAAGGGACACTACTTACCTTATATAAACTAATAAAAAACTACATGCTATTGGTAATTTTCTTTCCACATTCTACTCTGTCACGTGCATTTACCTTAGAAAAACCAATAATAGTAACTTATCAAAACGCCTTCTCTATATTTTAATGGTCCGAAATGCCAACGACGATTTTGCCAAATTTTAGAGCTATACTATTACTCCAACAAAGACCAAAACGCCGAACGAGATTTAGCCCAAAACGCCGACACTATATTTTAGTGTCGAAAACCACAAACGTAGCCAAAATTACGTCACATTACGTCAAATGTGGCTAAAACGTCGACGACCATTCCATCGAATGCACCCATTCTGCCGAATATTAATGTTGGACCATTACGCGGACAATTTGACAAGCGCCGAATTCCCAAAACACCGAATGCCTAAAACACCGCCAATACGATTATTTTATCTGTCCACAACGACGAAACTTAATAAAGGAGGAGAACTATATGCCGTCGTCAGTTTTTTTTAAAGTATTCAGTTAGGTAACTTAAAATAGAGTTATAAATATATCTACTAAAATAAAAAGGCTAACAATTAAAGATGTCACAATCAAAAAACAAATTTAACCGTATTTAATCAAGTTATGAGGTAAGTGTAAAGTTGTCACAAACTTTAATTTGAAAGTGATAAAACTATATAATTCTAGTAAAATTGTTGGTTTGTAGGGCCGTAATGGGCTACAATTAGTATAAATATTTACATTTATTCTACGCTAAGATAATAACAACACAAAATATAAACACTAAGAAAGAAAACGAAAAAATTAAACGGATTACTCTGTTCAATCAAACAACTAAATGGACGCTTTGGCACGGGTACTGGCGGTCACAATACTTGAACCCAATGTGTTCTCCTTAGTTGCATATTGAGTATTTCATACAAAATGATCAAAATTATTCGATGGCTTTATTAAAAACGATTTTTGTTATATATATATATATATATATATATATCTGTTCAATCAAACAACTAAATGGACGCTCCTTGGTACGGGTACTCCGGGCGGCTCACAATCACTTGAACTCCACTGTGTTCTCCTTACGTTGCATATTGGAGTATTTCATACAAAATATCAATTATAGATTTTATTAAAAACGATTTTTATATATATATATATATATATATATATATATATATATATATATATATATATACACTGACTTCCATAAAAATTGCAACACCTAGAATTTGTTGAACGGTTTTATTGAAATTTTCGTCAACGATGTCTTTCATTAGAATAAACAAACGATAAAATTTGAATAAAATCTAGCTAGTAGTCTTTTTTTTGTTTTTCCTTTGCACTTAGTAAGATTGAATTTGAAGAAATAAACCAATCAGTGTGTAATTAACTGTCAATTTTGCAAATTGTTTGTTCAATTTCGTTCTGAACTTGGGAACAATGCCAAGAGTACGTCAACATCAACATTTTTCCCAATTGACTGATTTTGATGTGGCCGTATTATTGGCATGAGAGAGGCTAATAGAACTTGCTCGTCGTGTAAACCGAAATGTTACAACGGTATTGTGATGTTGGTCCAAATGGTCCGAGGAAGGGTGCAACAACGTTGCCCTGGATCTGGACGTCCGTAGGACTACAGACGCGAAGAACGTCGCTTAAGACTTTTGGCCACAAGAGACAGATTTTCAACAACTCAATCGATTGCAAATGATTGTATGGGAAGTGTAGGACCCAGAATGTCAATGTCATCTGTTTATCGCCGGATAAGGTCTTATAGGCTGCGTTCATATCGTCCATTTTTATGTCTTCCTCTTACACCACTTAACCGTCTACGCAGGCTAGAATGAAGCAACGAAAGAGCGAATTGGGCGCAAGAATGCCATCGAATTGTGTTTAGTGGCGAGTCCCGATTTTGCTTGTGGGTCCATGATGGTCCTAAGGGGATCAGACGGATGCCTATAGAGCGTAAAAATCCAACATTTTTTGTGGAACGCACACAGCCCTCACACAATGGTTGATGATATGGAGTGCAATATGTTACAGTAGCGTATCACCATTGGTCTTTATTGATGGTAACTTAAACGCCGCTGGTTATATTGCCAATGTGCTAGAATCCGTTGCGCTTCCACATCTTCAGGGGCTGGAAAACCCCATTTTCCAACAGGATAATGCGCGCCCTCATACGGCAAGGGCTACAACACGTTTTTTGGAAGAAGCTAACATTGCTGTCCTCCCATGGCCTGCTCGGTCGCCTGATTTGTCACCCGTTGAACATGTATGGGGTGAGGTTGGTAGGCGACTGGGTAATTTACCACACCCTCCAGATAACTTACACGATCTCCGGATACGGATTCAAGAAGCTTGGTTGATATACCACAGGCATCACTTGATTGATAGCATGCCACGCCGTCTAAATGAGTGCATTACACATCGTGGCGGAGCAACTCATTATTAAAAAAACATTTTCAGTTTTTGTTCTTTTGTTTTCAAATTTTAATTGTTTGTTGTTCTAATGGAAGACATCGTTGACGAAAATTTCAATAAAATCGTTCATATGATATATATATATATATATATATATATATATACCGGTGTCCAAGCAGTAACAATGTATTTAGATAAAAGTTAGGTCTTTAAGAGTAAGTAAAAGAGAATTGATGTATGTTGAACATGCTAAAGTTTCACACGTAGCCTTCTCTCCCCTATTCAATATACCAATTAAACGTTTACATCTTTTCAAAGTTAATTATATCCCTGGACTAATTTGTCTCAACTTAGATAATAAACTAAGAATTAATTTTTATTGCTAACCTTACATTTAGGAAAAAATACATTTTTGTTAGATAACTTGGTAACGTTACATTTTATATGTACAAATGTATACATCGTTGAAAAGCTTATTGATTGGGCTATCCAAAAGTGTCATGATATACAGGGTGTTCCATTTACAATAAAAAAGTTGATACTTTCACGTATCACCCTGTCGGAGCTAAAATATTTTTAAATTGTGCACTTATTGGAACCATATAACTTTCGTATAAATGATTTTAATGAAAAATCAACTGCGAAGCCACAATCTTCCGTCGCTTGACGCTTTGTGTGTGTGTGTGTGTGTGTGTGTGTGTGTGTGTGTGTGTGTGTGTGTGTGTGTGTGTGTGTGTGTGTGTGTGTGTGTGTGTGTGTGTGTGTGTGTGTGTGTGTGTGTGTGTGTGTGTGTGTGTGTGTGTGTGTGTGTGTGTGTGTGTGTGTGTGTGTGTGTGTGTGTGTGTGTGTGTGTGTGTGTGTGTGTATAATTGCGTTGCATCGTGCGTGTGCTTAGTGTGTGTGTGTGTGTGTGTGTGTGTGTGTGTGTGTGTGTGTGTGTGTATGTGTGATTTTTTACCTGTAATAGTGGAATAATTTTAAATAAATTTCATCTTGAAAGCTTAAATTTTCATCTGTTGATGTCGGTGTCAAAGATATCGGTGTAACTGCAGCCATAAGATCGAGTGCGTCTTTTGAAAACGCTTCTATCTTTGTATAAATAAGGATCAGAACTTAATAACAATGTATTCATAACATCTGTTACACTCTACTCTTGAAAATTTTTGGGACAAATCGATTCTGTACTGGCTAGAGTTTTTATTTCGAGCCTCAGGCGCTTCCTCCAGTAATTGCCCTATAGACAAAATTACGTTAGTTATTTCCTGAGCTCCATTGATTAATGCTTTGTGAGTTGTAGGTGACCTAGGATGCTATCCATACCATTCAACATACAACGTTGCTGTTTCGTAGTCATAGTTATCGAGTTTATCAGCATTTATGCTAATACCACTTGAAATAACTTCAAGGATTACTCTAAATCGTTTGATAAGATCCACATTAATGCCAGTAATTCAAGCTGTATCTTTGTTCCCAAAATCTTTTTGAATTTTTCTTTGTTTCTTTAACAATTTTTTCTTGGGAGTTCGCGCTTGCCACTTTTTCAATGGGAGTTTATAAGCGAGGTTTGTCTACAAATGTAGCAACGTATGGTTGATAAAGTGTCAGTAGCAGCGTTGCATGCTTTGCAATATGTATTAACGATGGTTTAATTATATACACTAGTAATAAATCTGTTTTAAACTTTAATGAGTGAATATTCTATCCAGTTTTAATGTGTCTTGTTTATTTAAATGATCCTAGAGATGGAAAGAAATATGAAGGAATGGTTTGGATTCAAAAAATGAACGTACCATTAATTGACGAACGAAAGGAACTAAAAACTTAAATATGTTAAGCAGAAACTACCATTTTGAAATTTTTGTAAGAAAGGAACAAGGACATAATATCGTAATAAAGAGTGAAAGACATCCATTACTTGACATTGGTTATACCTAAAGGTAAAATGAATTTAGGAAGTGGTGATAAAGTAACTATGGATTCCAAATTTCAGTGACAGTAGAAGCCAATAGTAATGAACATTTCCTTTTAATTAAATGACACAGGAAGAATACTGCATTAAGAAATTGAATTGTTGGTGTAAAGTAAGCTGAGGGAAAAAGTATTGGACGCTGATGAAAATGGTTAGACGAGAACATTTGTGAAAAAGAACGAAGATTAGTCTTGGTGATGACAAATATTTTAATATAAAAACTAAAGTACAAGAACAGGGAATCAGGTGAAACAGTCTATAACGGAAAATGAGTGAAAGAAATTTGAAAGAAACATACAGAACAAAGAGAAAGAAAGATAATAGAGGGACGATAAGATAATGTTGAACGTGTGGACTTAGATGATTTGAGCATCAATTAATATAAAGAAGCGTCTTTGCGATTAGACCATTGTTTGAATGACTTAAAATCAGATACTATCAGTATATTTTCGTCCTTGGGACATTGCGTTATTTCAACAGTTATTCTAAAAGAAATTGGGGAATTGTTAATTAAAAGTAAATGTTAAAAAATTGTTCTGAAAAAATAATGAGCTAAAAAAAAATAATGAATTAAATATAAAATATCGTTTAAACCATAGAAAAAATGGAAAGTAGGATAGAAATTAATAATTTTTAAAAGATCGAAACTCTGATACAATTGAATATATTCTTATAAATTGCACGAATGAGAGGTGGAAAAAAGGTGATGACATTAGTGCAAGACGATCAAATCGGATCATCAGCCTTTGGAAATGATAATCGGATTGAGAGGGAGGACTGAAAATAGAGAATTGTCAACCCAAAGGTATGGACAGAAGGTTTAAAGTACAATACGTTGCTGGAAATGACAATATGAGAAGGAAAAGAGTAAAGAAAGTGTGGAAGATTTAATGGAGAAGCAACGGAGAAAGTTAGTTTAAAAGATGACGGTGAGAAAAGTTGCAAGCAATGTGGGACAGAGAATGAAGGACCAAGTAGAAGGCTAGAAGAACAACTAATAGCTGAAAAGAAGTGAAGTGGAGAAAAGGTGATGACATTTGGTGTAGGGGAGAGGATCAAATCGGATTATCAGCCTTTGAAAATGATAATGGAAGGGAGAGAAGGAGAGGAGCTGAGAAAAGTAGAGGAATTCTCAACCCAAAAGGTATGGACAGAAGAGAGTATAAAGGGGTACAAGTGAAAATGGAAAAGACAATATGAGAAGGAAAAGGAGTACAAGAAAGTGTGGAAGAAATGAGCATGGAGGAAGCAACGGAGAAAGTTAAGTTTAAAACATGGAAGGGGGAGAAAACGGGTTGCAAGCAATGGTGGGACAGAGAATGCAAGGACGCCAAGAAGAAGGCTAGAACAACACTAAGGCAGCGGAAGACAGGGAAAGTAAGAAAAGAGGAATATAAAGAAGCAGTACACAAATACAAGACAATATGCGGGAGCAAAATGAAGAAAAGTGAAGAGGACGTATGGAAATATCTAAAGAAAGAAAAAAAAAGAAGGTGGACACAATCGGGAATGCAAATAAACGAATGGAACGTACTGGATAGAGAGAATATACAGGACGGAGAAGGAAGACAAAAAATGAAATGAATGAAAAGAATGCATTATTACTCTTCCAACTACAATATACATATTAGAAGGTTATAAAATCAATCTTTTCGCTTAACGCTAAATCAATTATTTCATTTTGCAACGTTTGACAAAGTTTTCCAAGATCGGCCTTGATGTGTTTCGATTGTGACCTATGGTGTGTGTGTGATGTGTGTGTGTGTGAGTGTGTGTGTGTGGTGTGCGCGTGTATTGATGTCGTGTGTTGTGTGTGTGTGTGTGTGTGTCTGAGTGTTGGTGTGTGTGTGTGTGTGTGTGTGTGTGTGTGTGTGTGTGTGTGTGTGTGTCTGAGTACGCTTGTGGAGGGGAGAGGTTTGTGTGTGAATGTATATTACAATCCACGTTAACTTCAGAACGATAAAACATACATCCCTAAAATTTTGCATTTACGCGTATTTTTATTTCTCCTGGAGCTAATTAGATTTTAGGACAAATCCAACGGAGGAAAGTGGGGTTTATTAGGCGAACATTTTTTGTTGTTACAAATACTTATAAGACAGCTGCATACGTAAAAATACTTACATACAGAACTTAAAGGTATCGATCTATGTTTTGATACGACGCGTATTGTGGCGGCAAAGAAAAACGGTAAAATTTTTTACAGTATCTGAATAACGATCAACTTTATAATAAAATTTGTAATACAATTTTTTTAAAGAAAATTTAATTTTACATAACTTACATAAGAGGGGAGCTTTGCATTTTTTCAAGTTAGTATTTAGGTATCTATTAACCTCTATCTGACATAAAGTTTTAAACGTCCATCTGATATAAATTATTCTTTTCGTTTTTACAGTGATGCCATTTTGTTTTGAACGTATTAAACAAGAGCATGCTTGATTATCCTAAAGATATTATTAAAATTACTTAAAATTGATAATACGTTCATAATAAAAATAGGCAACACTGTAAAAACAACAATAATAATCTATGTCAGAGAGATGTTTAAAACTATATGTCAAATAGAGGTTGATCGACTAATTAAGAAGAAAATCCAAAATCAACCGCTTGTATAAGTACTTAGATGTTCGAGTTAAATCATTTCAAATTAACCAAGAAAAGTTATGCCCGCAATGTATACAAAATTTTTTGCACAATTAATATATTGCATATATATATATATATATATATATATATATATATATATATATATATATATATATAATTACCATAAAAACCATACAGGCAGACGAAGTGATAATTCATTTGTCGTTTTCATTTAGTTAATTTTAAAGCAATAGCAAAGGCATTTCCAGAAATGAGATGAATGAAATTGAGAAATTCTACCACCAAGCACGAACATGACGAACTTTAGGTGGTAAGATTAAAGACAATATAGAATATGACTTACCGTTTCTTAATATTTCCAGTACTCGCACTCGTATATAATTAACAATATTATGAAGTTAAACATTAAGATATAATAGCATAAAATACATTAAACCAGATGATATGTGTATATGTTAATGAAATACACATTCCTAAAGCACAATTCTAACCTTTTTTATTTCAGTAGACTATTTTTGATCTTCATTAGCTTTGATAAGTTATTATATAAGACTGGTGAGTACATCTAGTCCTGGGATATTAAGTTTCGCCGGTTTGGACCTATGAAATTATCGTGTCGGCGTTTTGGGAATTTGACCCTTTGCACTTTGGTTATTCGGCGCTTTAGTCATTGTAGTTGTAATGGGGGAACATTAAAATTTGGCATAATGTGCACATTCGGCGGTGTGGTCGTCTGGGTTTTGGTCAAATTCGGCGTAATGGTCCAATACTGAAATTCAAAGGTGCAGTTGGCCTTTTGGCGGAATGTCTAAAATCTCGTTCGGCATTGTGATCTTTGCTCACGTAAGGGGCCAACTCTAAAGGCCGTTTTGGACCATTCAAATATTAAGTCGGTGTTTTGGGAATTCGGCTGAATGTCCAGGCACATTGCACATTTAAATATGAAATACCTCTAACAACTTCACCAACCACAAAACTAAAAAATTACAAATATTTATTGTATAACGAGGATGGAGATGCAGTAATTAACCATACAAGTGTAAAGATATAATATATATATGATATACATAATAAATGGACTGCAAGAGCAAAATCAGAATCTGTTTATAAAGTACTTATCCTAAGCAAAAATATCCATTGAAGCTTTATTGACTTGCAAGAAATTCATCGGGTGCAATCCGCCCCGTAAAACTTGAAAAAATCATTGCAAAGAAATGCAGAAAAAGAGCATAATCAGATTTACTCATCCTAAGCATGCCGATGGGCATGGTTATAAAGACAATTGCATGCAAACAATCCAACCACAGTGTGTTCGTTTGTTTGGGTGTTTACGTGTTTGTATTCGCATCTGTTTGTCTGTTTGAGTGTTTGTCGGATGTTGGGTGTGAGTTAGATGTTAATTAGGTTGTACACCGAAGGATAGTATACCAGACATAAGTCAAAATAGGGGTAGAAATCGTTATAAAACCGGAAATGGGCGCCAGGATATTTGAAATGTCACAAATTGAGATGAAATGCCTAATTACAGTAGTTCACAGCTCGCTCAAAATACACAAATAACTTGCTTACCTATACGTAATCTCCACAGGCGGCACCGGGACCATCAGATCTTTCGCCAACCTGAAAGGCTTGAAAACTAGTATTTGCACGCTTAAATAAAATAATAGCGTGCCGCAAAAACCTATCACTTCTTTTATAAACAAACACTAATCTCAAGTCAAGTTACATTAATCCAAAATCTCAAATTGTAAAATATTTTCACCTCGCCAAACAAAAAAATATAGTAATATATTAATAATATAAAAAAGCTTTAACTGTATACACAATCGTTTGAAATCGAATTCCTCAAATTATGTTTGGTTAGGCTCAATTTATAAACCAAACAAGAAAGAAAAATGCAAAATTCATCGGCCTCTAAATGTACGTTAAAGAGTTTCGGTTGTGTACATTTCATTAAAACCAAACTCGATAAAATTACATTAATTTAATGAGCAAATTAAACACATAAAAACATAAATTGCTTGTCCTTCGACGCTGTGTCATCATTGGTTCACAAAACAAAAATAACACAAGTCCAATAACCTAAATAAATATAATGTACATAAAATAAATAATAATACAAGAACATTAGAAATTCGTAGACAAAGTAAATGTAAAAAAAATAACTTACTTAAATTTGGCTGGTCCTCTGGCTAGAGTATGCAACAAATCGCCTTCTAATAGACCTATACTAATTTCAATATAAACGTTTGTCCATTTTGTGTAACATTAAAAAAATACACTTCAAATAAATTTGGTTAATTCTCTGCATGAAAGCACTGGCCGTATAAATTTAACCAACAAAATCAAGAGTGGCCCACTAAAGAAAATCCGTGAGTTTATGCATTTATTTTATACCTAAATAACATCATAATCATAAATAAAAACACCCAAAACTTTATTTAAACTTCGTCAATCACCACATCCAAGAAAAATACAAAAGTTACCTTAAATGCAGAGGCCCTTGGTTACACAGAATCTGGGACGGACTATAACCTCGACGATGCGGTTGCTGCTGGGAATGTTCGCGATATTAAGCAGTGGCCGACGGCTACCTTTTTCTCCTAGCGTTGCTTGATTCTATTTTCAATTGATCGTGTACGTTAATGTCTACATTGACACGCAATTCGTTCACTTAACTTTATTTGCTTTAACTATTCTCCTCAAGCGAAACTATTTACAGTACGTTATTTTATATCAATACTATACAAGCTCGGGTTACTTCTTATAATTTTAAATTACAAAAAGTTTTATTTATTTAGCAGCAGGCTATTTGTTTTCGAGCGCACTGTAAACCAAATGTTTGTAACCTTGAAAGGAACTTTGTATTTTTACTCAAAGAAAAGCGAAGTCTTCTCTAGAGGAAATCGTGAGTACTAGGTACTTAACACTCAGCACTGTTCTGGATCTCGATACATATAACCCTAAGGACTAACTGAACGTCACAATAAATTGGCCTTGTGAGGGTTGAACAATTATATAATCCCTTAATGCAATTTTGGAAGATGAAGAGCACCTTTTAACGGGAGTTCTTTCTACACGAGCCTAGTCAACGTTATTTCGTGGTATGGTCTACGTCACCGTAGCAAAAAACTAAACTGTACGCCTCTACGCCTGTAATACTACCCTCTACACACAAAACTTTACTTCGACATTGGTTTTTCAATCACCTCTACTCTCATTTGCACAAAAAACTTAAATATACCACTCCGCGCATACACGAAGCCTTTCGAAAAATGTCGGGAGAGATTGCTTCGTCAGCAAGCCTGTTTCTACTCGAAATCTTACCTGAGAAATTTGATATTTAAAGAATTAGAATTTTCATTTAAAATAGCCTTTAATGCTATGTACCTAAAGCCAATTTCTTTCTTTCTTGTCAATAGAAATGGTGCCTAGCTGGCGGCTAACTAGAATTTTTGCAAAAGATGTACCTTGTAATGTAATATCTGAATACGTTATTTAATCCAATCTTTTTAGATGACGCAATTACAACTTGATTTAACCAAATTAAAATACGAGATTTATTTCTACAAAACTATCCCTATTTACAAATACACTAACGAATGTTTCCCTTAAAACTCTAGTAAGAGGGCCTCTCTAAATATCGACACCAAAATGTAAATCACATTTTCCTTTTGTAGAATGTAAATATAAATTAGTAGACGAATGTTAATGAAAGTTTTCAATTTTGTGTGATTAATTTATTGATTCTTAATGTTGGTATAGTAATTTATTGAGTTTATGAATTGTGAAATTGTATAGTGTTTGTGTGTTGTGTTTGTGTGTGTGTGTGTGTGTTTTGTGTGTTTGTGTGTATGTTTGTTGTTTGTGTGTTTGTGTGTTTGTGTGTTTGTGTGTTTGTGTGTTTGTGTGTTTTGTGTGCTTTGTGTGTGTTTGTGTGTGAATTGTGTGTTTGTGTGTTTGTGTTTTTGTGAAAATTAATGTCGTGTTTAGTGTTTGAAATGTGTGTTGTGTGTTTGCTGTGTTTGAATTTTGATGTGTGTGTTTAGATGTGATTTGTGTGTGTGAATGCTGTTATGTGTGTTTATGCATTGTTTTTTGTTGTGTTGAATGTGCTTTGTGTGTTTGTGATGTTTGAAAGTTCTTGTTGTGTATATTGATGTTTTTGTGTTTCAGTGTGTTTTGTGTGATTATTGTTACAATTGAATGTGTTTGTGTTTAGTGCTTGTTATAGATGTGTTTAATGTGTAGGTGTTAATTGTCGTATATTTGTGTGTGATGTGTGTTTGTGTGTAAATATGAAATGTCGTTATTGTAAGTAAGTATGTTTTTGGATGTTGTGTCTTTGTGCTGATATTTCTTTTGAATGTTCTTAGTTGTGTTGTATGTATTTATTTTTGATGTGTTATGATGTGTGAATTGTATGATGTTTGTGTGTTATGTGTGTGTGTGTGTGTTTGTGTGTTTGTGTGTTGTGTGTGTTTTGTGTTGTTGTTGTGTGTTATGTGTGTTATTGTGTGTGTTGTGTGTATGTTTGTGTGTATTGTGATGTGTTTGTGTGTTTTATGTGTTTTTGTTGTTGTGTTGTGATTTATGTGTGATTTTGTTTTAGTTTGTTTTGTGTAGTTTGTGTGTAGTTTGTGTTTTGTGTGTTGTGTTTGTAGTTGTGTGTTGTGTGTGTTGTGTGTTTGTGTAGTTATGTTGTTTTGTGTTTGATGTGTTTGATGTTAATGTGTGTTATGTGTTTTGTTTGTTTATGTGTTTTTGTGTGTGTGTATATGTGTTTTATGTGTGTGTGTATGTATGTTGTTTGTGTGTATTGTGTGTTATGTGTGTTTGTGTGTGTTTGTGTGTTTAGTGTGTTTGTGTGTTGTGTTTGTGTGTTTGTGTGTGTGTGTGTGTTGTGTTTGTGTATGTGTGTGTTTTTGTTTTGTTATATATGTTTTGTTTGTATGTATTGTAATGTTTGTGTTTTTGTGTGTTTGTGTGTTTGTATTGTGTGTTTGTTGTTTTGTGTGTGTTGTGTGTTTGTTGTGTTTATGTGTGTGTTGTGTGTTTTGTTTTGTATTTTGTTTGTTGTTTTTTGTTTGTTTTTGTGTTTTTGTGTTTTTTATTTTATGTTGTGTTTTTTTTTTTTATTTGTTTTTATTTTTTATATTTTTTTTGTTTTGTGTTTTTTAATATTGTATTGTTTTTTTTGTTTTTTTTTTTGTTTTTGTATTTGTTGTTTTTGTTTTGTTTTTTTGTGTTTTATGTTTTTTTTTTGTTTTTGTGTGTTTTGTTTTGTTTGTTTGTGTTTTGTTGTTTTTTGTGTTTGTGTTTTTGTTTTTTGTTTTTATTGTGTTTGTGTTTTTGTTTTTTTGTTGTTTTGTTTTTTGTTTTTGTGTGTTTTTTTTTTTTTTTTTGTTTTTTTTTATGTGTGTTTTTTTTTTTGTTTTTTTTTTTTTGTTTTTTTTTTGTTTTTTGTGTTTTTATTTTTGTTTTGTTTTTTGTTTTTTTTGTTATTTTTGTGTTTTGTGTGTTTTGTTTTTTTTGTTTGTTTTTTTTTTATGTTTTTATGTTTATGTGTTTGTTTTTATTTTTTTTGTTTGTGTTGTTTTTATGTGTAGTTTTTTGTGTTGTGTTTTAGTATTTGTGTTTGTTGTTTTTTTATGTTGTTTGTGTTGTTTTTGTTTTTGTTTTGTTGTATGTTTTTATTTATTGTTTTTTTTTTTGTTATTTTGTTTTGTTTATGTTTTTGTTTGTTTTTGTTTTGTGTGTGTGTTTTGTGTTTTTGTGTGTTGTTTTTTGTTTTTTTGTTTTTATGTGTATTGTTTTTTGTTTATGTTATTTTTTTTTTTTTTTTTTGTTTTGTTTTTGTTTGTTTGTTTTTATTGTTTTGTTTTTGTTTTTTTTGTGTGTGTTTTTGTTTTTGTGTTATTTTGTGTGTTTGTGTGTTTTTTTGTTGTTTTTTTTTTTATTTTGTTTTTTTGTGTTTTTTTTTTTTGTGTTATTTTGTTTTTGTTTTTGTGTTTTGTTTTTTGTGTGTGTGTGTGTGTTTGTTTGTGTGTTTTGTTGTTTGTGTGTTTTTTTTGTGTGTTTGTTTGTGTGTTTGTTGTGTGTGTGTGTGTTGTGTGTTTTGTTTGTGTGTTTTGTGTTGTGTGTTTTGTTTTTTGTGTGTTTTGTGTTTGTGTTTTGTGTTTTGTGTTTTGTGTTTGTTGTGTTTTTTGTTTTGTGTGTTTTGTTGTGTTTTGTGTTTTATGTTTTGTGTGTTTTTGTTGTTTTGTGTTTGTGTGTTTGTTTTTGTGTTGTGTGTTTTGTTGTTGTGTTTGTTGTTTTTGTTTTGTTTTTGTTGTGTTTGTGTTTGTTGTGTGTATTTGTGTTTGTGTTTATGTTTGTGTGTTGTGTGTGTGTGTGTGTGTGTGTGTGTGTGTGTGTGTGTGTGTGTGTGTGTGGTGTCGTGCGTTGTGTCGTGCGTGCGTGTAGCGTGCGTGCGTCTTGTGTGTGGGTATTTGAATCACAATAACTCCAGAACGACAATACGTACGTACTTAAAATAAGTATTTAAGGTTGTTTTAGTCTTTCCTGCAACTGGTTAGATTCTGGGAGATATTTAGTGGCGTCGAGGGGTGTATTAGGAGAAACATATTGAATAATAACGTTCGAGAAAATTCCTGACGTAGAATTTAGGTGTTTTTCCATATCTGCACAGCAATCAACTTTATAGAATATGTAACTATATCTTTTAAACAAATTTTAGTTTTACGTAACTTTTTATAATAAAGTTTGTTAGTATAAAGCCATATAAGTTTAAAAATTAATTAAATAGAGTTGAAAATACTTAAAAAGTGTATTATCGATGTTTATAAAGCCGGTTTAGATCTTTTAGTAGCATTTATCTAAAATCTATCATAAGTTTTAAACGTCCATCTGACAGAATGTTTTTATTTTTACAATGTGGTTTTCAACGTATTAAAGAAAAGTTTCATAATTATGCAATAGTTATTTTAAGTAATGTGATTACGTCGAATTGAGTTAGCGTAGCTGAACAGACTGTAACATTACTCCTAGGACAATATTTTTCCGCCTGAAGAATATTATTTTGCCTATAATTAAACAGCATTTTTATTAAATACATATTACTTAATTGTCAGACTGACGTTTATTTGACAAACCATCTACGCATTTATTTCTGAACAAATTTCGAAAATAAATCATCTTTCTAGCATTTATTAATAATTTCTGTCTCTATCTAAAGAATTTTCAGTTTCGATGGTAACAAAGTTATTAGGCCTATGATAATAGTACATTACATCTAAATTAACTGTAATGATTTGTTAACATATCGAAAGCGAAAATTATTAAAATTATTTAATTTCTTTTAAGTTTTACTTTGTTGATGTTTTACGGGGTCGATTACACACTGTGAATCTCATTGCAAGTGATTAAGACTTTTGTGGGTGTTTCTGCTTAAGATAACAATTTTATTGACAAATTCTGATTTTGCTCTTGTGGTCCATCTATATGCTTTAGAATCTTTATGCAATAAATATGTGCAGTTATTTTGTGGTTCGTGAAGTTACTAGAAGAATTCCATATTTAAACACGAACATATGAGATACTATTTTCCGTACTGACGCACGCACATGTCCATTCGGTTAAACATTTTTAGTGGCTACGATTTTCT
Organism: Vesta saturnalis; assembly: GCA_036346205.1. Taxonomy (NCBI): domain Eukaryota; kingdom Metazoa; phylum Arthropoda; class Insecta; order Coleoptera; family Lampyridae; genus Vesta; species Vesta saturnalis. Next base: position 13,932,304 of record JARFJB010001166.1, on the reverse strand, counting down.
TCGATTTTCACGGAAGTCACCCGAACCACTTAGCAGCATTCCTCCGAGTCGCAATCCTCTCGTAAGCATTATTAAGTAGTTATGCTATTCCAAAAACAGATATTTCATGTGGATGTTTTTCTTAAATATTTCCCAAAATAATATCCTGATAGGCATTGCGAAATGTGGCATTATTTTTTAAGAACTAATTGCTGTGATATCCAACTTTGTTCGAAGCAACTCCTCTTTGGAATAATAGATGCTTCCAACGTTATATAAACATAAAAGCAGCATAAATTCACAAACTACTTTCATACTTTCCCCTCTCCCAATTTGTCACAAAACCAATTCTCAGCTTCAACTCTGCACCAAATTTTTAAATGGTTGCTACTATATCGTTAGGTAGCCACAATAGTGACTCAGAGGTGGAGGTCGCTTGTGATTTTTAGTTTGTAACTCACGTAAGTAAAATTGTAGCCACCATTCACTATTCTCTCAATCTCCCTCTACATAGAAAGACCTAAATGTTACAACGGTAACCTTGGAGTTAAATCGAGTTAAATAATCACGCATGCAAGTCTCAAGATCAAATAGGGGTTAAATAGAGAATCAATAACCTATAAGTATGAAGCTGTAAGCAATGCACTATAACCAATTGAGTTTAACAGTCTGGAATTCATTTCCAAAGTAGAATGACATTAAAATCTGAAAAGTTGGAAAATGGAAGATCCAATTATTTTTCATTTCTAAAACTCAATGAACTCAGTCGATAATCTCTTAACCATTATTTGACCTTAAAAATGTCACTCTGAATAACTATGATTTAACCTTGAGCAACTTTCAAAAGAAGTAGTTTCTGAATATTTAGCATGATCAATAGCATACTGACACATTTCTAACACAAGCCTATTAGACTAACCATAATTTAATTGCACATAACAAACAATTGCTGTACAAATAGAAGATGAAATCAAAATGAAAGTAAGTATCAATAATTTAATATTATTTGTTTGAAAAGACACCACTTTAATTACGTTTTAGCTTTGGAAGGACAAATAAAGCACGTAAAAAAATTGGAAAGACACATTGAGAATAACACATTATTGACTAGTAATACATTACAAACAATGGAAACACATTTGGAAAAAATTCACGAAAACACTAAACAACACAGTGACACATCGGAGTTTATTAAAAGGAATTTAAGCAGCAACTCTGCGTTGTTACAAAAATATGACGAAAAGCTAGCCAAGTATCATGATGAATGTAAAGAGCGAAATGACATACAAAGTTTCCTTAAAGGTTAAGTGATCATCCCCATAAAACGTAAAACTCTAATTTAGGTATAGTTTTAGAAAACTGCACCAGTAATGCTGATGAAATGAACAAATACACAAACGAACAATTACGAAAAATTGAAGATGAAAATAATATCATTCTCGAGTTTAATAAAGAGCAATTTGCAAATATCACCAAACTATTGAATAAAACAGCAAATCAAGGTATCATTCACCATTAAATCAAATTGTGTGCAACCGTCCTCAAAATATCATTTTGCACCCCACACAGCGACAGCAAAAGAAAATTCTGCGTCCGTTACCATGGACAGCGGACGCAAAATAGATTTCTGTCCTCTCAATTTCTTCTATACTCCGTTTAACGAACAGATTTAGTAAATGCTCCTCCTACAAATTTGTAGGTGCGTGCTACTAATTGCGCATAGGCCTTGTTTACAACCATCAAAAAATTACTTTCTGGGTAATACAGTGGTTGAATTACATTCAACGGTTCTTTAATGTATGCTCCATGCCAGCCGGGGAGGTACCATCACCCTTACCATGGGCTCCTTAATATTGGGTCTCCGATTTTCTGAGCTCGGTAAGGGCTGCCGGTTACCTTTTCCATCATCCTTAATCTATTCTCATCCTTATTTCCTTCTGCACTCTTCCTATCGGATTAAAAGTCCCAAATTAAAAAATTAGATGGCTGTGGTTTCTAGGGTAATAAATGCCATACGTAAAATCCTGCCCCATTCGGATGTCCGGGAGGGCAGGGTCCAAGCGACCTCGGTCATCGAAAGTATCAACTTTCTGATTCGCTACTGCAACATCCGCGGTATCAGGTCTAATCTTAATGGTATTCACCAACATCTTGAACAATTACAACCTGATATTTCTATCTGAAACACAAGTCTCCTCTGAAAGCTCCGAGTCACCCGACTTGCAATTTCCTCAATACCACCTTCACTCTAACTTTCGATATAAAGGAGGCGTATATGCCTACATCAAGGACAGAATTGCTTGTAAGAGGGTTTCTTTCTTAGAAAATAAAAATTTTGACGTGATTTGGTTTAAACATTCTGGTCCTAATTTTGCGAAATTCTACTGTTGCATTTATAGGTCTCCTAATGACAGTAACTTTCAAGGCTTCTTCGATTACGTTAGTATGAAAGTTGAGTATCTTCTGTCTCAGTTTCCATCTTGCGATATCTTAATTGTAGGCGATTTCAATGTTCATAACTCTAATTGGCTTCAGTTTCCATGTAATACAAATCCTGCTGGCCATAGTGCAGAAACATTTGCTATTTCGTGTGATCTCACACAAATGATTTCTGAACCCACAAGAATCCCTGATAACCCTAACCATACTCCACATCTTCTAGATCTCTTTCTTACATCAAACCCTCTTGTTTATAAAACTTCCGTTCTTTCGTCTTTAGGTCTTTCCGACCATTGTCTAATAGAAATCATTTCTACTGTACTTTATTCCACTGTTGTTCGCAAAACCGATAGAACCATGTGGTGTTTTAAGTCAGCTCGATGGAGTGATTTACGCGATTTCTTTGCAACCTTTCCATGGCGTGAATATTGTTTTAAGTCGTCCTCTTCTTCGGACATCGCTCTTTCAGTATCTGAAGTCATCCTCATGGAAATGGAGTTATACATTCCCAAAAAACAGTACCGTATAGGTCATTCACGTTCCCAACCCTGGTTCAATAAGGCTTGTGCTGATGCAATGTCTTTAAAAATGAATATTACATTAAATGGAAATCTAATAAATCGGTCGACAGTCATGTAGAATACGTTGGTGCTAGAAATATCTGCAAAAGTGTCATCACTAAAACTAAAAAGTTGTTCGAACAACGAAAATGCAATGAACTAGCTACATCTCCTTTAGGCAGTTGTAAATTTTGGTCTTTAGCTAAAGCCATTAGTAAAAACTTTGGAACATCTTCATCCCTCTTGACATCTATTGACGGATCGGTAGTTGCTGATTCTGTAGACAAAGCCAATTTTGTGGATTTGTTTGCATCAAACTCGTGTCTCAATGATTCTGGAAAAGATGTGCCCTAGTCAACTCTTCTTCATACGCTATGAAACCAATTCATTTTCGGTACAAGCTCTTGGAATCGATCATCAGTAGGCTTGATCTCAATAAGGCGACTGGCCCAGACGGTATCCCAGCTATTGTCTTAAAGAAATGTTCCCCGAACTAGTACCAGTCCTATCTAAGCTCTATACGATCTCTATGTCTTCTGGGAATTCCTTCATCATGGAAGTTAGCAAATGTTCAACCTATTCCCAAAAAGGCGATAAGACCGATCCTCAAACTACCGACCAATTGCCATCACTTCCATTTTGTCTAAAATCATGGAAAAAGCCATCAATCAGCAACTGCTCACGTTCCTTGAAACTAACAAACCCTTAGTGACCACCAATATGGGTTTAGGCAAAGTCGTTCAACAGGTGATCTTCTTTCATATGTGACCCAAGTTTGGAACAATACAGTAGAGCAGTCCGTGAAACAGTTGTAGTCTCAAACGCATTTGACCAAGTTTGGCATAAGTGTTTACTTGCCAAACTCACCTCGTTTGGGTTAAATGATACGCTCATCAACTGGGTTTCTAGTTTCCTTGATAAAAGACGAATACGTGTCGTAGTTAATGGCTTTTTTCAAAAGAAGTTAGCATTAACGCGGGCGTACCACAGGGATCCGTTATAGCGCCTACACTTTTTCTGCTGTAAATGACCTTATTTCTTAACAACTAACCCCATCCATTGCTTTGCTGACGATAGCACTCTTCACTGTAGTTCATCTCAGTCTACTCGTAGTGATAATCCACCTTCTATGTCAAATCAAGAAATTAAAGCTGAAATGGCAAATTCAATCAACAAAGACATTCAACGTATTCTCGAATGGGGAAGCAATAATCTAGTTAAATTTAATGCTAACAAAACTCAGTGTTGCCTTATGTCCGCCAAAAAGATCGATCATTTCCTGTTGTAAGTATGAATGGCTCAGTTCTTAAGTTTTCAGACTCTATTACTCTGTTGGGTATGACTGTATCTTCAAATCTCTCATGGGTTGACCATCTTCTGTCAGCTACCAAAACAGCTGCTCGTAAAATAGGCTTTTGTACAGTCTAAGCAGTACTTTACCTCTCGACAACTCCTTCTGCTGTATAAGGCCCAAATTCGGCCTCATCTGGAATATAATTCTCACCTTTGGGTTAGTGCTCCAATACGCTCTCGATATCGTTGATCGTATTCAAAAGAGAGCGATTAGGCTTATAAATGACCCGTCCTTAACTTCTCACATACAGTCCCTTGAGCATAGAAGGATGGTTTCAGTTCTTTCTTTGTATTATCGTTATTACAACGGCTATTGTGGTGGTGAATTACATTCTTTGATACCATCTCGGCTATCTTTGCGAGAAACACTCGGTTCGCTCATTCACATCATCAGTATGCAGTACAAATCTCCACTTGTCGTACCAAACGGCGCAATCCACATTTTTCTACACGGCTTCTAAACTCTGGAATGATCTCCTAGTTCCTGTTTTCCTCTCACTTATGATATGAGAAAATTTAAGGTAGCTGTTCATAGGCATCTATTGGCAATTCATTATCCCTCTATCCATCCTCCTAGGTGTTCCTGAGTGCTTTAGTACGATAGGCCAAATTTAGCCTGTTCAGGTCCACAATCATAAAAAAAAATATGAATTATTGTGGGCCCTAAGATGTATAATTATGTAGTTTTAACAGTAATCGAATAATAAACACATTTAGAAATATTCTCTGTCACCAATGAAGCGGTTTTAATACAGTTTGAGAACAAGCATCTTTAGTCTATGGGAATGTTGACATGCTGTACATAACTCGTTAAAGTTTACCAATCTGTCAAATCTCGTATGAAGTCAAGTCAAATTGTCAGGGCACGTATTTTGGAAATCAAAAAATAAAATTAATTAATTTTGTTTGTAAAAGGCCATAAGTCGGGCAGGTAAATAGCAAATGAATAGAACTTTAAGTTTGTGTATCTGAACAAACTGCAAAATTATGTTATAGTTGAGAAAAACCCCTTTATTCTTTAATAATTGCCACAAAAACTTTATCAGAACTAGTGCATCAATTCACAATTCTTCCTGTAGCTCCATTTGTATTTTTTCCTAAGTCTGTAAATAAATCACAACAGGTCAGTCTTGTTTGGAGTCTGATGAAGAAGAGTCATCACCTAACTGGATGATTAACGCCTCTACTTGAACTTCTATAGTGATATCCAATTGCCACATATTTTCTTCCACACTTTGTACGTGTCTAATAGCATTTTTCCAATTAGCTGACGTGCGTTTGCAACAGCGGTGCAAAATAATAGGTGCACATCTGAGATTTTAAATGTTCCTCGCAACTTCACCCTTGATTTGTGCCCATACAGTTCGATTGGGTTTAATTCGCAATGATATGTAGGTAAACGCAATACATTATGACTCTGTGTTGTTGCTATCTCATCGACAACTAATTTAGGAGCAATAGCACCTTTTCTGATAAGGTCGAGAAGTTCGTCTTTGATCACATCTCATTCGTAATCGATGGATTTTCTGGTTAGTCATGCCTGAATGTCAGCTTTTTTTGATCCTGAATTTAGATTTTTGTCGATCTTTCTGCTATGATAGGAAGCGTTACCTAACACTATAACAGCGTTTTTGTCTAAAAGTCCAAGAAGGTTGCGAAACCATTCTTCAAAAACAAGAGCTATCATTTCTTCATGGTAATCGCCAGATTTCTGGAACTCGAACAACAGCAAACCATCATCAACAAAACCGTCCTCGGAACCAATGTGGAGAACGATAAGGCGTTTTCCTTTTCCCGATGGATCCCGTAACCCCGTTGTTAATCCATTAACAAACGCTTGCCTCGGAGTCAAGATGGTTGCATCTTTCCATGCTTTGCTTACTGTATGGCCAGCATTAACCCAAGTCTGGTCTAAGAAATATACCTTTTTTCCTTCTTCTCTGTATTTTCTAATTTGTCGCCTCCACGCGACTATCTCGGATTTTTCTTAAGGAAACTATTTCTTGGCCGCTTGGAATACCTATATTTCAAAATAATGTATGTTAGAGATAATTTATTCCTTTACTCACTTAAAGCCAATTTCATTCAACAAGGTTCTTAATGTGCTCCCTTTTAATTGAGGCATCTTATGGTGCTCACCAATAGCGGCCACAATTTTATGTAGAGTAGGTGTATCGTTTTGTTCAAAGAAGGAATGGACTACACGCCTAGGATTACTCTTAGTTTCGTCGTCAATGTTGTCCAAAATTGCTCGTTGTCGGTGGTACATAGTCGGAGGATGTAATACGTGTGTTTGATTGTACTCACGAAGAATGTTGTACACACTTTTATCTGTAATACCTCAAATGATAAAGTAATGAATAAAATAAGTTTTATAAAGTTATTATGTTACCTGCTGCTTTTGCTGTAAATGCAACATTTTCAGTCTTGTTGTTGTTCGCGTTTTCTTCAACAAAAACCTTAAAAATGTTTAAGATTCGCTCCTTTTCGTCAACGGAAGAATGCCTGGCCGGTCGTTTTTTCGGGGGCGAAAGATTTCGTTGATCCATAATAAATGTAATTATTTGCTAATAATTGTAGCTAGTATTAAAAAATACTGTTTTTGAAAATGAAAAGTACTAGAGCAAAAGCTTTAACCAAAATAAACAATGAAAACACAAATGTTAAATGACAAATTACTTTGACATTTATAGGTTAATATAATACAAAATTTTTTTTAGTTGTGTGAACCCGGCTAACCAATAGAAATGTTAACTCGTGGGAGGAGCATTTACTGAATCTGTTCGTTAAACGGAGTATAGCAGTGTGATTGCTGATTTTTCAGCGACTTTCAGTACAAATAAATGTAGGTACCTAACGTCAATTTTTGCTGGGTGAATTTTATTCAGTCCCACATCGTAGCATACCGATTGTGCATTGTAAATAACTTGAATTTAATTGTGCTTTCAGATTTATTTAACGGTTGCACACAAAATTTTGTGTACGACACGGACGCAAAATGTAAATGTTGACGGTCCCAAGGTTGCGGGCCTCGGCCGCAAGCGGTCTCACCCGTCAATTTTCCGTTCGGACGTCAAAGTAGCATAGGCGTCCTTCGCGACAAAGCTAATTATTGTATTTCAGAGTGCTCCAAAGAATTTGGTGAAATAAGAAATGTAACAATAAGTATTCGAGATCGATTGGAAAATAAAACTGATAACAGTCAACTGCTAGAGTCAATGAAATTAATAGAAGAGTTGACTGAAAACCTTAATGGAAATATAGCGATAAGTTTCGGAAAACTTATTAATCAAATCGAAAATTTACAAAAATTGGAGGATGTTGTCGCACAGGCTAGTGATAATATAATAGATACGAAACGTCGAGTTGAATATGGTGTTCATCAAGTTACAACAGATATTACCAATGTGATTAAAAGTCAAACTAAGGATTTAAGTTCTGTGTTTAATTCAAGGTAGATTTATAAATATGTATACTTAGTTCTTCATTTACAAGGTGAGTTTTAGATTTAATAATTTGGAATTATCAATCCTAGATAATGACGAAGGGTTACTGGCAAATTTGACAATCAGAATGGCGAAGGAAGTTGATCAGGTTTGGAAGCAAATCGGAATGATGCATCAACAAATGTCACTAACGAATGAAATTTTGACTAAACTACAAAACCAAGCCGATTTGTTTGGTATTGGTACAGTCAATAATATGGATAATATGAAAGGAAAGGTATTTCTTTTACATAGTTTCTTTAATTTTAACAAGACCTTGAATGCTTCAACACAAACACGCACACACAAGATCCTGCAAATTCTACAAGAAAGAAAAATTGTGATGTTTGGGATTCTAGATCTAATCTTAGCTATATCTGGATTACTAAATCTAAATATGACATCAGTTTTTCTCTATCTGTTCTACTTTTTTAGACCAGTGATTTCTTCAATGTGAAGTTCTATACAAAAGTTACTGTTCTAACTCCATTCTCTGCACTTATAAGTAATATATTAAAGGTATATTTGCACTACTGGCATTCTGCCGCCCAGTTAGTTCTAGGAAAATTTACTAGATGAAATAAGCGTTCTGTCCGGTAACTGAAGTGACCTTGAAGAATTTAACTAGAGTTGAACAGTAGATATACAGGACCGATTCTGGCTAAGTTCAAGGTCACTCGCCCTCTGGTAGTGAGAAATCTAAGCTCAAAATTTTAAGGTCAAACTTTTCGCGGTAAACTTAAATTTTGAAGCCCTTCAAGGTCAAAATTTAAATCTGAAAAGAAAATTTTTAACGTCCGTCAAAGTTTATTACCCTCCATATCTATAAAACACAAAAATTGTTTCTACCTATGTCCGTTATAGACTTTGAAACCATCCAACCGATGTGCTCAAAAAAGGTTTCATTAGAAAGGCAATAATGCGGAGATGGTTTTATACCAATAAAATAGGCACGTTCGATTCATTCATGATTTTGATTTTCCCGAATTTTGCAATTATTAAAATTTATATTTTTAAATAGCGTATTATGGTTTTAAATGCGTAGCATTTACATGTCCACGGAACGAAGAATTATTCTTCCAACTTAAAAAAAGCATAATTTTAGCATTTTTTCACAACTGAAAATTTTTTTAAGAAAAATTTTACCTTTAAATAAATATCATAAACGGTTATTGAGGTGCGTTGGGACCATAGCACGGAGCGAAGCTCCACGCTAGTATTAAATAGAATTTAAAAATGTAATTTTCAAGGTCAGAGTTTATTGACCTGCAGGGGTATCATATTCAAATCTTAAAAATCTGAAAATAAAGTTTTTAAGGTCCAAGTTTATTGACCTGCAGGGGTATCATATTACAATTCTTAGAAATCTAAAAATATGTGAACTTACCAGGGGTTACAGTGTGGTGTGGTTTGTCAGCATTTGGTTTAAATGGACCTTTCTTTTTTGATGGTACCGTGAATGGTGCAACTTACATCAACTTGCTACAAGAATCCGCTATGCCACGCATCGGAATGAAGAATGGTACTTCCAGCAGGATGGAGCACCTCCCCACTATCATCGTGACGTAAGGGCCTATCTTGATGGCCACCTGCCAAACAGATGGATAGGCAGAAGAGGAAGTACCGAGTACCCTCCACGCTCACCGGATTTGACCCCCATGGATTTTTTTCTGTGGGGGCATGTTAAACACAGATATTGAAAGAGAATGTGCCGAAATACCAATTGAAATGATTAGGAACGTTTTGGATTCAATCAATCAGCGTTATCAGCTGTGCATGGACCACAATGGCCAACAATTTGAACATTTTCGATAATTGACTAGTATCTACATTTGTTAACATTATTTTCATTTTTGAAAGTTTTCTGTATTATAATAATTGTGTTATAGTCATTTAAAGAGTGTATACATTTTATTGGGACGCTCTGTATAAGTAATTATTACTTTCCGGTTTTTTTAATGGGGTTTTTATACCATTAATGAACACGTTTCTGTAAACAATTTTGTGTGTATGTAATTGAACATAATTTCGGTTGATTGATTTAGATTGATCTGGTTGTTTTGATCGAGCATGATTTGTTTGAGATTGATTGATCAATTAATTAATTTTTTTTTATGGTTGTGGACCTGAACAGGCTAAATTTGGCCTGTCGCGCTAAAGTACTCAGGAACACTTAGGAGGATGGATAGAGGGATAATGAGTTGCCAATAGATGCCTATGAACAACTACCTTAAATTTTCTCATAAGTGAGAGCAAAACAGGAACTAGGGAGATCATTCCAGAGTTTAGAAGCCGTGTAGAAAAATGTGGATTGCGTCCGTTTGGTACAAGTGGAGATTTGTACTGCATACTGATGATATGAATGAGCGAACCGAGTGTTTCTCGCAAAGATAACCCGAGATGGCATCAAAGAATATAATTCAGCAGCACAATAGGCGTTGTAATAACGATAATACAAAGAAAGAACTGAAACCTGAAACCATCCACAAAGAAAGAACTGAAACCATTCTTCTATGCTCAAGGGACTGTATGTGAGAAGTTAAGGACGGGTCATTTATAAGCCTAATCGCTCTCTTTTGAATACGATCAACGATATCGAGAGCGTATTGGGGAGCACTAACCCAGAGGTGAGAATCATATTCCAGATGAGGCCGAATTTTGGCCTTATACAGCAAAAGTTGTCGAGAGGTAAAGCACTGCTTAGATCTGTACAAAAAGCCTATTTTACGAGCAGCTGTTTTGGTAGCTAACAGAAGATGGTGAACCCATGAGAGATTTGAATATACAGTCATACCCAACAGAGTAATAGAGTCTGATGATCGATATTTTTTGGCGGACACAAGGCAACACTGAGTTGCAAAACTGATGCAATTGCGCAGCTTTTAGTTCTTCTACAAAACATACACATATTTTCTTTAATATTAAATTTATTAAATGCGTAAATAAAAAGTTTACCTCGAGCAGGATTTGAACCTACGACCTGTACTTTGCTAGAGTACCGCGCTAACCAACTGCGCCATCAAGGTTCAAGCCCCAATCGATGTAAATTTTGTCTTTATGTATGTAGAACTGATGTAAAATACATATTTACCTTTGAACTTATTCGTTCATAACAAAAACTTATAATATTTTCTTTAAATTTAAAAGGTTTTCACATATCATTACTCCCGCCCCAATTTTTTTTGCTAGGACGTTGCACTTTTCTTCACTATAATCAATCACCTCGCTCGTAAACCCTCTCATGTTCGGCATCAAATACTAATGCCGCAAATTCTTGTTTCAAGCGTTCCACCGCTGTTCTCAGGTCGGTTGCTTTGGTCCATTGCTCTTGAGCTTATACCATCCACATGTTTTACACAATACTCACTACATATTACACTATTTTCTTATATTGTTACCCTATACTCCCCACTTTGTTACATTAGTGCAGATCTGAATCATCTGTATGGTTACCACACATATCTGGTTACGGAATGATGACGCGCATCAACTATTTTTAAAGATGATGCTGTTACTATCATTGTTAGCTAAGACGCGAACCTGCTACTTTTAGCTATGAAGCAATCACCTTTTAGCGAGGACGCGAACCAGCTGTTTTTAGCAATGATCTGACCCCATGTGACTTTTTAGGTTGCTATCACCACAAGGTGACATTGTAAACCTGGTGACTTTTATAGTGACATTTTTCAAATCTAGTGACTATAGAGTTAGGATCGCCCTTATATTATACTATCAGGGTAGCCATTTTATTTAAGCGTAGCGATATATTTTTTTCTTTTTTCAAGTCCTCTCGTTCCAAGTATAATGTCAGCTCTATCATACAAGCATCTTGCCACTGCTAACTTCACACTTTTGTAGTGATTTGTGTTGTAGTGTGGGTATCTCCCCGGGTGGGTGGGTTTCCTGTATACACTTGTCGTGAGAATGTTGTCATTCTTGTGTACGAATACAACCAGGAATGGCAGTTTTTGTTCCGACTCCACTTCTATTGTGAATTTTATGGAGGGTGCACAGTAATTCTAAGCCACACCCTTAGTTTTTCCGTGAATTCAGGTATCGCTTGGTCTTCGAAGTCTTCCATGTATATATTGCTCACTATTGGTGATAGTAGGGAACCCATCACTATCCCAAAGTCTAGTTGGTAGAATTTGTCTTCTACTTGGAAGTATGTTATTCTTATGCAAATTGTCAGAAGGTCCATTATTGTGTTCACCAGAAGTTGCGTTGGGTCATATTTCCCAACTGTTCCTTATATGATAATGGCTTGTTGATGGGCACATTTGTGAGTAGGTTGCTCGATGGCGAAGCTTACCAGTTTTCTTCGTGGTCCAAAATTACTTACGAAACTTGATTATAAATACTTGAAAACATCTATTATTTCTCACATCACATCCTGCATGTTGAAGAACCCACTTATCGTCACTAATTCTTGTTGCATTCATATTGTAAAGTGTCTTTTTAACTATAATACTTAATCTAAATTGTTTTTAGGTGGGGAAAATTACAAGCCGTGTGGCTGAAGTGGACAGTAACCTAAACGTTCTACTAGGACAATTGTCGTTAATAAGCCAAAAATTTAATCAAACGAAAATAGGATTGATAAAAGCCTTGGATGAAATAAACCGTAACTTCCAAACGGTTCAAAATCAGATCAAACCAACGGGAACTGCTGGTCCGTATCCTATCAATAGAATTTAAGTTGCAACTTTTAATACAATTCAAGAATGTGTGTAATTTTTTAACTAATAGATTATAATTATTATTTATCTCTCCACATTGATCCAGCAAGGAACCTTCAATATCGTGCTGTAATTTACAATAACGTCAATACAGTATTATAAATAAACAAAATGGAGATGTTAAAAATAAATGTTGTTAAGATTGGTTTTATTATTGTGTGGATACGAAATCAGAGTGACCTTTTTTTTTTAAATAATTGTCCAGAACAAGCTAAGTTTAGCCTAATGTGCTAAAGCACTCAGGAACACTTAGGGGGATGGATTGAGGAATATTGAATAGCCGAGAGATTTTTATTTTTAATATGGCACCGAAAATTGGGAGGGGAGAAGGGCGTGTCGACCCACCAGTACCTACGCCACTGGAGATTTTTTTTTAATTGAAATGATTTTAAACAATAATCGCTCTTGTTTGAATACGATCAACAATATCGAGAGCGTATTGGTTAGCACCAACCTAGAAGTGATAATTACATTCTAGATGAAGTTGGGTTGGGTGATACTTGTAACACTTTTTGTTAATTAGTTAAATTTCATTCGATTTAAGTGAACTAAACAGATAGAAATAAAGCAAGGAAAAGGGGCAATGAAAAGATGTCATATCGGCCCGATTATCAGAACACTTATAAACTATAAAAAATTGAAAATATAGAAACTAAACTATAACAAACGTGCAACTGCAAAAAGTTATTACTAATCATTCTCTCAAGAAGTTGCATAGCATTAATGTTAAACAAAGCTCCACCTGATGATTTGGTGCTCCTTTTTTACCTAAGGGAACTCTGACAACGCTGTTTCTTACAATAACTTAAAACAGTACCAAGATTACTTCTGGTGAAGCTAAAGATCATTGTGTTACCGAATTACCGGGCTCTCATTCGACTCTGTGGTAATTAAACATCTACCGACACTACGTACTGCAATTTTATTACAACCACATCAGTGGTATTAAATGTTGCAATCCAACGATTTGGGAAACGGTTTTCTAAGTGATTCCTCACTTCCGAAGCATTATGGGCTAGGGCACCGTCTTGTTGAAAAACAATATTTGGAAGATGTTTTTATATTTTATATTTTTGAAAAACTAAGAATGAACTGCAGCTGATGGTTGTCAAGCCAACTATGATTACCATGTAAAAAATGCAAGTTTATATTACTCAAAAAGCGCAGCCCCTAGAAAAATTCTAAGCACGCCACTGAATTCGGCACTTCGCAATAAGTAAGTACCATTGACGAAATATATCACTACATAGTATTAAGCGAAGTATAAAGCCTTCAAAAAAGGGAATGAAATACATTGCCTTTTCCTTTTCTTGGTTTATAACAAACATATAAGAACACGAATCTGTTTCTTATCAGGCAGCGTCGCGTTAGTTAATATATAGTACACGGTCTTCAGTATGATACAGTTTAAAACTGTGGCAGTAGGTTTAGGATTAAAAATGTAAATTTTAGAGGACTCTCGTACATTTTAGCAGAATTCATTTTATCGCAATAATTATGTAATTAAATGAATTCATTAATTTTATCCGGAGATAAAAATTGTGTCAATGCTGGGCCAATCAGGGTAAAAGGAAACTAGCGGTAAATGGAAACATCCACGGCATTTATTTAAATAGCGCTCTTCCTGAATTCATACTTGTTAGTGGGTTCTCTTGGCGGTAGCTGGTGGCGCCGCAATACAAATTTCGTAGCTACTGCGCGGTTGATACGACGACAAGTAATATATAATTTTACGGATCGTAGCAGTTTTACAATACCTTCAGGTAGGCGGTGCAGTAAATTTCTTATTTTGGATCCAGAACGTTAGAATAACCAATGAAAATAATTACGTGGTGAGTACAGTTGCTACACTGTAGAGGTTAGAATACACCGGTCGGATAACAATTATGAAAAAATTTGTTGTTCCTATTTACCGCAAGAAAAATTTAACTTGGGGTAAATGAACACAAAATAGAGATAACTGGAAACGCGTCCCCTTGTACCTCAAGTTTTAAATAAAAATTAGCAGTTGGTTTTATTTTTAAATGCCATGATAGTATATCCGCAAGAAGCCAGAACGTACGTACAAGGCGAAGGTCCTACAAAACGCTGCAAGTACATAATAGTTTGAATGCAGATGCCTGAACAACCTGAAACTGAATTATATTTATTAATCTAATAAAATAAATTAAAGTGCTTTTTGAAAAGTAACGAAGCGAATATTGATGCAGTATACTTATGTATGTTGGTTCTATAGACCTTCCACCGATTGAGCAAATATTTATGCAGCATATCTATAACATGCTGGTGCTGTAGATCTTCCACCGATGGATCAATGATATCAATGGAATTCGAATTACTTCCGACTTCGATATTGGAAATTCGATCAACTGAAAGAAAGTACACATTAATGAGAGTTTATGAATCTTATACATTTATTTGAGGTTACGTTGAATATTATTATTATTCATTCATGTGCATTTATGTAAAGGATGCAAGTGAATTATATACTAGTCTGGAAATAGTACAACCACTTATTGATTTTATAGTGATTCAATATTATTTTAAAAGGAAAAAGATACCCAAATTAGATTATCATTATTGTTTGGTCATGATGAGATACATACACGTATTCCGGTCAATGAAATTCGCATGCGCACAACATGTTATATATTTGCAAATGATACAAGGTGTTTGTATGAAATTAAATTATACACAATTCCAGATTTATTTTAAAATCACAATTGAATTTAATTTACAAAAGAACCTTACGTAAATGTTTAATGTTTTTTTTTTAATACTGAACTATATTGAACCCTATCCCTTAAGATGCTAGTCGAGGCAATTTATTTAAATAAGATCAACAGTAATTATCATATTAAATTAATGATTGCACAACATGCGGAAGTTGTAATAAAATACATTATAATTTACTAATTCAATTAATCTCTATTGTTTCATTTAATTCGAATGTGGTGATAAATTATTATTACAAAAAAAATAAATATAAATATTAAAATTATTATATATTTAAATCACAGCATAAAAAAGAAAATAAAAAAAATACACCTCATTAAGTATAATTATAAGAGACGTGAATTTGCGAAATTGAATCCGATGAGGGTAAGTTTGCTTGTTATTATTATTGTTTACATTTGTTTAAAATTATTTTTTTAAATTCTTTTTTTGAATAGTGTGGGTGTGAAGTTCTTGATGTGTTCAGGTAATTCATTAAAGTTAACTGCTGCTACATAGGAGAACGATTTCTTAAAAAACGTGGTATGGTGTGCTTCCATATGAATTTGTAACAGGTTTCTGGTTTAATTTGTCCCTGAGATATTTTAGTTTGTTAAACAATATAATTTTATGAATGAAACAATTTGGCTGACTTATAATGCTGTGAAGCATGTTATCTTCTAGCTATGTTCGTGGCAAAACGCAAGCAGGAATTCTGGAGTTTCTGTATATGATTACTATGGTATGATGTAATACAGGGACCGTATACGTCACAGTAGTCAAAAACTGAAAGAATAAGAGCATCTACAAGTTTCCATTTTGTTTTTGCAGGTAATACATATTTAAACTTATAAATAAATCAGAGTTTAGAGTAAACAGATTGGATTAGTTTAGTTACGTGAGTTGACTATCAACGATAATACCTAAATTTCGGCATTCACTTCTTATAGTCAGTTTATCTGGACCTAATACTACAGAATTAAAAAAATAAGACTCTACTTTAGCTATTAACTTGTAGCTACCAATAAGCGTCAGATGAGATTTATGGTGATTAAGAACCAACCCATTTTTATCAGACCAATTGTATACATTTCTCAAATCGATATTAAGCTTCGTCACCGCATCCGCAGCTCCTTCAGTACTAAAAGGAAGGTACATCCGCAAATGAATGCAATGAGCAATACTGGAGAGTATCATGTAAATCGGCGGAACAGATGACGAATAATAATGGTCCCAGTATTGACCCCTGTGCAACACCGGTAGTGACAGCAAGGGGTGTTGAAAATTGTATCATTCCCTCAACCTTATTCTTTACAGCCTGCTGCCTATTAGTTAAATAACAAAAAAACCATGCAAGTTCAGCATTAGCTACTCCATACAAGCGTAATTTAGCAATTAGCAGTTGATGACTAACGGAGTCGAAAGCTTTGGAGTAATCCAGAAGAGTGAGAATCCATAGATCGTAGCAGGTTATCAACTATATTGGCAAGGGCTGTAGTTGTACTACGGTGCTTACGAGTGTGTGGATGGTAATACATTATTATTATGCAGATAGTTACTCAGTTACTCATGTACTGCTTTTTCGAGGATTTTAGATAGGACAGGAAGTAAGCTTACAGGTCGTAAATTCCGAAATATCACTAATTAAGGTACTTTTCGGAATAGAGTTATTAGGGCATGCTTCCATATATCTGGAAATGTACCGATTTCAAGCCAATAATGGATTATATGAGTGATAGGGTTTAAACAGAAAGGAAGAGACGTGGATATCAATATCCATAGCACTAGATGGTAAGATTTGTACGTATTTAACAATCTCCTCTTTACTAAGTAAGTGAAAACAAATTGGTTAGCATTTTTCTTATTGGCATGTGTTTGATAATAGCATAATGTATCATAATCCGGTGTTTTAGACATACTGCAATTTATGAAGTAATTATTTAGTAGGTCAGGATGTTGAGGAGAAGTAGGAACTTCAACAGGTTTTTTTTTGTGAATATCGAGTATATTGAATTGTTTCCAAAGCTCTTTTGAATTATGTTTACTCACACTATTAATACACGATTCAACATGCGCTTCTTTTCACGCCTTATTGTTACCGTTACATAGTTCCGCAATTGTTCAAAATAATTTCATTTCGCCAAAGTAGTGTCTTGGCTATCTTGCATATTACTTCGCGAATTTTTGTAAGCACTTAGGCCTTTGTTTCTAAGCCTTATCATAAGTTTAATGTTAGCCGTGATCCAGAGGCTTATTCACTTTGGTATATTTAACAGGTGCAATCTCATCAAATAATTTCAAAATTAAATTATTCAATAGTTTTGTTTTCGTTAATGTTGTTACTGTGATATACACAAGACCAATCAATTGACGCACCGCAAGCTAAAAAGCAACCTTGATCTACGTTTAAGTCCCTAAATGTAATATACTTATCCATTACTCGCGGGATTTTTATATTGAAATATACATAGGTAAGACAATGATCTGATATGTCCGGCAAGGCCACAGTTCCCTCTTTGAATACAATTTCCTTATTTGGCACCTAAATATGGTCCAAGATTTTGCTAGACTACCAGTTACTGTAGTTGTTGACGAAATAACTTGGGTTAAGCTGTTCATTATTTCCTTAAGAAATACAGTATCGCTTCCTTTATTGACAAAATCAACATTGAAGTCGCCAATACAAATTACATGTTGTAACATAGGCGAGATAACGGATGCGTCAAGGAAAGAAAAGTTTGTTTTTTTAATGACCAAATTAATCCATAATTGCTCTAAACCGACATCATTTTCATTTGTTTTAATAATTTTGTATTCAAAGCAATTTTTAATGTAAAATGCGACTCCACCTCCTCGCGCTCCATCACGATGATTCCTAATTCAAACAACAACCAGGTATACTGATTATCCCGGAATTTAGCCATGTTTCAGAAAGACCTATTATATCAAAGTTTTGTGTTAATATAAGGTAAGTGTACGTTTCACCGACCTTGCAGGTTATACCGACCACTTTGAATTTCGAGCTATAATTCAAAATCTGCAAATGGTACTAAACTGAAAGTGTTTGTTTAAAGAAATTGAAGTATAAAGTTATCGCGCATGCCGACTGTCACAAGCAATGATCTGTATGGCTTTAGTTATTTCGCGCTATTTGAAAAGGCATCAAGTATCCTACCATATTGTTAACATAAACACAGTGCAGGTAAAGTGAATATTTGCTTCAGTACCCTTTCGTCAACCTAGCTAACAGTAGTTAAATGCAATCGCACCAAGCTTATTTACTAATATGTTTCATTCTTCAAAAATAATTTCGTTCCAGAACATCATGGATAAAAAAAGGAAAGAATATACAAAAGAAGCCTTGAACAGACCATTCGAATCTGTAAGGGAAGGAATGAGCATTCGAAAAGCATCCAAAGAATATAGTATGCCAAAAACGACCCTTATAGATAAGATTGATAAAAAATATGACGAAAATTCCACTAGCGGTGCTCAAACCGTTCGTACTAAAACTGAGAAGATAACGTAATCCGGTAGATTTTCTATCTCGGAAGTGTTGGTTTTCCTGTTACCAGAAGCCAAATGATAGATAGCGTGGCAAAGTTAATGGCTGAGCTTCAAAGACCTAATACTTTTAAAAACGGCATCCCAGGAAGGCACTGGTATGAAGGTTTTCTTTCAAGACATCCGGAATTGAAAAAACGAGATTCCCAGAATCTAACTCAATGCAGGTCTAATATTACAGAAGAAAACATTCGTAGTTGATTGAGAGTCGAAACTTATATTTCTGAAAATCACTTGGAAGACATTTTGCAAGATGCAACACGAATCTTCAGCTGCGACGAGACTGCGTTCTTTTTAGCACCTAAGGAGAAACAAGTACTTGTAAGAAAAGGTTCGAAGAAAGTGTTCACTAGAATTCAGAATGACGAAAAATAATGTTTGACTGCTTTAGTGACTGTATCGGCAGATGGTAGAAAACAACCCCCTCTAGTATTGATGCCGTATAAAAGGATGGCAGCTAATATTATCCTAAAAATTCCGCATAAATGGTCCATTGGTGGATCTCACACGGGCTGGATGACAGGGAAATTTTTTCGCATACACCGCCAATGTCTTCCATCCCTTGTTAGTACAAGAAAATACTCAGCTGCCAATTATTCTGTTTTTAGGTGGCCATGCTTCACATCTAAGGTTACCTCTTACTCAGTTTTGCAAAGAAAACGGCATAGTTTTGACAGCATTATTACCAAATTCGACACATTATCTCCAGCCATTAGATGTAACAGTTTTCCATCCCCTAAAAATAGCTTGGAGAAAGCAGATACAAAAATGACGCCTTGAAAACAATGGAAAAATTAAGTAGAGAAGATTTTTCCTCCCAAGTAGATATTTGTCTTAACGAATCAATTAAGGAATTAATAAAGAATGGTTTTCGGACATGCGGACTCTATCCTTTTGGTGCTAACAACGTTAAGTATACAAAACTTTTCGATCAAGTTCAAATTCGAGATACAGCAGTTTCAACAACAAATACTTTACAACCTTTGGTGGAAGCTAACACTAACGACACATTCTTAGAGAAATTTTTATTTGAAATTGAAAAACGAATAGAAAAAAATACCTTGGAACAATTCAAGGTATGCGGAGAAGATTGGAATGGTAATATCAAGTTAACAAAGAAATGAATACAGACGGTAACGATTCTGTAGACAAAGAAAAAAACAGGCAACCGGAAGTATCAGCACATGATTCCTTTGGCATTCAAGTATGAGAAGACAAAACAACCGATTATATTTCTCCACCTAAAACTCCATTAACGAAATCAAGACGTGATTCATCTGGCATTCAAGAAAAAGAAAACATAACGACCAATTATATTTCTCCACATGAAACTACGTCAACGGAAAACTATTCTAACGTCAATAAAGGCAATAGAGAACCAAATGTGCCAACTCCTCTTAAAAATATCTCCACTCCGTTTAAAAAATCAATGCTTTGGCGAGAGGCTAAAACAAAGCAGAAGTGATGAAAGCTACTAAAAAATTAACTCCAATAGTTGCTACTTCTGAACAGTTCATACAATAGCAGAAGAAAATAGACATGGAAAACAACTCGACGTACCAAGAAAACTAAGTAAAGTAATAAAGAATTTGTGCAAGAGAGTATATGGAGTAGTACAAATGAATGGCGAAATGTCTAGGAAATTCGAAATGAAGAAGGGAGTGAAACAAGGGGATAGTTTGGGCCCGCTGTTGTATATAATACTAATGGACAGACTAATGAAGAATACAGAATTAAAAACAGAGAAACAACAATCAATAATCGGATACAATAGATTGGAACCAGTAAGAATTGATAGCCTACTTTACGCGGACGATATTGTACTGATAGCGGATAGCCATAAGAAAATGGAAAAATTAGTAGAAATATGGACAGAAGAAATAGGAAAAACAAATCTCAAAATAAATGTAGATAAATGTAAAACTATGATCATAAATAAGAAAGACAATACAGATATCACAAAGATTAGGAAAGTATCAACATATGATTATTTAGGAAGCATAACAGAAGATGGAAGAATAGACATAGACATAAATAATAGAATAAAGAAATCTAATAATATACAGGGTGTGGCGCGAAGAGTTTTGATTAAAAGTAATGGCCGATACAGTTATGTTAAAAATCTGAAATTACGAAGCTGTAGGTTTTGGATGACGCTGAGTTCAAATATAATATTGTCCTGAATGTGGCTCTTCCGGTTATACCGGAAGTAGACGTCAATTTTGTTATTTTAAATGGAACGTAATATTTTTTATTTTATTTTCGAATTCTACATGAAATTCTAGATAAAATTTGTGCACAATGTCCTATACCAAAAATGAAGTATTTTCGAGATATTTCGATTTTTTCAAAATTTAGAAAAAATTCTAGTCCACATTGAATAACGATATCTCCATTAATAACGAAGCTAGTGACGTGAAATTGTAACCAATAAACAACACGCGCTTGCCCGTTAACTCCATATATCCATCTCATTGATATTTCATACAAGGTGTTCTAAACTTAGCCGCCAACATGCACAATTTAAATCATTTATAAGTTGCTTACTTTAAATAGAACACCCTGTATTTTATTACATTTTCCGCTGTATTTTTTAAGCCAATTCGTTTGGTATCAGTATTCCCTATATCTAAATCCAACCACTTTTGAGATATTTCATTATCTTAGTTAAAACATAACACTTAATTATTTCAACATTTGTAAAGGGTAGGCCATGGCTGTCAAAGATCTGATAGAACGTTAATTGTTTATGCATTTCATAGTAAATAATGGCAAATGTAGGATTTACTAATGATGATTTTTTAAATCTTTTTATTATTTACGGCGATTGTAATAGAATTGTTGAACGAACTTGCCGTGTTTTTGCAGAAAGATATCCAAATCGACCAAATGCAACTGGTGATATTGTAAGAAGATTGCTTAAAAACTGCCGTCAGTTTAGTCAATTTAAGAAAAAAATTAATAAAAATAAACCACTGGTGGACAGTGACATATACGAAATTAATGTTTTGGGTTATTTTACGGCCTCTCCAAATGCCTCTATTAGAGGTTGTGAGAGAGATCTTACTTTGTCGACGAGAACAATTCATCGCATTTAAAAAACACACATGGAAACCATTTTCATATCATTTGGTGCAACACTTACAATTAGGTGATCTTCCTCGAAGGGTAGGATTCTGTGAATGGTTTTTAATGAAGACCCAAGAGGATGAAAATTTCATAAAAAAAGTTATATGGTGTAATGAAGCAAAGTTTAGCAAAAATGGATTATTTAATCGACATAATTCCCATTTTTGGTCTAATGAAAATCCACATGTTAGTAGAGAACGTTATTTCCAAGATAGTTGGAGTTTTAATGTTTTTTGAGCAATAAAAGACGATAAAATTTTAGCATTAAAATTTTATGATGGAAATTTAAATGGTACCTACAAGATATTGCCACATTTTAGAAGAAGACATACGACCGGCGTTACATACTTCAACAAATGGAGAGGCGGCTTCAGCTTGGTATCAGCAAGATGGAGCACCTCCTCATAACTTTGGGCCTGTTGCTCAGCATCTTTAGGACACGTTTGATGATACATGGATTGCCAATCAGGGTCCGTTTCGTTGGCCAACTCGCTCTCCTGATCTGGCTCCTCTAGATTTTGGTATTTGGGGTTACATTAAAAATCAGGCATTTTCCAAACCTGTTACGACAAAGGAAGATATGATGCAGAGAGTCTTACTTGCTTTTAATTCTCTAACACCCGACCACATTTCCAGAATTACAAGACATAACTTAATGAAAAGGATTTATAAATGTTTAGAAGTAGATGGTGCTAATTTTGAACACTTATTATAAAACTTTATTTGTTTAATATTACATTTAGTTATTTTTTAGTTATCTAATTAAATTAATTCAAAATACCTAGCCAACGTTTTTAATGATGTCCACAATTAATAATCCTTTCAGGCTATTGGTTACTTTTCAGAATTAATAACTTATGAAGAAATAACAAAATATCACCTTAAATAATGGAAATCATGGCCTACCCTTTATTAATGTTGAAATAATTATGTGTTATGTTTTAACTAAGATAATGAAATATCTCAAAAGTGGTTGGATTTAGGTATAGGGAATACTGATACCAAACGAATTGGCTTAAAAAAATACAGCGGAAAGTGTAATAAAATACAGGGTGTTCTATTTAAAGTAAGCAACATATAGACAATTTAAATTGTGCATGATGGCAGCTAAGTTTAAAACACCCTGTATGAAATATCAATGAGATGGATATATGGAGTTAACGGGCAAGCACTTGTTTATTGGTTACAATTTCACGTCACTAGCTTCGTTATTAATGGAGATATCGTTATTCAATGTAGACTAGGACTTTTTCAAAATTTAAAAAAATCGAAATATCTCGAAAATACTTCATTTTTGGTATAGGACATTGTGCACAAATTTTATCTACAATTTCATGTAGAATTAGAAAAAAATAAAAAATATTAGGTTCCATTTAAAATAACAAAGTTGACGTCTACTTCCGGTATATCCGGAAGTACGACATTCAGGACATATTATATTTGAACTAAGCGTCATTCAAAACCTACAGCTTCGTAATTTCCGATTTTTAACATAACTGTATCCACCATTACTTTTAATCAAAACTCTTCGCGCCACACCTTGTATATTATGCTCTAAATGAAACTATCTTTGAGAACAAAGAAATTGATAATAACATAAAGCTAATGGTATATAATTCAGTGGTAATATCAATAATAACATATGCTAGTGAATCATGGACATTCCAAAAGAAACAAGAAGAAATAATTATAGCAGCGAAAATGAACGTCCTGCGGAAAATAGCTGGAAACACAAACTGCTCAAATTTTTCAAGTTTCTCATCCATTTTCTTTAGAAATGCTTCTTGTTGCTTCAATAAATCTGATAAAGGACGCTTCTCCATCTGAACCTGCACTGGACGATCCTACAGCGAATGTAGTTTTGGAATTAGGCATTGCCACTAATAAATTGATATGGAACTGCTATAAACACTATAGTTAATGTGTAACATTAAAAGCAACCAAATTAAACGGCGTTAAAGTATATAAACACTAAAACTGGGCCAACTTATAACATTAAAATAAAAGCGATGATGTAATAAACAATTTGTAACTGATCGAATGATTTTAATTAATATAACAAATTACCAAATAATAATCGCTACTGCCGTCGGCTCAATCGGTAAATTGAGATAGGGGAGGGTTCTAATATACTGAGTAGTTAACCTACCTGAAATGCTACTTGCTTCCCATCTGCTTAGTTATTTTCACTTCACTTAATACATAAAAAAATGTTATCTAAAAATTATGGAAAAATGATAAAATCTCGAGCGCCATGTTGTCTTTTTCTTTTATATATATATATATATATATATATATATATATATATATATATATATATACCAACAAAACCTAGTTAATGAATAATAATAAACACTTTATCAAAATGAAAATAAAATAACATGATATACTTAAGTTTATTCAATATCTGATTGAAAACGTAAAAAATCAGAAGTCTTATACTATTCTAAAATTATATAAAACATTACCTTTGAACGGTTCTGTCCATAAACTATAACTGGTAACTATGAAGCAGAATGGTGAACTTGGTGAGGTCAATGTCTTGCTTATTTATCCTTAATATATTGTGTCCATAAATTTATTGAATTTCTTTGAAGTTTAATTCGCCAAATTTATTTATAAAAGTATGTAGAACTTGCGTTGTAAAATGTAATTCAAGTAAAAATTGCCATTTAAACCAGAAAAATTATAGAATAGTAAATTACTGACTTATACGTACCATTAAAAATAATTATTATAAAAATGCCATATAAAAGTATGCATTAAAAAATATGAGTAAAATAATTGCAAAATAAGTAAAACAGAAGTAAAATAGAAGTGCCATCAGAATCTGATGGCACCAAATATAAAAAATTAGGTAAAAATCATGCTTACTGCTGTAACATTCAGCATTAAGTGAATTAAAAAAAAAGCTTTCAGAATAACTCAAATGAGTATTCCCCCTAAAAGTTTACACGCGTTGCGCGGATACAATAATATAAATCCAATTTTTTTAAAAAAGGGAACTATAACTATTTATGTAATATTACACCCAAAAGATATGTTCTAGGAAATGCAAATTAAGTTGCCTTTCTCAATTCTACATATTAATAATTAAAAACTTTTCTAATATTACGCCAAATAAATGAACGATTCTTAAATTAATGTACTTTTTAATACAACCACAAAAAAAGGTTGTTACGAATGTACAAATTTTAAATTTTAATACTTGAAAATAATGAAATCGATTGAATTAATTAATTACTGAATAACTAATTTAGGTGTCAAATCAAAGCTTAAAATATATACTAATTCAAGAAAGCACTACCATTATGATCGATTTATACCACTTTTCAGTTTTAAACACCTTGAGGGTGTAGCAACATTTCACAAACTTACTGCAGGCATCTTAAATATGATGGTACCAACTTAATTCTGAAGCTATTGTACCAAAAATGTCACACGCACTAAGCATTCTATACAAATCTTTCCAACTGCCATGTATCCAAAGTATATGTATGTATTTTTGAAGTTCAGCCCATCCCTGGTCCTGGTGCTGTAAAATTTCGGTAAAGATTATTCTATTTAAGGAAGAAAACAGTAAATCATCTCTACAAATGTGTTCAGAAAAATATTGTGGTCACTAGTGTTAAAAGCAGGCATGGTCAAAAAATATGAAGAGCTTTATTAATATCTTAATAATCGAAGATATGAAATACAATCCAATATAATATTGAATTTATTTATGCAAATATGCTCCTAGGTACAATATAGATGCGAGATAGACTGCAAAGCAGTCAACCCTACAGATTTAAAATCCCCATACCCTCAATATGGTACCTACTCAGTACGTACATGATATCAGTTTTTAACGCTTACTCACTGATATATAAATATATGTATAAAAAGAAAAGAAAAAAATGAACGGCACCTAGTTATGTAATTGTACATAATATTCACGAATAAATCACAGTTATAATGTCTTTCCATTTAAATCGTACAATATCTGTGAGTAACGTACAAAACTAATTGAAGAACACATATTTACATAGTTTTTATGAATTCAATGGCAGTGAAACTATCAAAACCAACATTATCTTTCATAATGACGAGCAATAAAAAAGAGGGGCAAAAATACAGCTACCTTATAAAGGTGCCTTACTGCACTATTTAAAGTGCACCGGTAAGGATGTTTTCATTTTTAAAGTAGGACGGATAGGCGCTTAAAATATATCACAAAATAATGCTAACTGGACATTTCAAAATTAATGACAAGCTCCATCATTTCCAATTC
This sequence comes from Vesta saturnalis, assembly GCA_036346205.1. NCBI lineage: Eukaryota > Metazoa > Arthropoda > Insecta > Coleoptera > Lampyridae > Vesta > Vesta saturnalis. Next base: position 13,906,068 of record JARFJB010001166.1, on the reverse strand, counting down.
CTTGCCGGTATATCTTTAAAAATCAGATTTCGTATTAATCGTATTTACAACTTCTTTTACATAAGCCGTATTTTTGCCAATATTTTCATAACAATTTCATTTACTACATTTTTACAAATAGTGGTGTACAAAGGCTCTTATACATATTAGAAAATAACAACACTTAAACAACAGCTTTATATCAGTGCAACGTATGTACAGGTCAAAGCCAAACATAAATAAAGTTAAACCAAATTACGTAAACAATTAGCTTTGACCTTTACACCACTATTATGCATCAAAGAGAAACAAGGTTCACGATCATTTCTCCTCTGAAAAATTCGCCACTTGCTAAAACAACTATATAATGAAATACCTACTACTATATTTCTACGAAGCATTAGAAGGGCAACACAAAAAAATCTTTTATAACTCCGACAAACTGGGATATTCTGATTTAAACTCTGAAATTCCGAGCTAAATTCGAAAATTCCAACTAACTCGACATTTCTGGGACTAAGTCAGAATTTTCGAAAGCAAACCGAAATTTTCGACCTTTTGTTGAAATTTCCGAGTTTAAGTCGGTTTGTTTCTGAGATTAAGTCGGAATTTCCAACTTTAGGTCGGAATTATAAAAAAATGTTTGTGTTGTTCTTTTATGCTTTCGTACATTTCTATTCTTAACATTTGGTCAAATAAAAAATAAAGTTACGTAACTCAATATACAAGTGGTGAATCCATTTCGAAGGGAAAATGGTCGGACACCGAGAAACAATGTACCCTTAAACTAACTTTTAAACAATTTGGTTTTTTTCACAAACCACATCATACTCAACAATTTGCATTCATTTAGGTGAACCACTATCTACGCACTGGTGAAAATTTGCATATCGCGTGGTTTTACTTTACAATTAATATTAATAAAAGTCTTTTCATCTCCTTTTTAATTTAACTAGCAATAGTTTCCCAAAGGTCATTAAAGCTCATCATGCAAGTAAATTATTTGGAGATGCAAAAACTGAAAGGACTTCACTTATTACATTCAAAATACAAAAACGTAAACTCTAACCTAATTATATTTAGTTAGAGAAATTGTAAAGCCAGTTTCAATATACCACAGCCAATTGAATCACAGCAGTGACATAGTAATAGTAAACGTCACTGTCACTAAACGTTTTGGTACCTAAATGATACAACTACGTTTATAGATTATAGAATCTTTAGCAAAGTGATACTCTGCTATTGAAACTGCCATTAAGCTATGTAGCATCTCGATTCATGTATTAATAATACCTCATCTTTATAATGTAATACGTGATGTCCCAAAAATCAATTTTAATTCGAGATAACAATATTTGAAGCATTTTGGAAAACGAAGATTGTGGACGATAGGTATGGAAGGACGAAGGTTAGGAGCTGCAGGGTGTTAGCTGCATTACGTTTTTATTCCATCGCATCCAACCTCCTGGATCTTAAGAGATTGATAATAACACAAACTGTATACTGTAAAGTATTGCTATTTATAAAATAAAATTTAATTATTGCTATTATTGGCCTCATTTGAGAGAACGTTAAATAATACACGTATTGAATCAGGAAAAAAATAAGCTTTTTTGATCTAGTATAAAAATTGTTATACATTTAACATAGAGATGGATTGTCGTCCAATCAATAACCCACAAAAAATTTCTATGCAAGATCGGGCTATAAAGGCATTTTATGAATTAACTTAGCGGGCGTAAAATGTCACTTTAGCGCCCACGGGCGGTAATGTCTATGTTTTTCTCATTTTAAAGTCACAATAAGTACAACTATTTTCTTTATAACGAAAACAAATTATTTGGTAGATTATTATGCAAGGGGAGTTTTGGTAATACCGAGATATAAAATTGATACAAACAGCATTTATAAAAAAACTGCACAGAAGATAAACAAACTATAATACATATTTATTAATAAATGGTCGTTGAAACTATCTGGCATAAAATTTTGTTTGTATTTTGGGCGCAAATACCGTTTATGGACCTTACGGGTTAATAGCCCTCGGGCTCTTACTTACACTTGTGGTCCATAAACGCCTGTTTTTACGCTCTTGGTACATAAGTAACTATTATCATATAAATAAACGAATTGAAAGTGAGAGTGCGTGTATTCAAATATTCTTTAAGAAACCAATTAAAAATGTTTAGATTATACTGCGTTTTATATGATGTTGTTGAGTTAAACGTTAAACATTATTATTATTTGTTGTCCACACGTGAAGTGCTTTTGTGGCATGCAAATATTATAGTTACAATTCTAATGAGACATTTTTACGATTATTTGATTTATCTAAACCTCCTTCCTTAAGATTCTCCAAGAATCCTTCACTGAAAAGATCGATGCTGTTTGGTAAAATTTGATAATGCAAGTATAGACTTCATGTGTCAATTTAAATATTCTAGTCAGACCCCAAACATAATCTGTGTTTGAGGATGACCCTAATGGTTTGTTCTTAAAGCGATCCTTATACAATTGTAAAAATCCCACTGAAGATCCTTTGACATGGGTATAATTCAATAAAAAATCGATATAGTCGACTTTTACAAGGTCTTCAATTATAAAAGAAAGAATCAAACGTACCAATATAGGTTTGGCTCAACTTCCACTATAAACATTCTGAGTTATAATATTTATGTGAAAAGACGAACCGTAAATCATAGCGATTTTGACGCATAAGGGGTAATATTGACTAACTTACACTAACTTTCATTTTGTCGGTAACACTGTGTTAAAGAAAGTTATTGTTGTGACTGCACACTTTTATATTGTGAAACTTTTTCTTCTGCACTAAATATTTGGACTCATCCAGCTTAGGTACTTAGTCAGAAAATATATAATGTAAAATTATTTCGTGTTTTTGAGAAAAATATCCGCAAACATGATTTTAATGCAACCCCAATCGTATCTTCAAATGATTTAGTCCCATGATGGAGTAACATATGTTTATCATATTACATTAAAAATTAATCTATGATTTGGTTGTTTTGTTTCAGGTCCAGAAAAGCTAAAATGCCAAGGATTCAAAGAGCCAGCAACACAAGAAGATATGCAGACTATATCCAAGACACTAATGGTGTGTCTAAATGATATCCGTTCTAGAATTAGAACACAACGGGAAGCTTCAGGGTTTTACAATATTCTTAAAGCACTATAAAAAACAAATGGAAAGGACATTTCACAAAGAAACCCAGACATCCAACCATATTTTCGGAAGAAGAGGAGACAGGTTTTGAAGCTTGTCTAAACAAGGTGGCTGAGTATGGTTTCTCGCTAACTAGACTTAACTATGTAAAATTATCTTGATAAAAAATGTGTAATTGTGAGAATGTTTCAAAATAATGTGCCAGACCGAAATTGGGTTGGTTCTTAAGAGTTATCCAAAATTACCTGCGCGGTCATGCAGCCATATTAAACGTGCTCGTGCAGCTGTAGATGATGATGTTTTAAATTAATATTTTAATCATTTAGAGGTGGCGTTAAAGTATTCCCTGAAACTAAGCCGAGACGAATCTAGAATATGATTCTGGGACAAATAAGGTCATTTGTAAAAGAGGGCTAAAACATGTTTAACGAATTATGGAGTCAAAAAATATTGTACTTCCATGTTTTGTGGGAATTTTGTGGGGAATATGTAAGCAGAAAACGTGTGGAGCACGTGTACTGAAGGTGATCCAGTGAGCTGTCGCTACAAGTGGACAAGGAGTGGCTGGTTTAATATGCAAAGATTACTTTCTTACCACCTTACAGTCTCACTTGAGGAAACAAGGCCCAAAAGTGGTGAGTGGAGATAATCTTAGCTCTCCTATCAGCTTTGAAGTTCTTGCCACATTACACAGCCCCTGGATGTGGCTTACTATGGCCCTATGAAGAAGGAATGGCTAAAACAAACAGAGGTATCAACATTTCCAATTCACCAAATAAGTTTCCTCGGCTGCTGAGCAATCAGCAAAATATAATTTCAGGATTAAAAAAACAGGCATTTGTCCTCTCATCGGAGAAACTGTTTTGATCTGCTTGCCGCAAAAAAAAACATAAGTGTCTTATTAGTGAAAGTGCTATGACGTGAGGAGGCAACTAGAAAAGATATTCCTCCCAAAAAACGTAAGAAGCTAGAAGTACCGGCAGATAAAAGTATCAGTGTGGATGAAGTTACAAAATTAATGAAGCCAAAGGCATCCACACGCCAGCCATCCAAATTCAGTAAGGTTAAGCGAGGTCGGCCTAAAAAATTTGAAGAAGATTGTGAAATGTCATTCACTTAGTGTTCATGGTGAGAGTTTTTCTGACTAAACATCTAGTGAGAAACAAATTGAGGAGAAAAATGAGAGTATAGAGCTACCAGGTGAAAGTGCCTCTATAGAAACGGAAAATCCTACAAGGAAGAGAATTTTGTGCTTATAGTGAAGGTGTTAAGTAAAGAAGATGGTCCTGCAATAGATTCCATGATGACAATCAAAAAGTCATGGATTTGGGCCGAAAGGAAAGATGTTTTGATTTACAGTTAGAGAGATTTTAAAAAGAAAACACCGCTCCCACAAAACAGGACAGTTTAGTGTAGCAGATATGAGTAGTTTCATACAGATTTAGAGTAAGCCTGTATTTGGAATTCACTTTTTATAAATAAGTTGGATGTTATTCTGATTCTTTGTAGCAAACGTAACTTGATGTTTTTGTAAGTATTTCCTACTTATTTTGTGAAACAAATTTATATTTTAAATGTATTGTGGCTTTACTTGTATCAAGTTACCCCATGTATAGGGTTGCACTCGCCCTGTTACAAACTCCGATGATGTCAATGGTATTACTTGAATGGGCTAAAGTAGCACCGAAATTAGAATAAGATTGACCCAACCTTCCAAAAAAAAAAAGTACTTACACATGCTTTTAAAAATAAATATGACATATTGTTCAAACCGTTAAATTATATAAAATTGACAGAAACAATTGTTAAACAATATTCTTCCATTTTTAAATGAAGGAAAGTGTGAAAAATCTGAAAAAGTGGCCAAAAATAGCCCACGTTTGTGGTAACCATTTTAACTAGTTTGCAATTGCCCAACCTTCATCATTTACACTTCTTATATAATGAGTCTATGGTTAAATATTTTGGCAAACATGGCTGTAAGCAGTTCATAAGAGGGAAGCCCATTAGATTTGGGTTTAGAATGTTGGCTCTAAATGCAAATACTGGCTATTTAATAAACTTTGAATTCTATCAAGGAAAACAACCCAATGCCAATAGTAAACTGGTAACCCTTGATAGAAAACCTACAGCTCCACTTATGTCCATGTTAGAAGAAATACCACATAAAGAATACCCATACCAAATACATATTGACAATCTATTTACCAATATAAATATATTTCATCTTCTAAAGTTAAACGGCTATGGTGTAACTGGAACATTTAGAGATGACCAAACACCTAAAACTTGTCCACTACGCAGAAAAAGGAAGACCTGCAAAGAGGAACCTGTGAAACAGCCATCAATACCAATGATGGTATTATGTTTGTAAAGTGGGTTGATAATAAGGTTGTTGCTGTGGCCTCCACGACGTTTGGAGTAGAACCGATTTTTTATCTGAGATTTTATTATTTTAATGCCATACGTGTTGTTTATGACAATGGTGTGCAATATTTATTTAATTTGGCGGGACGTAAGTGTTCCTTATGACGTTCTTTTAAAGGATTTTTTATAATAAATAATAATAAAATGAATCGTAAAATACTATTATTAATTATAAAATAATTATGTTTTTGCAGGAACGGCAGTGACTTCAAGAGCTCAGCTATTTCTTTGAATGAAAATAATGTTAAATCAAATATACTTGTAGAGGCCGGATGTTTAGACGTAAAATCTGTTTCTGAAAATAGTTAACCTGATGAACCTGGATGCTTGGTTTCAGAACCAGTTTCTGATATTATGCTACCTGATGAAGATGAATGTTCTACATTTAAAAAAGTTTCGGATGTTACTGTACCTGATGAACCTGAATGGACGACATCACCAACTGATCCTAAAGTTAGATTAACTGATATTTCTAACCATTATGTTATACAAAATGAAAGCTCAATTAAGCTCAAACTAAGAAAAGTCAGTAGAAATTGTATGTACAACGATGAGTTCAAATAGCGAAAGAGAGATCAAGTGACAATTTTAAACCGGCAAACAGTGACTACTCATCAGGCTCTTCAGTCGAATCTTTAGTTTCTGAAAGAGCCATTCCTCAAGATTTACCTAACACTTCTGTGACTGCAGAACGTAAAAAACGGTTACGCAACATTCAAAATTGGTTAAGCGTAACGGCCAAAAAAATTGAAGAATAGTGGTCAGAGCTAGAAGTCAAGTAAAGCAAAAGTCGTGGAGGCGAAAAAGATGAAACCTCCCTGTTCAGAAAAATGTATACTGTCATGTTCAAAGAATATTTCTGAAAATTATAGAGCTCAGTTATTCAAAGAATATTGGGCGATGGCTTCATTGTAAAGACAGCGTGATTTCCTGGATTCCTGTATTGAACAGCTTCAACTTAAATATAGACGAATCACTGGTGGAGTGCCTAGGAAACCAATTTATTCATTTTACGTACTAGTTGATGGGCGTAAAATTCGCGTGTGCAAAACATTTTTAATTAATACTCTTGGTGTAGCTCAAAGAATAATTCAGTTATTCAGTCAAAGGTATCTGGCACCGGAATCGTTGCAGAAGACAGCAGAGGAAAGCACGGTAACCATAAGAGCAGATGAAGAATTAGTAAAATCAATAAGGGACCATATTGATTCAATACCACGGGTGGAAAGCCATTACGTTCGAAAAAACACTCAAAAGAGAATTTACAGATAGTGGTTTATCTATTGCTGAATTACATCTGCACTATTCGAACGAAAGATCTGCTCAAAAACCGATGGCAAGCTATATGTATGCAAGAATATTCAACAAAGAATTCAATATAGAGTTCTTTGTGAGATCAATGTGATCTTTGTGAGTCTTATAAAAATGCCGTTGACAACGATAAAGAAGCCTTAGACAACAATTATCGAGAACATCTGTGTAAAAAAGAATTAAGTAGAGAAGAGAAAGCACGAGACAAAGAAAGAGTCAAAAAGGAAGATATCGTATTAGCTGTGTACGATTTTCAAGCAGTGTTGCCTGTACCTACTGGACAACCATCTGCTTTTTTTATAGAGGTCGACTGAACCGTGACAATTTCACGGTGAGTAAAAACAAAACTAATATAGAATTGAAAATATTGTCTTTTACTATAGTAATAAATAAGCTAACGTACGTTTTATGCTTGTATGAAGGCTTCTCACAAAATTGAATTAGCAGCTTCCTTGCCTATGAGTAACGTAAAATTTCTTTGTACTGGTAATTATTGTTTCAGATAACCGATATTGCAAACAAGTCCCATTCCTACTTTTGGACTGAAGGTTTAGGTCACAGGGGTGTTACCAACTCGGATCCTGTGTATTACTATATCTTCAAGAAGTCGCAAAATCGAAACCAGGTATCGACATAGTGCTTTACTCTGACAATTGTGGAGGTCAGCAAAAAAACAGGTACGAAATTATGTCATGAAAACAACATTGTTTCCATGGTGGCTATCAAAGAGTGTCGACAGGAAAGATTTTAAAATAAGTGACGTAAGGCAGCTACAATTTGAAAAGGGCCGTTCCATGTTCTGTTACAAGTTAAGTTATGATCAAGGTGATTGGGATAGTGTCGAATTCCGACCACAGAAAAGGCGTTCTTTAGAACTGAAACCGCTCACAGAACTTGTTGCTTACACGAGAAACATAGCATTGTCAGACAATAAAAAGAACGGTATAAAATTCCTCCTTGACAAAAAAAAGTATCCCCCACTTCTATAAACCTTACTATGACTTAATTATTGGAAAAAAAATGACGTAACTGCAAAATTACCTGGAAATTTCAACAATTACTTAATTTGGATTTATGCCATATAAAAGTATCTGTATTTAACTAATAATGCCATTATTTTCATACCAATGCATTTTCTTTACTTCATTTAAACGCGAAGATGGCGAATTAATATTTGTTTTTCGTCTCTCCTGGAAGTTTGAATATTGCAGTTACGTCATTATTTCGCCGGAACGGCGATATGATAGGTGAATATAATACAAATACGGGTGGCACTTATTTATTGGATATATCGACATACAGGATTGGGATTCAATGAAAGAAGTGGTGGTGGTGATTTTTACTTGGATGATAGTTGCCAGTATCAGTAATGCATGGGTAACATACAGAAAGTATAAAGATTCAAACATCTCTCAACTAGAGTTTAGAAAACATATTGCCCAAACGTAACTACAAAAATATGGAAAAGCCCCTAAAATAGGTGAAAGACCTAGCTCATCCAAATTTAGAGTTTCTTCGAATAGGGTATCTGATGTTTCTAGGCATGATGAACACAATCATCTCCTAATTTTTACCCCTAATAAAAAACGGCGTAGATGCGCAGGTGAAGGGTGTTCAAGTACCACCAGGACAATGTGCTCAAAAATGTGATCTTGGGTTGTGCATCAAGTGCAATTATCAATTTCATGTAAAAACTCATTAAAATTACATTTTATTCATTTCACTATTATATCTTGAAGCAGTTTTCTTTTTTTCTTGATATGGTTGCCTAACAGCCTAGCGTTGCATATATGTCACATGTATTTTTTTGCAAATATAATGGTTTATTTCAAAAAATTTTGTTAAATTATGTTTCAAGAATAAAGTTCTTAACATCCACACATTTTCTCAGAAAAGGATTTCCTTCTAGAATCACAAGAGAAGAGGGGGTTGCATTATCATCGTCACATGGTGCGCAAGTGGTGACATTTCAGGATGTTTCTGCACTGCCTAATTTTTCTGAATCAGGACTACGTAATTCTAGAAAGATTCACTTCCAAATTTTAACCTAACGCCATTAAAAGATGGGCTAGAAAGGAAGAAAGAAAAATGTGGAAGAGCATAAACAAAACATTGCAAAATGTGCTCGTAAAGTTGAGAAATAGGTTAGAAGAAAGATATTTGACTTATCTGATTCCGATAGAGATTGTGCAAGAGCGACTTATGTCAGGAATCGAGAGAGAGGCCCCTTGGTGTTAGTACCTGAAGATAATCCACCCAAAGGTTTAACCCTGGAAGAACTGCTGCAATACATTAACATACAGCACTTTCTTCTAGTCACAGTTTCAAATAAAACAAATGGAATTTTCCGTATGAAGTGGTGGAAATGAAACATGATTGTATTTCGGTGAAGTTTATCTGTGCATATAGAGTTCATCAGCATAGTCAGAAATAGATGACATTGCGAGAAAACTTATCAAGTTTGAAAAACTTAGATATAGCAAAATAATGCTTAATTAATTAATTAAATTAATGTAATAATGATTTGTTATGTTTATATATTCTGGTTTGGATATGACAATGTTCAAATGATTTGATATGTTTACATATACTGTTTGTAAAAAATTAAATTTAGAGTATCACTATTCTTATTGAGTTAGTCTGACCTAAGACCGCCTTTACCCCATACCCTAACATAGGGTAATACCGGTCAATCAGCTGTGTTGATTTATTACAAATCATTGGTGTTTTACCAACCCAATCACAATATAACTGGAAAAACTAATTAAAATATGATTTATCACATCATGATTTATCACATCACTCAAGTGACCGTCATTCCCCCATTCTCCCCTAAGTAACAGAAAGGTTAAAGTTTTTATGTTACGTTTATCCATTTAATATTATGTTGGCAATACATTTTTTTGGTGCATTACATATTTCCTTCATCTTTTATTACTTGCGGAACTTAGTGAAGTTTTTATACTATATTGTTTCTGGTGTGGCATCGATCATCTTAAGACTGATACACATCTAACTTTAACCCTTTGTCTCCCAAACTTTAATTTTGTGGCGACCCTGTTTACCAGCCAACGGTACTTTTGAGTCCTTCATTAGTAAGTTTATTAATTTTGTACCAATATTTATACGGTAAGCATCGCAAATATAGCCACCAAAAATTTTACTACACTTGTATGACCTTTCTTGCATGTTCTAATACTGTTACAATAGTAAAGTTAACAAATCACATAAAGGTTATGTTTGTAAATCTGTATATCAAGTGGCGTCAATGGGAATTTTTAACATGTAATGATATTTTATTTCACTATGAATAAATAGTTCATATTACTCATGCAACTAATAAGTTTTCCGCACACAGGAAAAAAAATATTTTTTCTATATTCTTTGTATATAGATGGCTCGAGTCGGTTTAACGAAAGAAGAAGAACGTCATTTGCTCTTGCTGATGGAAGGAGATTTATCAGACATCGATATTGCCGGAAACCAAAATGTTTTAGATGACGAAGGAGAAGATTCGATAAATAATGAAGAAGTATAGCTTGACTCGGTTTTAAATGAAACATCACATATTGGCATTGAAGCAGTTCAGGTTGAAGAAAATGATGTGGGGTTTGAAAGTGATGACAATGATATTCCATTGGCAACACTATTTCAACAAAACTTGAGTAAAGAAAGTAATCCTATTGATACACCCGAATGGATGAAGAATATTATAGACCCAGTGGATGCAACATGTAATACGGTTTTCACAGTTCCTGAATCTATTGATACTCCCTTCAGTTACATCAAAAAATTTATTGACGACATTATTTCAAATCTGGTCGATCAAACAAATTTATACTCGATGCAAAAGCACGGTGTTTCCGTGAATACGACTTATTCTGAAATATGCAATTATTTGGGTATTCATGTTCTAAGTGGAATTGTACATTATGCCTAGTTATCGAATGTACTGGGCACAAGAAACAATATATGAACCAATTGCCGACGTTATGTCCAGGAATCGTTTCAAGAAATCAATGACAATACTCAAATGAAAACTATGACAAGCTCTTCAAGGTGCGCCCTTTTGTTGACGCTCTGAAGAGAAACTTCAAGACTACTGAACCTGAAGAGTTCAATTCTGTTGATGAGATTATGATTCCTTTCAAGAGTCATGGTTCCTTAAAACAATATATTAAGAACAAACCCCATAACTGAGACATAAAAATGTTTGCGCGTGCTGGAGTAAGTGGGATTATTTATGAATTCGAAGTTTACGTAGGCAAAGGTATCAGGGCATCTTCTCTTGGATTCAGTGGAGATATAGTTTTGACATTAATCGAAAACCTTCCGGTTGACCAAAATTTAATTATTTACAGATAACTTTTTTACATCCTACAAGCTGTTTGTAAAACTCAAAAGTATGGGTATTCAATAAGTTGGTACAGCAAGAGTAAATAGGCTAAAGGGATATGTACCAAAAACTGATAAAATTTTGAAAAGCGAAGGAAGAGGATCTAATGACTTCCGTGCTGACATGAACCAAAACATATTTTCATTGACATGGTATAATAACAAATCCGTAACAATGCTTTCTACATACAAAAGTGTAGAACTGATTGAAATGGTGCAAAGGTGGTCACAAAAAGATAAAAAGTATATTGAGATTACACGACCTGAAATAATAAAAGAATACCACACAAACATGGACGGGGTTGATCTAAACGACATGCTAGTATCTTTATATAGAACCAGAATGGGAATAAAACGATTCTATTTCCGAACATTTTATCACCTCTTGGATATATGCATAGTAAATGCATGGCTGGTTTATCGTCGCAACTGCAAAATGAAAAATATTACGAATTATAAGTATAGTTTTTAGAAGCGAGATCGGAAAGGCGTTGTTAGACTGCAAATATTCGAGAAAACGTGGACGCCCATCTTCAAGAGAGGAAACTCCTATTTATAAAAAACAATCCGTAGTGCCAAAACCAATCGAGGATGTAAGATACAGTCGAATTGGCCCGTGCACATTGAGCCAAAAATGAGTTGCCGCCAATGTAAATCATACACCAGAATGGCGTGCCCTTGTGCATATCAAAGGACAGTAGTTGTTATATTCTGTTTCATAAGAAATAAGTTGTATCTATATTTTTAAAGATTTTGTACCCAATGATGCCATATGGAATCTAGTTCTTTTTTTTTGTTAAACAATGTTATAAAAATTATTGTTAATTTTTCCTAAACTATGTTCCATTGTAGGATTCAAGATTTAATAAAATAAAATTTTTTTTAAACGAAAATTTAATTTGGGGAGGAAAAGGTTAAAAAAGGTCGCCAGTACAAAAAAAAATGGTGGCATCATTTTTTTGTTTGAATCGCTTCTTTCTGTTGTTTTAAACAACCTATTAAAAATAGAGAACGATAGCTGCCAGGCTTAAAAAATTATTTAAGGTCAAATATCACAAAAATCAGTTTTTTGCAAAAAAAATCTCTTTTTCTATGGCTCAGAGGTCAATTGAGGTTGTTACAAGAAAGAAAGTTCATGAAATTATCTACAAAAATGGTCTTATTCATTTTTCACGTACGACGAACCGTTTTAACATAAGCGATGAAATTTCATATTGACGCGTGAAAAGACACCTTGAGTCCCCAATGAAAAGCAACCTTGAATAGCAGCTGTCTCGCATTCTATTGTAGTCTGTGCACCGTTATTTTATACCTGAGAGCGTCAGTATATAGCTGTACTGTGCGTTGGTTCTCGGTGAGTTATTTGAGAATGGAGTGAAAATTAAATTGGCAATGTATGGAGCTCCTAAGTCGGAAACATCTCTTTATAATTACCGGTATTTAAGTTTTGCAAAGTCGACAAGATTCAATACTGCTGTAAAATTACCATTGCTTCCACCTACAACTGCAGCAGCTCAATAACAATCGTGTATATTACCAGGTCCAAACATGGCTTCGGAAGAAACATAGATCCATAACAGTGGGACTGGATCTTTAATAACATTTATTTAGAGCCCATTACAACATTGTTACCATCTGCGCCAGATAATATTCTTAATACCATTTTTTGTAATTGTACGAAAGGATGTGGATGCAGAAAAGTTGGTTTATCTTGTTCTATTGTATGCGGCAACTGTCATGGACAATCATGTCTCGATGCAATGCCTGAAGCTTCTGCTGTTGATTGTTCCGATAATATTTCTACTGAGAGTGAAACAAATATCAGCAAATATGAGAAAGATAACGAAGATACACACCTCCTAGGACCTGACAATGAAATAGTAATACATGAAATTTATGACACCATGTAAAAAAAAAGCACCTCGTATTCTACCTCAATGGTGATGCGGAAACGGATACAGCGCTCGACATTCATATTCGTCACTCTGTACTTCAAAAACGGTTCGTCGAACGTGAAAAATGAATAGGTCATTTTTGTAGATAAAAAACTGATTTTTGTGACTTTTGACCTTAAATAATTTTTTAAGCCTGGCCGCTATCGTTCTCTGTTTTAAATATGTTGTTAAAAACAACAAAATTGCTGCCACCATTTATTTTTGCAGTGAAAACCTAAAATGACTGGACTATTAGAAATACTTGAAAACTTGTTGAGTATTGCAGGTAAGGGATTTATTTTTAATATAAAACTTAAATCAGTTAATACTACCACCTTTAGATAATATTCCACAGACGGGTGTTGAATCATCTAATGTGGAAGATTTTGAACTATCGAGAGATTTGCGCCAAGAAATTGACTCACACATAATGCATTTTAAATACGCATGCGCTGGTGAAAATTTAACCTGTTTTCATTTTGAGATGTCATAGTTCTCAGTCGTTCAGTTATTTCTTTTAACAATTTGTTTTTTGTTTATCGATAAAGGTGGATAGTGTTATTTTTTTTATTTTCAAGACTGAAAATTTTGAAACGGATAAAACAATGGCAGAAAATGTAAAAAATGAACAGCCGAGAACCTGCATGGTAAAGTAAGTATTTTTATTATAGAAAAAATTATGGTCATTCCAGGGAACAATTTGTTCTCTGGTAATTCCTTAAAGTTGCCTATTGTTGAATTTTTTATTATTATTTTAGGACAAACAAAGCTAAAGTATGCACAATATGTTTTGAAAAATTATTTACGTATAATTATGAATTGAATAAACACATCACAAGTACGCATAATAGAGATATCACATCTGAAGAGCAAGTGTCCATCGCTTGATGATTTCAAAAAATGGAAAGATCTTGAAAAACAAGGAAAACGTTCCTATGTATTTTTAAATTCCGTAGTACAGAATAAGACAAAATAATAAATTATGTGTGCCATCGTAGTGGTAACCATTTACCGCACCTTACTAAAAATATTAGACAACATGCTTTAAAATTAAAAGGCTCAAACAAAACTGTCCATCACAAATGAAAGTAAAAGTCACTGATGAGGGTCAAGTTAATATAAATTTTACCGCTACTCATGTTGGACATAATTTAGAAGTTGGTCGATTGCGACTAACTAAATCAAAACGCCAAGAAATAGAAGGAAAAATGTTCCAAGGAATACAATCACATCATATTCTTCTAGATATTAATAGTAGTTTTGATAGTAACACAAGAATAAGTTACGCAACTACTCATGATATCCATATCAAAGTCATTTAACTTGCAGTCAGATGTAATTTTTCATCAAGACCATACAAACAATGTAAATATTCTTATAGAAAAATATGGTCAGGGTTCTAATAGTCCTATACTATATTATAAACCACATGGTGTTGCCGACTCAGTCATTGGTGATGACTAGGGTTAGGATTTCTATGCATTTGCATGTTTTTTTTGCTTACAGTAATCATATGCAAAGTGAAGTATAAACATGTTTTATGAGTATGTGCACCACATATGTGAATTTGAAAATGCATATAAATGCACATTTTAATGATTTTTCTAAATGCATGCATATTTCGTAATATTTTAATGTTAGTGCATATTTTGTACGTTTTTGCATTTTACAGTTACTTTTGCATGTGACTATTTAAAAATTTTTCTTTTCAAATTTATTTTGTGTTTATTTTTAACATGGGAATTACCAAGAGGATTTATTTTTACAGTTGGAAGTATTTACAGATTATTCATCCTCTGAGTATTAAGTATGCTATTGTCCTATTGTTAATAACTGGAGGATTATACCTTTTAGATATACAGCTTTCATAAATATTTCTTGGAACATCCTACCTGCCTGTAACTGTTGTACTTGTTATTGTACTTTACATAGTTGAGTTCAGAACTTTGTGTCCTAAGGATGGGAAAAGAAAAGCGATTGTATACAAAATGCACAAGATGCAGTTAATGCGAAAGGAATTAAAGAAGAACTGCTGTTTGTTTTTTCAAATTTTGTTTGTTTGTCAAAAACAATTACTTTATTAGAAAGACAAGGTTGTTCAATTTCAGAAAGTATTAATCTGGTAGATAATATTAGTACCTCTCTTGCTAAAGTTAAAGATCCCAAGGGCCTTGCAGTACATAAAAAAATGAAATATGTTTTAGAGAAAATGTAGGTTTTGCCTTAATTAGAAAAATAGATGGCGCAATAACTGGTCAAGCTACTATCGCAGATGAACTGAAAGAATATAGTATAGTCAAATTGAACAATTATAAATAGGCTCCAGTTACATCTTGCAATGTTGAAAGGAGTCTTTCCAAGTACAAAAATATTTTTACAGACAATCCACAAAGTTTTACTTTTGATAATTTAAAAATGTATATAATTGTAAATAGTAATTCATTTAATATATAGGCTAAATTTATTTTGTAAAGTTGTATTATCTTTTATAAATAAAATAAATTAATGTGATTATTTTTATTTTTTGATTTCTTCTTCCGAACTGCAAAACGCATATTTTCGATAAAATATTGATTTTAATGCATATATCTCCAATTTTAAGTGCATATTTCAGCATTTTATAGTGCATAAGTGCATGCATATTTTGGCATTTTTAAGTGCATACAAATCCCCGCCCTAACCATGACCAATTACGTTAATGTTATGGCACTGATAGGCGTTCTAGAAAATGGTGGCATCTTATATTTTGGGACTGTATAGAAATCACCTTTGTGAACGCTTACATGTATATAAAAAAATTAGAGATGAACCAAAAATGACACGTTCAGAAGAGAAGTGGCGATGGGATTGTGTAGGAGATCTCCTAAATTTGGAATGAAGCACAAATATCAACCAATTGTGGTGGAAAAGGCGCTATAATTACAGCGTTTCCAATGAAATTTGTCTGGAAAACAGGGAAATTCCTTGGCCCTAATTTGTTGAAAGAAGAGGGCGATGTGAAATGTGTAGTACTCAAGGGATACAATCAAAGCCACGTTCGAAATGCTCTACCTGTTGGGTTTTCCTATGTATGTATAAACGAAAACAAAAATTGTTTTGTACAATATCAAGAATAAACATATTTTTTTTGTGTACATATTTATTTATTAGTCAATTAGTTAGAGCCACTAACGACCAGCGGTACCTGAGAGTACCGTTTAGAAAAATATATCAAAACCTAAATTTTTAGTATTATATATGAATTCTGATGATAAATTAATTGCAAATAATTAAGAATTCCAATAAAAAACTGTCTAATTAGTGTTTCTTATTTAGAGATACTGTAATTTTGCGGTACTCAAAAATATCTTTGGTTAGAGAAAGGGTTAATGTGATAAAAATGTTGAAAACAGATAATACTAATATCTAGTTTAATTTGAAATAACAGGCGTAAGAGAACAGTGTGTAAAATTTTGCATATCAGTCTCTTAGGATAATCACCACACGCAATTGAGAAAAAATTTGAAGAACAAAATGTTAATAAAAACTACAGCAAACAGAAATCTGCTCGAGCACTCATATATTCCTCAAAATATGGTAACTATAGTTCATACATTTTCATCTATATGCTGAAGAAATACACAATGTCTGCGAAAAATAGTACGTATGATATTCTAACATCTTTGATGTGACATTGTGAACGTTAAACATTAGAAATGCGATGCATGTAAATTCAGCTGTTCGCCATAACAATTAACACTGGTACTAAAAGTTGTAAAAAAATTGTTTAAAACATACCTAAATTACTCGCAATAACTTATTTATAATAAAAGTGTACGACTGATGCACACAACAAATAATAATCGTGATATTTATTACATATTAAATTACACAACCTTACACGACGTCACTTTCCTATTTTGATATCACAGCCATAACTGCTCCATAAAGGCATAAACCAATTTTCATACTAGAACAAAAAACTAAAAAAGCAATCATTATAATTGAAATAAATCAATTTTAATTTAAATGCTTAAAAGTAAAGTACGAGTTCGTTTTCTTCAAATTTTCTGCCGTCAAAACAGTTGTACACATAATAAAGTATTAAACTAAAATTGTTTTTAGTTGAGTGTACAGCACACATTTACCTAAAATGACGATTATAGATTTAGAGGAAACAAAAAAAAATATTGCGTAAATAACAACGTGCAAACATTTAAAGTGAATGAAACACTTTGCAATACCTCAGTGGTAGAATAGACAAAATTGCAGTTAATAATACGTAACATCTTAAACATACCCTGTTTTGTTGTTATATGAATTAAAATTGGTGGCGATAAAAGAAATACTATAATAAATTTTCTTGATCGTTGTATTCTTACAGGAGGGAAAAGGACGACACTATTGGATATTGATATTGCTAAGGGAAGGAAGACAGACTAGTCAGTCCATAAACACACACTATATACAACCCGTAATGATTATTATTTACATTTGATTTGAGGAGGCAAAAAAAATGAACCACTCATTCTGTATTGAATTACAACTAAATAAGAAATGAAGGCATTCAAGAGTTTAGCATTTATCCAAATTCTTGAATGATGTTATGTAGGCATTTCCTATTATACTCAAAGCCACGTTACAGCTGATGATACCCTCCTAAATGCGTGCTCTATACAAAAAGTGTTTTTCAAACCCCATTACTTCTAAAATTAAAATCTACACAATGCCCACTTGAGACGATAGATACCCAAATGATAAAAGCCTGTACAGCACCAGAAAAATTAACCCCCCAACCCCCTACATTAAACAACCTACAAAATAAAAAAGAATGTACACATATGTACATATTGTCATAGATTTTTTTTAGTCTGTGCGCAACACTAGTATTTTATATGTAACAGCACCCTCGGGACAATCAATGCTTAGACAATGAATGCCCCGAGTGTTTTCCCTAACTGCTTGTGCTAGCCATGGGACTAACAGGAGAAAGAGGTGTACATGTGGCATCTCGTAGACAACCATTAAGTGTTATAAGTAGTTTACGTGAGCCTGCGTGGTCCCTATGTTCACATAACCAAACTCCCTGCCACGTACCCAAGTTCAACTTTCCTTCCGTTATTGGAATTGTTAAAGATGAACCAAGAAAACATGCCTTTACGTGTGCTGGCTACAATAATAAAAAAATACACTAATATAATCCATAAGAGCGATGACAACATCACTCTAACGTAACTTACCATATCATCTGGTCCCTCACAAGAATGCCTGTATGCTAAACCTTCCGGAACAATTTTATTTAACATCATTTCCATATCGTCCCTAACATCCGGATCCCAACTTTCATTTAATGCGAGACTCGCTGATGTGTGCAAAACTAAAATAAATTCCCATAAATTACAAGTATTCAATTACAACCCTAATTAATAAAAATCAATTCAAAAAAAACTTAAAACCAAAGTTTACAGAAGAAATTCTAAGAGGATCTTACTTTGAACATGACACAATCCCATTGCAAATTGTGATAATTCTGGAACCTGCCTTAATATTTCTTCTGTAACTAAATGTACACCTCTATGTTGCGGTCTTAGATTAATTTTCTTTTGAAACCAGGCGGAATTAGTCTGAATAATTCGAGCCGAAGAAGCCATGTTGGACTTACTGTCACTACCACTGTCAGTCGCCAGTTTGAAAGTTTATTTTTTACACTCACAAATAACGCAAAGAATAATACACTTCAAAATTACTTTTATATCTCACTAAATTCATTATTATCATGAGCAAATCATTGAAATTGTGTTAAATAGTTCGAAGAAAAAATAAAAAAGGTTACACAAGGCTTGCCGCAGTGCAAAACCGGCTCGTTACTAACTCTTCGGGTAACATCGTTATCTAATCGTACGGGCGCGGACATTTAAAGCGCGAAATTTTAACTTTTACTATTTCATTCATTTTCACTAAAATTTCGTAATCAAATTACACGCAAACCTCATACTAAAGTCTTTATTACCTAACGTTATTATATAATACATCTTAAGATATCTATCATTACAATTAAAAGAAAATTTACTTTTTTAGTTAATTAATATATTCTAAAAGAGATGGCGCTACAGTATAATTTCAAAATATAAAGGATTTAATCATAAAATTTTAAATTATCAAATCACAACACGTAGTATAAGGCATTATTAGTTTTTAATACAAATTTAGAATATTGATTACACTGATTATACGCAAATCCTTGTGATTGATAATAAATAGAACAAATTACAACTTACGGTTGTTACTTGTACTATAATGAATTAGTATCTTACTGCAGGTAACCATAAAATTCTGGTAAATAATTAAATCATTTATATTGAACTACTTATAATTTTTACTTTCTTATAATATGACATATAACAACATGAAACAAAAACAGCAACTCCTCCCAGCAGTTTTATAAAATTGTTCGAAATAAAATTGTTCAAAAATCTAAAGATGCAATAATATACAGGGTATCCCATTAGAAGAAATGAAGTAACCTGTCATAACTAGTTTTTAGATCTCTCTGTAAACATGAAACGAACAACAAAAAACAGCAACTAAATTAAAAAATCGACGTGTTTAAACATCATTTACAATACCTGATAATAATGAAAATATTAAAAGTATCCCAGACTTTTTGGGAACACTGTATATGGTCGTAGGTAAAGTATAGTACGTAATGCGTGTTGTAAAGCAATTACGCACTCATGGACTTAGTAATTTTTTCATTCGTGCGTAATATGCCTTTTACAACACATTACGTAATATACTATTATTTCATACTATACTGTAATATTGGGTTTTACAGTAAAGTGTAGTCGATAGTAAAACACATTTATACGGTAGGGTAAGATTTTTACGGAACTCAAAGCTAGCTTTATTGAATTCATAAACTTCTTCTCGGGTGAGAACTTGTGCTTGTTTAGCCTGGTGACCAACTGAATGATGTTTTAAAAATGGTTTCAATCTTCCAAATTTTGATCAATATTCTCAAAGACAAGCAGCATTGATTTTACCATCGAATATTTGCTCCACAAAGAAGAACCACAGTATTTTATGGACTAGAAATGGAACAAATTGTACTAAAACTGTGTATTTAAAACGGGAAAACTTCTCACCAAATCATATAAATATGCCAGCATAGCTTCCTCATCAATTATTTTCACTTCACATTGCCGCCGCCATTCATTAATTAAACACCTTGTATTCTTTATTGTAACGCTCCTCAGACTTGAGGAGAATAAGTTTTGCTGTAGCTGCTTTGCTTTTTTCTAAGATTTCGACAGATTTCTTCATATTTTCATCACACATTTTTTTTTTTGGCTGATCGCAAATTGTAAACAAACAACCCTAGCGTCCCTAGCAACCCCGCTAACCCCGATAATTATCCATTTTTGCTTGGCGCAGGTTTGAACAAATGCATTTTTGGTTCTTCTTAATTTTGAGTGAGTTTCAGTATGAAATAAAGTACGTTACGTTATTCGTGCGGTACGCGATTATTACGTACTCATTACGCAAACAAATTCAGACTCGACTTCGCCTCGTCCGAATTAATTACTTATTCGTCCGTAATATCCATTGCACCGGACTTATAACGTAAATAACTATCCCAACACTCCTGTTCAGTTACATAAGCATATTCCTAATTTTATTATACAAACTCCTTCTCTGGCAAAGGGTTAGTAAAAACGTTGTTTACGTATGTCTTGGACGATTCACATAAGAGCTGCAACGCAACATCCTAATTTTATTTGTACTTTTAAATTTTTTTTTATAACCGGTATTTTAACTAAGATACTTAGCTTTTGGGTTTTTTAATAGCGTATTTTTCTATTTATGTTTTAATAAATTTATACGTTTCGATAACAATTACAGTTATCGTCTTCAGTAAATGGTAATATCTGTAAGAATTGCTTGAGATCTGGAACAAACTTATGAAATACGTAAAAGATGAACACAAAGATAAACGTATAAAAAACCAACTGCATTGAATCTTATTTTAGTAAATAATAACTAGATCCTTCATAAATTAAATATTATTAAACTGCCTTGAAGGTGATAAATCAGAACTGTTAGATTAACAGCAGGCGCATGTTTGCGTTTTCATCTTTTTCATATTTCAGAAATTTCTTCTAACACCTCAAGATATTACCTTTTACTGAAGACCATAACTGTAATTGGTATCGAAACTTATAAATTTGTATAAAATGTAAATTAAAAAAAATACACCATTTAAAAAGCCAAAAGTTTGGTATTTTAATTTTGTATAACTATGGTAAACGTTTTCATTTTCATATCGCAGGAAGTTTGTTTCATTGAGATTTTTTGACTTAAAAATGTTGGAAGTTATGTAAACACTCGAATTTTTGCCTCAAGAGGAAGCCTAACCGCACTGAAGCAGTTGCTACGATACAAAATTGAAAGATTTATTTTTGAAAGATCAGGTTGCATTTGTAAATTGTACGTTAGATTAGATCTATAAGTTTTAAGACGCGCCGCGTTATGTGTGTGTGTGCGTGAGGGCGTGTGCGCGTGCGCGCGTGTGTGTGCGTGTGCGTGTGGGTGTGTGTGGGTGTGTGTGTGTGTGTGTGTATGCGTGTGCGTGTGCGCGTGCGTGTGTGTGCGAGTGTGTGTGGGTGTGTACGTGTGTGTATGTGTATGCGTGTGCGTGTGCATGTGCGTGTGCGCGCGCATGTGTGTGTGGGTGTGAGTGTGTGTGGGTGTGAGTGTGTGCGTGTACGTATGCGTATGAGTGTACATGTGCGTGTGCGCGTGTGTGTGTGTGCGTGTGCGTATGCGTGTGCTTGTGCATGTGTGTGGGTGTGTGTATTCGTGTGCGTGTTCGTATGCGTGTGCGTATGGGTATGAGTGTGTGTGTGTGTGTGTGTGTACGTGTGCGTATGGGTGTATGAGTATGCATGTTCGTATGCGTGCGCATATGGGTGAGTGTGTGTGGGTTTGTGCGTGTGCGTATGCGTGTGCGTGTGCGTGGGTATGTGTGAGTGTGCGTGTGGGTGTGAGTGTGTGTGTGTGTGTGGGTGTGGGTGTTTTCGTGTGTGTGCGTATGCGTTTACGTGTGCATGTACGCGAGTGCGTGTACGTTTGCGTGAGTGTGGGTGTGTGTGTCTGCTTGTGCGAGTACGTGTGCGTGTGTGCGTATGTATGTGTTTGCGTGCGTGTGCGTGTATGTATGCGTGTTCGTGTAGGCGAGTGCCTGTGCGCGAGTGCCTGTATGCGTGTGCTTTTAAATATACACTAGGTAAAGCCATGATCAACTTCCATTACAGAAAACATGTGATAGTTTAAAAATACACCACTAGAAGACGCCAGGAACAAGTCTGCTTTTGAAAAGAAGTGTAATCATACGCACAAAGAACGTGAACATCATATTTCCATTTTTCAAGGGCAGTCTAACTTTCGCATAATTAGCTAATTAGAGTATTTAGATGTACTTGAATAGTGAAAGGCTGTTATTCTGGTTACATAACTAGCCAAATCAGATAATTACTTTATATTAATGATGGCCTGAAGGACCTGATTACTTTATATTATTCAGTTACAAACAAGACGGCTACAGTGAATGTCTTGTATGTAGGTGTTTACCATGTCAACCCTAGTAAGTACTCGTTTTTATTTCAACCTTACCCTTGTTTTATTTACTTTATTTAATTGCTAGAGATCTGGTTTCAAGTTTGGTTATATTTGCTGATGTACAGGCATTTAACTTACAAAACGTATTTTTATCAATGTATGCAAAACTCGACAATGGTGTACACGTTAATTTGCGGGATATTATTGTTATTATGGTTGTCTAATGATAATGATCAGCGTTGTTAAAATAAAACAGCGTCCTATAGCTACCTTGATTTGGTGGAACTTACAGTTTACAAAAACAAGCTTGTAGTATATACTTATAGCTTGTAGTATTTACTTATAACCAAACATGAAATCAGGACTATATTATTTTACATACAAGGCCTGGCTTATCGGAAATATTCTTCACGTAATATGTCGTTATAGCCCTATACGAAATCCATAAATAGCTTTTAATTACTTCCCAATTATTAAGTTCGCTAAGTAATATTAGAAATGATCTGAAACCACTTTCTACCAAAAGATCTTGGATAAATGGCACGCCTGTCCAAAAAGTCTTTAAAACCACAACGATTTTATACCCGCGGAATGTGAAACTTGGCATCGAGGAAAACTCCTGATGCGCTGCAGGGCCAAATTTTGAAGCCTTAGTGATATTTTATGAGTTGTTTTAAATTTTCCCTTCCTAACAATTACAGAAATATACGTCTACTTTTAAAATGTATCAGTAGATGAACCCACATGGAATGTTGTTTCAAACTTCAGGTTTTCCCGTCTTCCGTTACTTTGAAAATATACCACAAGATGCTTATATCGGTCAACTGGTCTAAACCTGTTGTAAACCTTTACTTGATCAACACTTAGATACCTTAAATCATACATCTATAGTGTTATGTACTTATTATTATAGTTGTGTAATAGTGAAAATAAAATACATCTTTGTTTTTCGTTAGTAACTTGCAAGCTATGATTTCACCAACAACATAAATGAATTCGTCCTATTATGAACCCATAGCTAAAGATGTTCCAGATTTTGATGACTTAAAGGTAAATTATTACTGTATAACAACTCCTGAAGACGGTGAAACCGCTTGCGACTGAGAGAGGTAGTAAAGTTAGTGTTATCACAGACATCGAAAAGCCAGAGGAGAGATGTCTGTAGATCTAACAGATAAGGAGGGTAATAGTGCTGCTGCTGATACACTAGATACGGTTTCATGTAATCTTAAAAAGTAATATTAAGTAATTTGTAAACCCCACGACCGTATCTGTGTATTATTATTATTAATTAATTCGTTTTATAAACTTAAGTTTTATAGCTATTGATTTACTTATAATAAATTATTAAAAACCCTTTTAATTTTTTATTACTGGTATATCAATCACAGGAAACTTCCCATGAGGCCCTAGTTTCGGAATGCTATTTCAAATTTCTAGTTTTCCCGCCATAATAAGCAAGAGGGACTGAACAGGAAAGCTACGAATTACGAGATGGAATCGGGCCCCTTATTATAATACTATTTCAAATTTCAAGTTTTTCTCCCATAACAATTATAAGAATGGCCACAAAAAAATGGCCGCCAATACAAAAATGGCGGACAAGCCACCACCACAAAAATGGTCGCCATAACAAAAATAGGCGCCAAAACGCACCAATCAAACACATGGGGGGCGTAGCCTGTCCTAAGATCCTCTAATCAGAACGCTCGGCCTGGGGCTGTAAGCGAGCGCACGACCAATCAGCTGGAAGTGGGCGTGACCACGTGGGGGAAGGGTGGCTCACGTAACTCCCACACTCCCGTCCGATTAAAAGTGATGGAGGATTGCCGGGCCCCTTTTACTGGTCTATTTTTCTAACCAATAACTTAAGACAAAAAGCACGCTGGACCCACAACAAATACAATTATAATTGTAATAAGGTTTAGGATATTTTGTGGTTGCCATGTTGCCAAAATTACTATTGTCACTAGTAAAAGTAGGTATCCCCCAATCGTAACAAATATGAGCATACGTCACCGACAAAAAAAAAGAAATGCCCAGTTTCATAAAGGGAAGCATTATAAAACCCATTTGGGTTTCATAATGAACTTATACCATTCCTGTTTCGCATACTTTTACCTATAAAAATTAAATAACCAAAGTTAATAGTTTAATATGCTTTGAAAGATCCATTTTTTTTTGTTCAATAGAAAAAAAAATTAACACAAGAAGCACGCTGGACCCTCAACCTATTAAGTACACTTCCCAACAAAAAATTCCGGACAATGATAATTTAAGTTAAATTTGGTGGCCCATAACGTTTTTAATTCTTTCGGATTTTGGTCAAATTTTTAGCAGTGTTGACATTTGTCTCGGGTGTTATCCTGAATTTGAGTTTAAAAAAATGGTGGCTTGGCCGTCATACAGGAAGGAACAAAAGTTCCTTTTTTACCCATAAATACTTAACGCCTTATAGTTTCATTATGTCTCGGTTTGAAGTGTGACCTTTTCTTAACAAAATGTTTTTTCATTCGCGTCAATATCTGCTTTTTAAGAGAAGTTCTAAATTTTTATAAACAGTGTTGCAGTATTTTAATTTTATTAACAACTTAGAACATTACATTTTATCTTATCGAGTAGCCTAAGAAAAACATCCAATTTATCTAGTAGCCTTATTTGGTTGCGTAGTAACGAGCCTTGTTTAGCAAAGTGTCATTTCAGAATGTATTCTTTAAAAGTTTTTCGTTTTAAAAAAATGACACTAGAAGTGCTGTTGCATTAAATGTCCATGGCCACAATATACGGTACATTGCAGAATTTTTAGGCAAACCAAAAGGTACTGTGCAAGACGCTATCAGTCGGTTTCGTCAAACTGGTGAATACACGCGACGTGCTGGATCAGGGAGACCACGTGTTACCAATCAACGTGATAATTGTTTCATAAACCTAACAGCATTACGAGATCGTAGCGTACCTTTTAACTTTATTAGCCGTAGACTTCAGTATATACGTGGTGCTTATGGCCTCTGCATGAACCATCCAGCGTAGGTTACAAGAAGGAGGATTGGTGTCAAGAAAACCAGTAGTACAGGGTATTTGGTTCATGAACATAGGAACTGGAGAGCAGAAAAGTGGATGCGTGTATTATTTACGGACGAATCGCGCTTTGGTCTACGTTCACCTGACGGACGTGGACGTGTCTGGAGGAGAGCAGGTGAACGATTTGCCAATTGTTGTATCTCCTTGAACGCCTTTTGGAGGAGGTAGTGTCATGGCATGGGCTGGGGTATCACTATATGCCAGAACGGTCCTAGCGATGATAGCGAATGGTTCTTGAACTGCTATCCGTTATATCCAACAATTCTTTTTCGGGCAAGACTTTCTTTTAATACAAGGTAATGCCAGTCCCCACGTTCACGGATTGTGTCCATAATATTTAGAAGCAGTGAACATTCGGCGATTGGAGTGACCGCCGTCCAGATTTAACTTCAATTGAATACGTATAGGATATGCTAGGAAGACGTGTTGGAAATCGACACTCAGAAACCTTGATAGATCTGCGACAACCCTCCTTGAAGAATGGGAAAATATTCCTCAAGAAGTAAATCAAAACTGCATTTAAAGCATGCCCCGTCGTAGTAAGAACACAAGGTGACAATACGCGTTTTTATTTTTTGCATGTTTTGCTGAGGCTACTCGATAATATTCCAAATTGTTGGTAAAATTGAAATACTGCAACACTGTTTTTAAAAATATGCAGTTTCTCTTAAAATCAGATATTGACGTGAATAAAAAAATATTTTATTACGAAAAGGCCACACTTCAAATCGATACATAATGAAAGTAAATTTTACCGCTCAATTTTTCCACAGGGCGTTAAGTATTTAGGGATAAACAAGTAACTTTTGTTTCTTCCTGTATAATGATCAAGCCACTATTTTTTTTTAAAAACTCAAATTCAGGATAACACTCCGAGACAAATGTCAATACTCTGCTAAAAATTTGACCAAAATCCGAAAACAATTACAAAAGTTATGGGCGACCAAAATTATCTTTGTCCGAAATTTTTTGTCGGGGAGTGTATTATTTTATCGTATATAAAAATCATCTGATACATCATTATCGCAGGAGTCCAAGTTTAGAAAACGATCTGTCAATTTCGAAAGGACGAGTGCGTTAAAGATCATATGTAACGAGTTTCTTATATTTTTTGTATATTTTAATTACAAATACAGCAAATAATTACAATTAAAATCATAATAATATTTAGGAATTTTTTTTGAGTTGCCACATTGACAACATTGCCATTATGACTAGAAAAGAGGAGACGGTACACAAAGGAACATAGAATGAGTAGGATCAGGTTGGTGCCGATGTGTGACGTCATCAATTTTAGATAAAGAAAACAAAACTAATGTTACCTAATTAGACAAGATAAACATGTAACCTAAAAGAAAAAAAAAGTGCACGAGCCGGGAATCGAACCCGAACCAAAAGCGTGGAAGAGAACTGCTACCACTACACCACCGGTCCTCTAGAAGTTTAGCACTGAAAGTGATATTTGAACCATTTATAAATAGTTATATAAGCTATGATGACGTCACACATCGGTACCCTTAGAATATAAAATACCAGGAAGCAACGTTGAGCAATATACCGTCATATTGAACACCCAAGTATGACTCATTCTTGGTGGTTTGATCGAAAAAAGTGATGTTTGTAAAAGTGTTTTGAATATTTTGAACTGTTTTAAAGTATCCTGTATAATAATAATTTACTTATTTCGTAATTAACAAAGTAATATTAGTTTTATTTGAAATTCAATTTAGGTTATGATTTTAATTCATAGGCGTAACTTTAAAAATGTCATAATTTACATTTTTAACTTTATTGTATCAGCAAGTGTAAATATTTTATTGAATAAATGCATGACTAGTTATATCGTAGCTTAAAGATACATTCTAAATATTAAATAGTTTAAAATATGTATATATTCATTATTGTGTATTATTAACCGGAAACGTGTTTTCCGCCATATGCAACACCCATCCGGACGCACATATAATTGACAAAAACTCCTTCATGGTATTTTATATTCTAAGTCGGCACCAACCTCATCTTATGCTCATCCTATGTTCCTTTGTTTACCGCTTCGTCTAGAAAAGTATCAGGCGGTAAACAAAGGAACATAGGAAGACATAGTACGTGCTGCCAATGACAATCACACATGCTCCATCTACCTAAAAAGGTATTTTTATAAATGGTTTAAATATCACTTTCAATGTCAAACTGCTAGAGCGCTGGTGGTATAGTGGTAGGAGTCATGTTCCACACTGTTGATGCGGGTTCGATTCCCGGCTCATTCACTTTTTTTTCTCTTTGGTTACAGTAGTTTTATCTAACCTATTTTTGTTGGGTTATTGTAGTTTTGTTTATCTAATCTAATTATGTTAGGTTACAGTAGTTTTCTTTTTCTTATTCCTTTATTCCTATGTTTACCGTCTCCTGTAAAAGTAAGTATTTGCCAATCACAACAAATTTGAGCATACCTTACAAACAGAGTTTTTCAAATTTTACAAAATGGTTTGAATATTTTTAACAATTTTGATAGATAATTTTACTACTGACGAAGATAACTGTACTTAAGCGTTTAAGAGATCATATTTTGGAATATGAGTTTTACAAGGTTACAGAACAATAAATAAAATAAGTGTTGTTTATATTTAATTAGTACATTCAAAAAATTGTATATCTAATCAATTAAAACTATGACTAAAAAATTAAGATAAAGCATTTACCAGAATTTTATCACTATTATCCACATTTTGATTTCTAAAGTAATTGCTTGGACGTTTGGTTACGCTGAAATCAATGTATCCTTCAGGAGATGCAGGCCATGGTTTTCCGGGTGGTACAATTTGTCCAATGATAACTGGATCTGGTAGGTACCATGGTCTCTGTGGTTGATATACCAGAATTATATGTGAAAACGGTTTAGATGTTGTAGGTTTTTTGTTGTTTACTTCGAAATATTCACTTACTAATGTAGTCCATGGTTTTCTTGAAGGTTTTGATTGGCTTATTGATGATGTTGTTGGTTTGGGCTCCAAATTTATAGGTTTACTGCCTAAATTATTATCTAGTTCGCCATTAAATTTATTATCTAACGGTACTGGTTTAATAGTAGTTTTGTAACCTTCAGGAGAATCGGGCCATGGGGTCCCAGAAGGGATTAACTGACCTATTGTTGATGGTTCTGGAAGAAACCAAGGTCTAGTTGGTTTATATTCAAGTACCGTTGCGGGTTTCACTGTAGTACTACTTTCTACAACCCCTCCAAATTTATCTTCCAGCCAAGGTGTTGTATTTTTTGAAGATACTGGCTTCACAGTCGTTTTATGACCATCTGGTGAAGCAGGCCATGGAGTTCCAGGGGGTATTAATTGGCCGATTGTAACAGGTTCTGGAAGATAGGAAGGTCTAGACGGTTTGTATCCTAATACTAATGTTGGTATTGATGACGATGGTTTGACAGTCGTGTTGTATGCCTCAGAGGAAGCTGGCCAAGGAGTCCCAGAAGGGATTAACTGACCTATTGTTGATGGTTCTGGAAGAAACCAAGGTCTAGTTGGTTTATATTCAAGTACCGTTGCGGGTTTCACTGTAGTACTACTTTCTACAACCCCTCCAAATTTATCTTCCAACCAAGGTGTTGTATTTTTTGAAGATACTGGCTTCACAGTCGTTTTATGACCATCTGGTGAAGCAGGCCATGGAGTTCCAGGGGGTATTAATTGGCCGATTGTAACAGGTTCTGGAAGATAGGAAGGTCTAGACGGTTTGTATCCTAATACTAATGTTGGTATTGATGACGATGGTTTGACAGTAGTGTTGTATGCCTCAGAGGAAGCTGGCCAAGGAGTCCCAGAAGGTATTAACTGACCAATTGTTGAAGGTTCAGGAAGAAAAGAAGGTCGTGTTGGTTTATATTCTAAAATTGTTACTGGTTTAACTTTTACTTCTTCTCCAAACCTATCTTCCAATACAGGTTCGCGATTTGGTTGTGCTGGTTTGAGGGTTGTTTTATATCCTTCAGAAGAATCTGGCCAAGGCGTTCCGGAAGGTATTAATTGGCCAATTGTTGAAGGTTCTGGAAGATATGACGGTCTTGTTGGCTTATATTCCAAGACAGTTACCGGTTGTACTGTTTTATTATTGTTTATTTCGGCACCTAACTTATCTTCTAAAATCGGTAGAGGTGATGGTGGTTGAACAGTTGGGGAATTGGGCCATGGAGTTCCAGAAGGTATTAACTGGCCAATTGTGGAAGGTTCTGGAAGAAAGGAAGGTCGTGTTGGTTTGTATTCCAATACAGTTATGGGTTTAGAATTATCTACGCCTCCGCCAAATTTATCTTCTAATACAGGTGATTTAATAGTTGTTTCGTAACCTGCAGGTGAGTCGGGCCACGGAGTACCAGGTGGTATTAACTGACCAATTGTTACTGGATCTGGAACATAAGAAGGTCTTGTTGGTTTGTATTCAAGTACAGTTACGGGTTTAACTTTAGTAATTTTATTATCCGTTCCAAATTTATTTTCTAATGTAGGTGTGGTCCGTGGAGATGTTGATTGCGTGATATTTGTGTTGTACCCTTCAGAAAATTCAGGCCATGGTGTTCCAGAAGGTACTAATTGCCCTAAAGTAAACGGTTCTGGATGATAAAACGAAGTTAATGGTTTATATTCTAATACGGTCATAGGTGCGGTTTCAGCATTGTGTACTCTCTGCGCGCACAAAACTATTAACGTAACAACACTAAGAGCAAAATTAATTTGCATTATTATAAATAATTGATCAACGTATAAACACTATGAACTACGATTGGCTGTTGCAATAAAATACTGTATCACATTAAAACGTAGAAATTTCGCAAGGCCAACATTCCATTAACTGGTTTCAAAACAAGTTTATTATACGGTATTGTGATTTCTGTAGTGTCAGTGATCTTAAATAATGAGGACAACCTATTTATATTTATACCATTGAACTGCGTATAATAACGTAATATTGAATGTATGTAATTTACAATAATCAACTCAATTATCATTTTACGACAGTGGCGGTTCGTGACTTTGGTTATGAAAGCGCTGCCTTAAATTATTTTCTTAATAGGTTTCGAATAATCGATTAGCGTTAATTGCTTTTCCAGTAAAATAAAAATTTCAAATCAGGCAAGAAGTTAAAAGGTAGTGTACAAAAGTAAATTAATCTGGGAAATACGTCAATTTTTTTATTAAAATCTCTATCAATCGTAATATGTAGTACACCGGGTGTTATTTAAGTACGTGCCAAACTTCAAGGGGCGATACTTTAAGTAAAACCAAAAAGTTTATGTAAACATAAGACCGGCAATGCTTTGTTTTCAAGATACAGGGTGTCAAAAACATTTTTTTTAAATTTAAATTTGGCAGTGTTATTTATGGTAGAAAACGACTAAGTTATTAGCTCTAATTAAATTAAAGTTATTAAGTCCACCGACCTTTTTAAAACAAAAAATACAACTGTTTCGCTTACCGTAAATCGGGTGTAATTTGCATCAGTTTTTGTGGTATTTGACAAATAATTGCTATTTATTCAATAAACATAAATGGGATTGGCACAAGTTTGGTAAAACATGTCACAATATTGCTATAAGGAATCCATTAATAGGGTGGACTAGCACCCCTTTATAGTTTTTGGTATTTTTTATTTTATTAAAAGGTGATGCTGGACAGGACAACTTTGAACACTATACCGGGCAGTGTTGGGATGATTTAAATCAGTTGATTAAAATCATGATTTTAATCAGCATGATTTTTTTAATAAAAATCATGATTAATTTAATTTAGAAACCCCTTTTCTAAATTAAATTAATCATGAATCAAGAAATGTATTTGCTCAAAAAAAAATAAAACCTTGATGAATTTTTATGTGGTAATATTTATTATTTATTACAATAATCGAAAAGAAATTCAGCATTCAATTGCTTTTAACAAAAATACAACGATTAAAAAATGTTTTTAATCCAAAAAAGATAACTTTTTTTTATGATTGTGGGCCTGAACAGGCTAAATTTGGCCTATCGTGCTAAAGCACTCAGGAACACTTAGGAGGATGGATAGAGGGATAATGAATTGCCAATAGATGCCTATGTACAACTACCTTAAATTTTCTCATATCATAAGTGAGAGGAAAACAGGAACTAGGGAGATCATTTCAGAGTTTAGAAGCCGTGTAGAAAAATATGGATTGCGCCGTTTGGTACGACAAATGGAGATTTGTACTCAGGAACACTTAGGAGGATGGATAGAGGGATAATGAATTGCCAATAGATGCCTATGAACAACTACCTTAAATTTTCTCATATCATAAGTGAGAGGAAAACAGGAACTAGGGAGATCATTCCAGAGTTTAGAAGCCGTGTAGAAAAATATGGATTGCGCCCGTTTGGTACGACAAATGGAGATTTGTACTCAGGAACACTTAGGAGGATGGATAGAGGGATAATGAATTGCCAATAGATGCCTATGAACAACTACCTTAAATTTTCTCATTTCATAAGTGAGAGGAAAACAGGAACTAGGGAGATCATTCCAGAGTTTAGAAGCCGTGTAGAAAAATATGGATTGCGCCCGTTTGGTACGACAAGTGGAGATTTGTACTGCATACTGATGATGCGAATGAGCGAACCGAGTGTTTCTGGCAAAGATAGCCCGAGATGGTATCAAAGAATATAATTCAGCAGCACAATAGTCGTTGTAACAACGATAATACAAAGAAAGAACTAAAACCATCCTTTTATGCTCAAGGGACTATATGAGAGAAGTTAAAGACGAGTCATTTATAAGCCTAATCGCTCTTTTTTGAATACGATCAACGATATCGAGAGCGTATTGGGGAGAATTATATTCCAGATGAGTCCGAATTTGCGCCTTATACAGCAGAAGGAGTTGTCGAGAGGTAAAGTACTGCTTAGATCTGTACAAAAAGCCTATTTTACGAACAGCTGTTTTGGTAGCTGACAGAAGATGGTCAACAGCAGAGTAATAGAATCTGAAAACTTAAGAACTGAGCCATTCATACTTACAACAGGAAATGATCGACCTTTTTTGGCGGACACAAGGCAACACTGAGTTTTATTAGCATTAAATTTAACTAGATTATTGCTTCCCCATTCGAGAATACGTTGAATGTCGTTGTTGATTGAATTTGCCATTTCAGCTTTAATTTCTTGATTTGACATAGAAGGTGGATTATCACTATGAGTAGACTGAGAGTACCATTTAACCCAAACGAGGTGAGTTTGGCAAGTAAACACTTATGCCAAACTTGGTCAAATGCCTTTGAAATATCTAAAGCGACTACAATTGTTTCACCGGACTGCTCTACTGTATTGTTCCAAACTTGGGTCACATATGAAAGAAGATCACCTGTTGAACGAATTTGCCTAAACCCATATTGGTGGTCACTGAGGAGTTTGTTAGTTTCAAGGAACGTGAGCAGTTGCTGATTGATGGCTTTTTCCATGATTTTAGACAACATGGAAGTGATGGAAATTGGTCGGTAGTTTGAGGGATCGGTCTTATCGCCTTTTTTGGGAATAGGTTGAACATTTGCTAACTTCCATGATGAAGGGAATTCCCCATAAGACATAGAGATCGTATAGAGCTTAGATTGGACTGGTACTAGTTCGGGGGAACATTTCTTTAAGACAATATTGAGATCAAGCCTACTGATAATCGACTCCAAGAGCTTGTACCGAAAATGAATTGGTTTCATAGCGTATGAAGAAGAATTGACTTGGGGCACATCTTTTCCAGAATCATTGAGACACGAGTTTGATGCAAACAAATCCAGAAAAACATTGGCTTTGTCTACAGAATCAGCAACTACCGATCCGTCAACAGATGTCAGGGCGGGAAATGAAGATGTTCCAAAGTTTTTACTAATGGCTTTAGCTAAAGACCAAAATTTACGACTGCCTAAAGGAGATGTAGCTAGTTATATTAAAAAAAACTAAATATTGCTGAATGTCTATAACATAAGTGATAATGCTTAAATAGAAATACTAGTTTAGCCGCTTTGTCACGGAAAAGTCTGTTTCTTATATCTGAATGTATGAATCCATAGGTGGAAAACATCCTCTCAATATCAGCAGAAATTACTATAGGCAGCATGTGCTTAATTTCTGGAACATCTTGGGATCCCCACCACTGTACTGCTGTTACATTTTTTATTATTTCATCCGAAAACATAGTTTTGTCTAAGGGTCTGACTTGGCTTCCAGTAATTGTCATAACCCTGTGCCTGCCAAATATTGGCAAAACAATATCTAAAGCATCTCTCTTTTCTTCAGCTAGTAATGGATATTCTTTGTTTATATTTATTGTAGTATCCAACATATTATATGCCAAAAGGTGAAAGGGGTTAGTGCATGAACATATCTTTTATTAAATATTTGATACTGGCGCAAGCTTCTTTCTTCTACAAAACTGTCAGTATCAAAAATAGCCATTATGGTTTTCCATGTGTAAACTGCTCAAGATAAAATGCACCGTTTTGTTGTATTACGTCAAGTGCTATAGAAATTGGTTTTAGCAACTGTAGAAAATCTTCAGCCATCCTTTTCATATAGATACCTGAAACTTTTTAAAAATCAGAGGATCAATTTATTCTTTATGCTCTTCACACATTAATAACAATTTCGGCCATTCATTTACACAGATCTCAAGACAATCTGAAAGTGTATTCCATCGAACACCTTGGGGTAAGACCAATTTCTTGCCCCCTTTTTCTTTATATCAAGCTTTTGGCAAATGGGTATTTCTGAAGTATTTCACAATTTGTACTTATGTTCTTTTATCTACGATGCTTCTAAATCTTTGGGGAGCAAACCAAGCAAGTGCGTCGAACAACCATATGTAATTATAGGATAACTGAATGACTCGAAAATTTTTTCTTCATACTCACCATGTTGGCCGCATTATCTGTCAATACTGGTAACTTTACAGTTATATTCATTTTTAAACTTATTTATTGAGTTAATGAGCAACTCAGCAAGATAGTCAGGTGCATGGGGATGACCGAATGTATCTATGCTTTTCAAGAGAACACTGTTTCCATCCTCTGCTATCAAAACGACACAAATTATCGGCTCATTATGTACATTGGGCCATCCACCTCAGGACATGCAAACAGACTGTTCAGAAAACTTCTTAAAATATTTAGATTTTTCTTCCTCAAATATTTCATTCAGGAGCGTTGACGATAACTGAAATCTAGGTGGAGGAACGTAACCGGGTCTTAGTATTTCTATGGTTTTTCGAAAACTGCAATTTGTTACGTAAACGACTTTGGCTATTTGTCTGTCCAATTCTTTCTTCTTATCTTGTACAGTTGGCACAACGGAAGAACCCAAATGACCGCTACTTCCACTATTTTCACTTTCACCTACACTTCCCTTTTCACAGTTCTCGCTTCTCTGTTTCTTTTGCAACTGGATAATTTTATTCTGGCTAGTTCCAGGCAGTGACTGACAATCACCATGAAGAATTTCAACATCAATGATATTACTAGTTTTACTTTTAGCGGAGTTGATCGGCTAATTTCCACAGTTTATGCTTTTTGAGCGTGACGTTTCGGAAGCGGACTCTGCTTCCGTCCTGAGAAGGACTGTTTTCGCACTTGAGTCGAATTCATATGTTATATATAATCCAAACTTGGATATACACTACTGGTAGTGGTCTTAACAACACATTAAAAAAACAGAACCAGCCGTTAGTTTGCGACTTTAATGTGCCATATGACTGGTCTAATATACAACAATGAAAATGTGTTTTTATTTTGAAGCATTTAGTTAGTTTGTAATAAAACTATAATTTACGCAACTAAATACCTTTATACATCACGATTTTTGTAGATTTTATGCTTCTCCTAGTCTTATTAGCAGATATTTAAGAATCTCATAAATTTTTATTTGATGGGCGTTTAAACGCGGGTAACATGTTTAACATAAGTTTCTACTTGTTTAATAAAATCTATTTATTAAACTTTGCAACCCTAGCACTCAGGAATAGTACCGATAGGAAGCAAAACTCGACAAGTCTTAACGTAAAAATTTTATTCACGCAGTTTTGCGAGTTTGGGGAATTGTTGAAACTTGTAAAAACTGGCAGAAAACGCTCAGCTATATAAATGGCACGCACTTATTCTAGTTATTAGTAATATCTTTGGTTCTGTGGGT
The DNA here is from genome assembly GCA_036346205.1 of Vesta saturnalis. Classification (NCBI taxonomy): domain Eukaryota; kingdom Metazoa; phylum Arthropoda; class Insecta; order Coleoptera; family Lampyridae; genus Vesta; species Vesta saturnalis. The sequence goes on along the minus strand of JARFJB010001166.1, from coordinate 13,869,974 downwards.
AATCTACCAAGACATTTGGAGTCATGACAAGTCGGGGCAGAACGAATTTAGAATTTGGCAACATTTTGTAATAAAGAAAGTGGTTGGCAAACTAGGTTGCAGAGCAGTGTCTAAAAAGTGTGGTAAAGTATTTCAAGGCCCAGTGGATAGACTAAAAAAAAGAGATCTGTGAAAGTAAAACTAATTCTATATCGGACTCTGCTTCCGTGATCAAGCTTAGTCATGAAAAGGACTGTTTTCGCACTTGAGTCGAATTCGTATGTTATATATAGTTTTTCCCAAGCACTTGACTACTCTCAGATTCGAACTTGGTACCTTTCACTTACTAGTCTGACACCTTTACCGCTGAGCCACTGAGTAATCCAATATATGAAAAATCTGGAACACTGGAACTGTGGCAGGATCTGTAACAAACAAAATACACCCACGTACCACACAAAGTTAAAAAACACCGAACGCGTTTCGATAGCTACACTATCATCATCAGCGGTCGACTAGGGCGGACTAAAGAAAATGTCTAACATATATACCATCAGCGAGTAACGCTTCTTTACTAATCTGGTGAAAGTGAAAGTGAAAGTTATAAAAGTTTAATGAGTTCAGAGTAGCTTAAAGGTCCTTGATCATCATTATTCATTAGAATTTGTTTGCTTTCGAAGATCTCTAAACTTTCATAATAGTCAACTTCGTGCTTATTACTAACATGTTTGATTAATGACACCTCATCTACTACATGATTTTTATCAAACATATATTGGGCTACGGCAGACTTGTCCCAACGTTTGTATTTTATATGAGCTAAATGTTCTTTAAAGCAAATTTTACATACTTTGTTTCTATTCGTTCTCTAGCGTTACCTAATGTGGTTACGTTCTTAACCCTCATCCTACGTGTTTGTTTCCTAACTATATTCATAACCACTTCATCTCCAATTACCATAAAAACGTGAAGTTGGGCGTGGAAAAATGCTTGTACGATAGAGCAAAAAGAATATGCTCAAAACAAGAGGACCTTAACAAAGAAAATATCACTAGCACACTCAAAGAAAATGGCTACCCCGATTTAACACCTAACCTAAACAGGGAAAGGGTAACCGAAAAAGAAGAACCTAAATATACAGCGATAATACCATATATACAAGGTACCTCAAACAAAATACGAAAGATAGGCAGCAAATACAAGATACGCACTACCTTCAGGGAAATACTAACCAAAACCAAACCATACAATAAAGAATTCCAAGATTTCCGTTTACAACCTACCATGTGAATGCGGCAGAGCATACATAGGAGAAAGTAGATCACTCAAAGTGAGAACGCAAGAACATAAGAACAACGTCCGCAAGGGCGAAACGGAAAGATCAAGAATTGCTGAACATGTCTGGAACGAAGACCACCGCATCCAATGGGATGTAGAAATAAAACCCATATGGATTCCAATAATGCGCGAAGAGCTTAAGCGCAATACATCTGAGCGAAGAGCTTAAGCGCAATACACCTGCGCAAGAGGTTACAGCGCAACATGCGCAATAAACTTGTGCGCAACCACGAAATAAGTTATATATATATATATATATATATATATATATATATATATATATAATATATATATATGGGTTTCATTTCTACACTAGCTTGGCTTACTGAATTTTCTCCTAGTGCGATGTATGTGACTTCTTTGAATTTCCGACGAGTTGTGTTCTCGTCTTTTGCCACTACCTGTATGTTATCCCATTGGATGCGGTGGTCTTCGTTCCAGACATGTTCAGCAATTCTTGATCTTTCTGTTTCGCCCTTGCGGACGTTGTTCTTATATTCTTGCGTTCTCACTTTGAGTGATCTACTGCTCTCTCCTATGTATGCTCTGCCGCATTCGCATGGTAGGTTGTAAACACAATTCTTGGAATTCTGATCTTCATTGTATGGCTTGGTTTTGGTTAGTATTCCCCTGAGCGTTCTGGTCGATTTGAAGGGAGTGCGTATCTTGTATTTGCTGCCTATCCTTCGTATTTTGTCTGAGGTACCTTGTATATATGGTATTATCGCTATATATTTAGATTCTTCTTTTTCAGTTACCCTTTCCTTGTTTAGGTTAGGTGTTAAATCGGGGTAGCCATTTTCTTTGAGTGTTTTAGCGATATTTTCTTTGTTCAGGTCCTCTTGTTTTGAGTATATTCCTTTGCTTTATCGTACAAGCATTTTTCCACGCCTAACTTCACGTGTTTGTGGTGATTGGAGATGAAGTGGTTATGAATATAGTTAGGAAACAAACACATAGGATGAGGGTTAAGAACATAACCACATTAGGTAACGCTAGAGAACGAATAGAAACAAAGTATGTAAAATTCGTTTTAAAGAACATTTAGCTCATATAGAATACGAACGTTGGGATAAGTCTCCCGTAGCCCTAGCAACGAAGCGTTACTCGCTGATGGTATATATGTTAGACATTTTCTTTAGTCCGCCCTAGTCGACCGCTGATGATGATAGTGTAGCTATCGAAACGCGTTCGGTGTTTTTTAATTTTGTGTGGTACGTGGGTGTATTTTGTTTCTTACAGATCCTGCCACAGTTCCAGTGTTCCAGATTTTTCATATATTGGGTTACTCAGTGGCTCAGCGGTAAAGGTGTCAGACTAGTAAGCGAAAGGTACCAAGTTCGAATCTGAGAGTAGTCAAGTGCTTGGGAAAAATTATATATAACATATGAATTCGACTCAAGTGCGAAAACAGTCCTGTTCAGGACTAAGCCTGATCACGGAAGCAGAGTCCGCTCAAAAATCATAAACTGTGGAAATAGGCCGATAAACTCAACTAATAGGAAACCACAGTTACAAAACACTTATAATATAGAATTAGTTTTACTTTCACTGATCTCTTTTTTTTTAGTCTGTCCACTGGGCCTTGCAATACTTTACCACACTTTTTAGACACTGCTCTGCAACCTAGTTTGCCAACCACTTTCTTTTTTACAAAATGTTGCCAAATTCTAAATTCGTTCTGCCCCGACTTGTCGTAACTCCAAATGTCTTGGTAGATTACCCACAGAACCAAAGATATTACTAATAACTAAAATAAGTGCGTGTCATTTATATAGCTGAGCGTTTTCTTCCAGTTTTTACGAGTTTCAACAATTCCCCCAAACTCGCAAAACTGCGTGAATAAAATTTTCACGTTAAGACTTGTCGAGTTTTGCTTCCTATCGGTACTATTCCTGAGTGCTAGGGTTGCAAAGTTTAATAAATAGATTTTATTAAACAAGTACAAACTTATGTTAAACAGGTTACCCGGGTTTAAACGCCCATCAAATAAAAATTTATGAGATTCTTAAATATCTGCTAATAAGACTAGGAGAAGCATAAAATCTACAAAAATCGTACACAAGAAAGAACACACTTTATTATTGTCACCAACAAAATAAAATAATAAAAGTTTACTTTTTCGTAGCACCAACAATAGATTACTCTTCTTCCTCTGGACTACAATACAATAGGTCGTACCACCAATCCAACAGGTACTGAATTCGCAAGCGGAATATCTACGGTAACGTTCTCCATATAAAATTTTACATCTTATTTACCGTTAATGCACAAATGTTTAACCATGCTTATGGTTATTGCGTTATTTACAAAGCGTTCCTTAACGTTAACTAATTTACTCTACACTTAACCAAAGCGGCACTATTTGCAGCAAGTTTGTCTTTCATTTGTTGGAGCAGCGCTATATACGGGAAACTACCTCTTCAACAGGAATTCGTTAAATTAATCCGCTCAAAAAATGTGCGTTAGAGCAGGTCCATAGAATAAAGGTTAAGCAATTCGGAAAAGACGAAACCACTTCTATGTCCAAAACTTGTCACCACAGACAAAAGATGCACAACAGACAATAACTGGTGAACCAGTATATTATCCCATTTAATGCAAACGGGGATCACTTACTCCACGGTAATTCGATACACCCCCAGTATGTAATAACTTAGTCTAACCCCATAACTACCCCTTTTTAGATGTTTTACTAAAATATACACCATCAAATATATTTATAGACAGAACGGTTTACAATGAGAGTTTCTAATTAAAACAATCAAATCGATTCGGCTGAATCAAAACACTAATCGCAACTTCCTCTCACCTCCCACTTTAACTACGTATAGTTACTCCCGAAATCGGCCCCCTATTTTCAAAAGTAATAAAAAAACAAGAAATTATTACGTGGGAAGATTTTTCACATTCATTATTGCCCGAAATATTAATTTTAAAAATATGCACTCGTCCGTAGAAGAACCTATGCCTTTGATCGCGGCATGTACCGATACAATTTGTGAAGTTTTTACCACCAATATGCGCATACAGCCGCTTTCAAAGATTTGTTACGGTCCCCGGTAAAGGCAGTTTTATGCGTACACCTGCTTCTAAATGACGTGGGTAAGTCCAGCCGAAATTTTGCAACGAATGCAGTGCAATTCCAACCCGTCTATTGTTTCTCCACAAGGACAAGAATGTTCCGCGCAAATTTTTAATCCACACCGTAGGGCAAAGAAATTCTAAAGGTAAGTGTTGTCTAATAGAGTACCCAAAGTTTTACTTGGAAGTACATTCAACCAGCTATTAGATTCATTTCCACAAGAAGCTGAATATAGTGCTTTTTCAACAGAATTCTTGAATGTCAGTGAAGATACTGTTTGCTTAATTTTTACTTCGTCCTATGATTTTTGTGAATTGTCTTCTGGTAAAGGTAAATTATTTGATATCCATGATTTTAAAGCCTCTGACAAATAAACTATTCCAAAGTTGTCCTGTACTTTGTCGGAGTTGCAGATTTTTACGTTTCCATCGTTAGTGAGCAAAAGTAATGAGCGTCGTTTTTTAAAATGTCTTTATTTTGTTTCGTACATTAATCTTAAGTAGGCATTTAATAGCTTACCAGAATATACTCAAGCTGCACAACACTATTTAAACTATTATACATTGTTCACTAAAGTACAATCGTTTTACTTTTACATCGTTAGAATCAAAACGTCCACACATCACCACATGTCTTTCATCACTTTTCTCTCGTAAAAAATATCGTCCTCACTCTAGTGAATCCCGCGCTCTCACTTTCAACATAAAAACTTTTTATTCTAACGTACTTTTGGTAACATCGATTGAACAAGCAATAAAGCCGACTTGGCAGAAGAGATAAAAGCTGGAAATGTTAGATTTTCAATTTTTTTTACCTGAAGCCCCAAAGCGAGTTGGAAAAAAAATTATATTTGATTGAAGACTGTTTAAAGTTGAATTGCAAATGTTTTTAAGTGCATCATTAACTATGTAGTCAAAACTTTGAATTATTTCTGGATATAGCCATGTCGGAGTCGTACGAAGTAAATAACAGAGCTTAGAACTAGTCAAACAGTTTTAAGATAGTAAGATACATGGTTTTTTAAAACTTTAAGACCATTAAAAGTTAAGCAAAGTTCCTTGAGTTTACTTCTTAGAACTGTTTTACCGGCTTTCTGATTTATAGGTGCTCCTAATAGTGTTAAGTTCTCAACAGTCTTAATACCTTTGAAAGTTTTTTTGATCAAAATTTCCTGTGAAAATAATTCATATTTTTCATTATTTAATTCCAAACCGACCTTTGTGAATATATCTGACAAGCAAATTAAGCCAGACTGCATTGTTTCTGGTTCTCCCGCTAAAGTTCCATCGTCCAAAAAAATATTCTAAATTCAAACTTTGCCATTGATTTAACTTGATGTATTACTAAGCTGAAGATTAATAGACCAAACGGGTCTCCTTGCTGTGCTCCAACTTGTGACAAAATACATGACATTCCAAAAGTCAGTTTGGAAGGATTGGAGTAACACTGCCACAAAAAAGGAAACAATTCTGGAATGTTTTCTTTAATTGCTTACAGCAAAGCGTCTCTCTCTCTCTCTCTCTCTCTCTCTCTCTCTCTCTCTCTCTCTCTCTCTCTCTATGGAATTAAAGGCGTTTTTCAAATCTATAGCTGTGTAGGTCGTAACTTTTCCCCCATAGCGCTTGATACAGATTGACAACCAATTTTTGCAGCCAATCTTCTGAAAGTACAGCCAATTGCAATTGGACGGAGACCTCCACGTGGTTTTTTTAGTGCACAAAGATTGGCACCGTAGAGTACAGGTGTTATTTCATATTTTACTTTGCCGCTCAGCTTGTGATTTATTAAAAGAGTGAACAGTTAGCAAAAAATTTCCATGTTCACCCTTTTCTTTACATAAAAGGTCTTTAATGTGTTGTGCTATAAACACTCAATGCCGGCTGAACTTCCATTAGAAAGTGACCCTATTCCTTTAAGAACTGCTTCTTCTCCAACTTGCAAAGACTTCCAATTTTCGGTAGGAGGATCAGGGAAATCAAGTTCGCGTCCGGGAAGGGATGCTTTTTCTGCAAGTATTTGAAGAGTTTTAAAACTCTCAGGTAAAAGTGAATCGCTAGAAAATAGAATTTTAATAGCTCCTCGTACGTCCCCATCTGAAATTTTAGACTCAATAAAATTATTAACATTGTTCTTGACCTCTTGAGTTAGCCAATTTGGTGGTATTTGTTATGTGGAAAACGAAAACGATAATAATAATTTCCAAAGATTAATGTTTTTTTTAACTACATTGTTTATCAATAATGAAAGCTTATTTGCAACAGCCGTTCTTGCTCCTTTTGGGATGCGTTTAACACTCTGACATTTTTCTTTTTTTTTTTTTTTTTTATGATTGTGGACCTGAACAGGCTAAATAAGGCCTATCGTGCTAAAGCACTCAGGAACACTTAGGAGGATGGATAGAGGGATAATGAATTCTCTACACAGGTATTTTAAAAACACAAAATAACTGCAATTCTGTCAGAGTCGTAAAAAAGGGGAGGGTGGGGAGGTATCACATTCCTATGCACCACGCTAATGGCAATAATGTCGAAAATTAATTTTGCGCCAGAGTTTGAGCGTTTTTACAAGAAATTTGTTTACTAAATTAGAGAAATGAAATTGAAGCCGTTTAAGAGTAATTAAAGAAAAACTGTTTTTATTTTTAAACTTCAACGCCCTGTATTTCTGAAACTAAATTCTTGAGGATCTTATATTCTTTCTTAATTTACCAAAGTTTCATCTGGTAAGCATTGTCGATCAAATTTAGCAACACCCTGTATGTAGGTCGGCGAGTAAAATTAGTTGTGTTAGTAAATTATTTCTTAAGGTTGGCAGTTCGTTTCCTTTCCATTTTTAGGTTACATGCATAATCAAATGTCCAAAATTAATCACTTATACAAATCTTTTAATTTTTTTAATTAATTTAATTTTAAAGATGAAATTATTATATATTGTATGTTTAATATTTGCAATACGATTTATAAAAGCTTCAAATTATGGTGATCTAAGTGATAACGAATTTGCCGAATTTGAAGATTTTGAATCGGAAGATGATGTTTTTACAAGTGAAGAAGTTAACAAAAATACAAAAGATTCTAGTCAAATCGATAATAATTTCATAGATGAAGATGATGAACAAGATGTGATAATAGAAGATGAATCTGAATTTGAGCATTTTCAAGATTCGGAAGAGTTTGAAGGGTTCGGTGACTCTAAAGATGATAAGCCGGCTTCAGAACCTAAAATAACTATCACCAAAGTTCCAATGCATTTTCGAGCAAATTGGGATAGTTATTGGTTGGAAATTTTAATGATTGCTGGTTTAATTGTATACTTTTTAAATTTTGCTACAGGGAAAAATAAAAATACAAAAATCGCAAATGTGTGGTTTCATACACATAAAACTCTTTTAGAAGACAATTTTTCTTTAGTCGGTATGTATATTTTCCAAAAATCTTGAATACTTCACATATTTCAATTCGTAGGTGATGATACCACAACGGAAAATAAAGAAAGTGGTGCATTAATTAAAGAAAGTGAAAATATATTTACTCTTTGGTGTAGTGGTAGAGTTTGTTGTGAAGGGATGTTGGTTGAATTGAAATTAATAAAGCGTCAAGATTTAGTTGCAATTGTAGCAGGTATGATGAGACCAACGTTAGACCAAATACATGTGAAAGTTATAATGAATAAGGAAGACATGGATACATTTGTATTCTGTGTTGCATCAAAAAAAACCGCTGCTCATTTTTCAAAAGAAATGGCTGATATTAGTATGTATTGTCCAGAGAAACGTTCTGGCGAAAAGCAAAATATTCCGAGTAATTTCAGTATTATGAGTGAAATATCTGAAACTACATCTGCATTATTAGACTCTAAAGTAACCACTGTACTTAATAAATATACAGATTATATAGATTATATTCACTTTTCTGATCAATATACTGGTATAAAGCAAGCAGATGATACAGGTGCACTAAAATTACCAGAAACACAAAAAATGTTATTGTTTGGGTTTAACATAATAACTAAAGGATCTGGAATGACCGAAACTATGGAACAACTGAAGCCTCTCATGACGATGGTTTTGTATTGCATTGATAAAATTAAACGTTATCGTTTATCTAAAGAAGGTTAGAGAATTATTTTACATGTTTGTGTAAAGACACGAATGTTATAGGTAAAATGAAAGCAGAAAAAAATCGCCAGCGTGTTGAAGAAGCTTTCTTGAAATCTACTCATGTTGCACGAGCGGAAGCCGCTGCGGCACGTCGTGAAGAACGTCGACGTATTGAAAAAGAGAAGGTCATGGCAGATTCAGATCCGGAGAAGCAAAGACGTTGGGAGGAAAAAGAACAAAAACGTCAAGCAAAAAGAAGAGCACCAAAAATGAAACAACTTAAAGTAAAAGCTCTATAAGTTATTGGTATTATTTTCGATGTTGAGCAGCCATTATTATTAATTGTTTTATTAGACGAACTGATTATATTGTTTAATATTTGCATGTAACGTAATTATGTTTTATTTTTATTCAAATGTAAAGAGTTTTGCTAAATTATTTCAACTATTAAAAGGTAAAATTGTTGAGTACAACTTATATTTGTTATATTAGGTGAACAGTTAAAAAGCTTTTGTTTCGTTTTTCTTAATAAAAGACTTGTATTTATTTTTCTCATTTTTATTAAAAGAATGTGAATTGATATGCATGTGTGAATATGTCGCTACTTTTTTATTCTTGAATTTTGACTTCCGATCTGGGTTGTCTGACAAGTTACCAGGTGTATCTATTTAAAATTTTGGATCCAACTACTACAATAAGGACAAAATGACCTAAAATCGTACAAATTTTTTTTCAAAGTTGAAATTTTGGTAGTGAATTCGAACATGTATGTGGGTTTATTTACAGACAGACTTGAACGCTAAACACATAAAGTACTTACCTGAGTGTTAAGGCTGGGATACACATGACCACACCGTGTCGTGGACGTCATATGGCAAAGAATTGGGTAATGTAAAAGTACCGTCTAGTCGTCATCAACAACATTGCGCTATGCCCGACAGATTCAGTTTACTTTTTGATGGGCACAGTGTGGTGTACGAGATTGAACAATTTTCTATAATATTAAATTAGTATAAAATCACATATAATTATAAATATTAATATGAATGTAGAAAGATTAATTGAAGAGATAAGAAAGTTTCTTGTGACATAGGATCAGTCGAATAAAAATATAGGGATGTTGAATATAAATAACTCGAATTGTTCATTTACATTTATTAGAGGTAATTACAGAAAAATGGTCCTTGAGACTCGTCTCACTTAATATTTCTAATAATACAACCAAGAATTGTCACTCAATTACAACTTTTTTGGAGACTCTTCTCCCCGACATCAAAAACGTAAAAAAAATTTATAGATATAGCCCTTTTTATAAAATTAACCCCATGAAAATTAATATAGGAATAAAACTATTATGTACAAAAAGTGTTATATTTTGCTAGTCAAGTCATCAGAGTTATTGCACGTTCTTACCACTAAATACTACCTTCTGGGGAATTAAAGAAATCTTTGAAATACTCTCGCTCAGCAAACTCTCGTTCTGTAGTTCTACCATTACGGCATGGTAATATCTGGAGATTAGATGGCCTGTCTTATGCCATATCACTTCTTGCACTTTGTTGAGGCACATTATAGCCTTCCCCCTTTCAAATAAAATTATGTAAGATACATGCTGTGAGAACAACATTTGTTATGTTATCAGGCGAACCTTGGAATACTCTTCTAAAAATTCGAAATTTGTATCAAAATGCCAAATACATTTTCAGATAACCTTCTTACCTTGCTTAACCGGTAATTAAAAATTCTCTTACCATCAGTCAAGTGTCTTCCGGGAAACGGCCTCATGATGTTAGTTGTGAAACGGAAAGCTTCGTCGGCCACTGTAACCATTGGAAGTTCACTATCTGTTCCAGGTCTTACTGAGACCTGGTTAACTTCAGGATTACGTAATGGTCTAGTATTCATTAAGGATACTGTTTGATAGTAAAGATAGGTCATATGGGGTTCGTGGTGGAGGTGTAAGTATTTATGTTAAGAATGACTTAAAATTGTCTGTAATTGAATCTATTGCTGATTGTTTGGCTTTAGAACGATTATGGATAATGCTGCATCTGCATAATTTTTGTGTAAGTATTGGAGTAATTTATAGATGACAAAAATTTTTGCGTACTGAATTTATTAGTGCACTAGAGAAGATCGTCACTGTAATTGCAAGTTCAGGTGATGGTACGTTGTACATGGGTGATTTCAATATTAACCTATTACAAATTGATTACATCCAAACATGTAAATGTTGGGTGAAATTGATGTTCTTAGCTTGTCTGATCACTACTTAATTTGTTGTTGGTATCCGATCAAACTTACTGGTCCTCTTAAACCAGTGTTGTACACCTGCAAGGATTATCATAATTTTGATATTGACAAGTTGAACTCAGATTTAGGTTCAATTCCATGGGGTCTGTAGGTGTGATGCCAGATTTAAATGATAAAGCAGTACTCTTTAATTATAATGTTGTTAGTTTCTTTGACAGGCATGCTCCTCTTAAAACGATTAAGATGTAATGGCCTTATGCACCTTAGCTCACAAATAACATCAAGTTGTTGATCTCGCTTCGGAACAAGGCGTTGACGAAATATAAAAAGACAGAAAACCTAACCGTTGGGACTACTAGGTACAAGGCATTACGTAACTACACAACAGTTGCTATATGCTCTGGAAAGAAAGCATTTCTTAATGCTTTAGGTACTTCAGTCCTGTAAAACTAATTTAAAGGCTGTTTGGAATGTGTTATGTAAAGCTGATGTATACAAATCTAAAAGTTACGAAATTCTATCCGAACTCAGTGATTTTAATGAAATTAATAAAGCATTTAGCGGCGTTTACTCTCAACTTCAATCCAGCTTCAGTAATTTAATACAATTCTATAGTACAAATAAATTTAGGGAGTTCACATCCATGTTTAAATTTAAAAGCGGAAGTCTGTAATTATGATAATGTTATGATAAGCAACATCATTAGCTACAAGTACTTTTCCAAATGCCTAGAAAGTGGCAACAGTAATACCTTTACCAAAAATGAAAGAACCTTAGGAGTACCTATTCTAAATTGATACCCATTACTTTTTTATCATGTCTTTCTAAGGTTTTGGAAAGAATTATGGATTAACAAATGAGAACACTCTTAAAGTATGAAAATATCTTACGTCCTTTTCACTCTGGATTAGATCCAACCATAACTGCACTACTGCTCTACTGCATGTTAGTGATAATTGAATGTCTACTGTTGATAAAAATAATTTGATGGTCCTGGTCTATTACTAGACTCTTCCAAAGCCTTTGACAGAATTAGCCATGACGTAATGTTAAGTTTTATTGGATTTGACAACGTGTCGATTGTGCTCATTGATAGTTATGTGACATGTCAGCTGGTTTCTTTACATGGAAATGTAATCATCAAAAGTTCTCCGATTAACTGAGAACTAAATTCACTCCACACTACAGCAAAACTTCCACACCTGTACGGCCTATCAAATATCCACTAGGAAGGAATTCTTCTAAGATCAATTATGAGGTCGAGAAATTCTCCTTTCATCCATTATGATAATATCTTTATAGACATCAAAACAAGAGGATCTGAGAAAGGAAAAAGAAAATATCGGTAAGACACTTGAAGAAAATGGGTACCCCAATTTAACACCTGGCCTAAACAGGGTAAGTATAACTGAAAAAGAAGAACCTAAATACACAGCGGTAATACCATATACAACAGGTACTTCGGACAAAATGCGAAGGATAGGCAGCAAATACAAGATACGCACTGGCTTTAAATCCACAAGAATGCTCAGGATAATATTCACTAAAATCAAACCACACCATGAAGACCTGAATTCGAAAAATTATGTATACAACTTATCATGCGAATGCAGCATATCATACATAGGAGGGAGCAGCAGACCACAAGAGTTAGATCACAAGAACATAAGAATAACATCTGCAAAGGCAAAACAGAAAGATCCAGAATAGCCGAACATGTCTGGAACGAAGTCTACAGACTTGATATTAGTTTTTGGGTTAGTCAATATAGTTCTGATCTTTCCGTATGTCTTAAATATTGTTTTGATGTAAGCCTGTTTGTTGTATCTGTTATGTTCGATAAGAGTACTCTTTGTTCTTCCTCTTTTTCTTCTTCGATTGATCCGCCTATTTAGTATGTTTTTCGGTGAATCCGTTATGTAATAAAGCTGTCTTGAGTGTTTTGATTTTTTCTGGAATGTTTTGATGGTCTGCCAGCCTCTTAGTTCGCGTAATTAGTGTTTTGAGCACGGATGTAGTTGTGCTGAGTGGTGGTGAGATTGAGCATTCAGAAACCGTTGTTCTCTCTTCTTGTAGATTAATACGTCTAAAACTTCTAGATCGTTCATAAATAAATTAGCTAGAACTGGCTATATTTGTGAACCCATCCATGCCACCTTCACTTATTGCATTATCCATAGTGTTGATTCTATGCACTTACTTTGTATTGAGGGCTTTTTCTAGGATGCATCTTTCTAAAAGCACATACTTGTCCTAATTGTATAAAAATGTTGAAGATATATAGATATGTAGGCATGAATAGGTACTGTTGTTCATATATATTTATAATATAAAGTGATAAACACAATAAAAGTGTTTTTGTGAAATAAATCCAAGTATGTGCATGTGCGTGTGTGTGTGTGTGCATGCGTGCGTCTGTGTATGTTTGTGGCCACGATGACTTAAAAGGTACGCATCGGATTAAAATTAAACTCTATATTTAGATCTTAAAAATTGGACAATTTTTCTTTATCAAAATTTTTCGTATGAATCTTCAAAAATGATTGAAATTAAAAACTCTGCACCTTTTAAACTTTTTTTTTATTAGAAGTTTTGATTTATTTTTGTTTTGTTTGAAATCTGACGATAAAGAGTGTTCTTAGCTATGATTCAAGAAAATGTTTACTTAAGTACCGCACATAATGATCAAGTTTGATATTGAATTAATAATAATTTGTTGAAAAAATGCCAAAAGTAACCGCAAAGAATAGAAAGCTGCAAATTTTAAGGTGCTATAAGCACCTTAAGAAATGTCTAACGGGAAAAATGATGGGTAACTTATCTTAATGGTGTTGATATATATATCAAGTACGTAAGAACTTAAATCAAAAAATTATGCTTTGTACAGATTGTACAAATCGTTGGATGCGGATTGTGACATCAAAAGTAATCCATCCAAAATTAAAAGTGAAGGGAATTTAGGGTTTTTGGAAAACTGCAACTATTTACTGGATTCGGGGAACGAGGATCCGGATTATCACAAAACTATGAATCGGAAAATCTGTGGTGGTTATAGATAAAGCACCGCATCATTCAGTGCAGTTAGACAAGCCACTCTCATTTTCGAATTAGAAAGATCACCTACAGAGAAGTGATCGGTTACGCACTGGGTGGAAATTGAGGGGAAAATTACAAAAAAGCAACTGTGGAACACAATTCTATCGAAAGATAGGGTTCAGAAATTATGGCTTGAAGCTTTATCCGAATGTTCTTCCACAATGTACCAAAATTTTTCTTCGCACACGGAAAAGATTATTTCAAACGATTAGGAAAAACGTATGGGAAATGTTTGGATTGAAAATATCATTCATAATATTAAAGCACTAGAAGAATCCGATCCAGATTCAGATAGTGATATTGATTCAGATTCTTCTAGTAATATAATGCAGTTGGAATAGAACTTCACTGTTTGGCATCAAAATTTTAGTAAAGATATATTTAAATATTTGGTTTTCGTCAGGTGTTGTCCGTCGATACGAAAGCAGCAATCTTGTGGTTAATTCCATTTCTCTACGTCTGAAATGGATGCATTTTCAGTTATTTACTTTACTTTACCGGATAGTCCATCAATAAACTACGCATCGTACAGTTTCGGGAAAAAATATTGATAGTAAAAGTGACCGAGAAAAATTGCTGGAAATTGGTTTCAAGTTCTTGCGGTGGCCGCTAGGGGGCCTACATGAACACCAAATTAAAAATCGGCATTATAAAGATATGTCCAAAGTAGTTTTGTAATAAACTACATAAGCTTAGAAACATTTCCTTTTTTTAACATTTTTCTCTATTTTTTTAAATGAGGGTCGGGGAGCCTGACATTGGTGAAAACCGCAAGTCGATATCTTTTTTCGTCACAAAGGTATGAATAAAAATAAATCTAAAAATATATTTTACAAGTCACAGAATTAGAGAACACGTTTAAATGTCATTAATTATTAAAATTTATTAATATTAAACTATTAAACAAATAGGAGTAAATTCAATATATTGTAAAGTCCTCTGGGCACGTATCTTTAATTTAGAGCGGATAATAAAATCTATTTCTGTATCATAAGTGTTTTGTAACTGTGGTTTCATATTAGTTGAATTGATCGGCTTATTTCCACAGTTTTTTCCTTTTGTATGCGACGTTTCGAAAACGGACTCTGCTTCCGTCATCAGGCTTAGTCTTGAGAAGGACTGTTTTCGTACTTGAGTCGAATTCATATGTTATATATAATTTTTTCCCAAGCACTTGATTACTCTCAGATTCGAACTTGGTACTTTTCACTTACTAGTCTGACACCTTTACAGCTTAGCCTCTTAGTAATCCAATATATATTTTAGACCTTATATATATATATATATATATATATATATATATATATATATATATATAACTTTTCGTGGTTATTGCCCATGTTGCGCCATAACTTCTTGCGCGGGTGTATTGCGGTTAAGCTCTTCGCGCACTATTGGAATCCATATGGGTTTCATTTCAACACTAGCTTGAATTACTGGATTTTCTGCTAGTGTCATGTACGTGGCTTCTTTGAGTTTCTGACGAGTTGTGTTGTCGTCCTTTGCCACTATCTGTATGTTATCCCATTGGGTGCGATGGTCATCGTTCCAGACATGTTCGGCGATTCTTGATTTTTGCGTTTCGCCCTTGCGGACGTTGTTGTTATGTTCCTGCGTTCTGACTTTGAGTTGGTTAGTATTCCCTGAGCGTTCTGGTCGATTAGAAGGCAGTGCGTATTTTGTATTCGCTGCCTATCCTTCATATTTTGTCTGAAGTACCTTGTATGTATGGTATTATCGCTGTATATTTAGGTTCTTCTGTTTCGGTTACCCTTTCTCGGTTTAGGTTTGGTGTTAAATCTGGGTAGCCATTTTCTTTGAGTGTTCTAGCGATATTCCTTTTCTTTGTTCAGGTCCTCTTGTTTTGAGCATGTTGCTTTTGCTCTATCGTACAAGCATTTTGCCACACCTAACTTCACGTTTTTGTGGTGATTGAGTTGTAGTGTAGGTACCTCCCCGTGTGCGTAGGTTTCCTATATACACTTGACGTGAAAGTGTTGTCATTCCTGTGGACAAGTACATCCAGGAATGGCACTTTTGTTCCGACTCAATTCCATTGTAAATTTTATGGAGGGTGCGCGGCTACTTAGATGATCTAAGAATTCATCAATATCCGAATTCAGAGAGAAACCAGGGATGTGGCTTAGATACGTGGACGATACGTTCGTAGTTTGGCAACACGACAAAATAACCTAGATCAATTCCTAGATCATCTAAATGGCCGCGCAGCCTCCATGAGATTCACGATGGAATTGAGTCGGAACAAAACTGCCATTCCTGGATGTACAGGAAACCTACCCACACTGGGAGGTACCTACACTACAACTCCAATCACTACAAAAACGTGAAGTTAAGCGTGGAAAATGCTTGTACGATAAATCAAAAACAATATGCTCAAAACAAGAGGACCTGAACAAAGAAAATATCGCTAGAACACTAAAAAAATGGCTACCCGATCTAACACCTAACCTAAACAGGGAAAGTGTAACCTAAATATACAGCGATAATACCATATATATACAAGGTACCTCAGACAAAATACGAAGGATAGGCAGCAAATACAAGATACGCACTGTCTTCAAATCGACCAAAACGCTCAAGGGAATACTAACCAAAACCAAACCATACAATGAAGGTCAGAATTCCAAGAATTGTGTATACAACCTACCATGCGAATGCGGCAGAGCATACGTAGGAGAGAGCAGTAGACCACTCAAAGTGAGAACGCAGGAACATAAGAACAACGTCCGTAAGGGCGAAGCAGAAAAATCAAGAATCGCCAAACATGGAACGAAGACCACCGCATCCAATGGGATAACATACAGATAGTGGCAAAGGACGAGAACACAACTCGTCTGTAACTCAAAGAAGTCACGCACATCGTACTAGCAGAAAATCAAATAAGCCAAGCTAGTGTGGAAATGAAACCCATATGGATTTCAATAATGCGCAAAGAGCTTAAGCGCAGTACACCTGTGCAACCACGAAAGAGTTCAATATATATATATATATATATATATATATATATATATATATATATATATATATATATATATATATATATATATATATATATATATATATATATATATATATATATATTATATATATATATATATATATATATATATATATATATTGTGTGTGTGTGTGTAAGTTTTAAAAATATATATTGGTTTACTCAATCGCTCAGCGGTAAAGGTATCAGACTAGTAAGTGAAAGGTACCAAGTTCGAATCTGAGAGTAGTCAAGTGCTTGGGAAAAAATGATATATAACATATGAATTCGACTCAAGTGCCGAAAACAGTCCTTCTCAGGACTAAGCCTGATGACGGAAGCAGAGTCCGCTTTCGAAACGTCGCACCTAAAAAGCAAAAACTGTGGAAATAGGCCGATCAACTCAACTAATAAAATCTATCTTTTAAATTAAAGAAGACCGATTTTATAGAAGAATGGTGTACAACAGCGTTCATACTGAAGTAATGTTCCTCCAAATGTTCAAATTGTCACCCGTACAATACAGAGCTGCAATCCTCACGCATAGATAAAGTAGCAGTCTATTAAAAACAAGTAGGCCTTAAATGCCAAAAATAACACAAAACAATAGCCACTTTAAATATTGCTTTGCGTCAAAATAAGGTTAGCTCCATTAAAGTTTCTCGTGTTTGATTAAAGAGCATTTGATATGCTTGATGCATCATTTGAATGCATGAAGAATTCAACTGTTACTGCAAGAGTTTATGTTGCGCGGTATCCAGAAAGGCATCGTTACGAGAAAAGGGTTTTTGAGCGGTTTGCGCGGCGTTTAAGGAATACCGCAAGTATTCATCGTCCCGTCTTTCTTAGACGTAATAGAGGTCGAACTGATGATAATATCATAAACGTATTAGCGTTTACAGAATTTAATTCTCATGGAAGTACTACATAGAAATGTTTCTAACGACTTAGGCATTACCCAAACTACCGTCAAACGAAATTTAAAAGACCATAGGTAGGTTGCTACCAAACATAATGCCCTGAAATATGTACTTGTCTTATTAATATGGTTTAACAAAAAATTATATCCAATTTAGGCTATGAATTTGCATAACATGCATTATTGGTTGCAAACCAATCAATTGTATAAAGAGGTGCAACATAAGGCAAGTGGAGCGTACACGTTTGGTGCGCTATATTGGGAGGAATGATCATTGGGTCATTTACATTTAATGAAAAACTGACCGCTGAATTTACCTCAATTTTCTGACTAACAAATGCCAGTTCTTTTAGAAAATTTGCCACCAGAAACACGTCAAAATATGTTTTTCAGCATGATGGATGTCCAGCCCATTTTTCGGCAAATATCCGTCAATTTTGTGGCCAGCCAGATATTTATATTAAGAGAAAACTTACAGCAAAAGTAGGATGCAGCTCTGTATTGAGCAGGACGGGCAATAATTTGAACATTTGGGGCATCATTAGTTCTTTAGTACTAGAACTGTTGAACACCATTCTTTTATAACATCGGCCCGTTTCAGGGTCACAGATAATATATAAAAGAAATTCCTAATGCGTCATAATACTACTAGACGGGGCGAGTACAAACAAATACCAAAGACCCCACACCAGCAATCAAAAGACGCTGGCAAAACATAAGAGGAAGTTCTCCGATTACCAGAGAACTAGACTTACCCCACACTACAGCAAACCTCCGCGTCTGTACGGCCTACCAAATATTCACAAGGAAGGAATTCCTCTGAGACCAACTGTGAGCTCGAGAAATTCACCTTGTAACCCATTAGCACACTATCTGATAGGTATCATCACACCCTTATCGGTAAAAACCGAGTCTATGGTCAAGAATACGCAGCACTTCGTGGAAACCATCAGAAACTTCCAACCACACCACGAAGAAATACTGGTAAGCTTCGACATTGTGAGTCTATTCACAAATGTGCCTACCGATAAGGCATTATCACAAGTGACAAGCTGGAAAAGGATGAAACGTTAGACGAACGTACGCAACTCTCGGTAAACACAATAATGAAACTTTTGACAATATGTATTAGAACTATATACTTCCAGGTAGAAGACAAATTCTACCAACAAAAGTTTGGGATGGCGATGGGTTCCTCACTATCACCCATAGTGAGCAATATATATATATATATATATATATATATATATATATATATGGAAGACTTTGAAGACCAAGCTATATCCGAATTCACAGAAAACCAAGGATGTGGCTTAGATACGTGGAGGGTGCGCGGTCATTTAGATGATCTAGGAATTCATCTAGGTTATTTTTGTCGTGTTGCCAAACTACGAACGTATCGTCCACGTATCTAAACCACATCCCTGGTTTCTCTCTGAATTCGGATATTGATGAATTCTTAGATCATCTAAGTAGCCGCGGACCCTCCATAAAATTCACAATGGAATTGGAGTCGGAACAAAACTGGCATTCCTGGATGTATTTGTACACAGGAATAACAACACTTTCACGACAAGTGTATACAGGAAACCTACCCACACGGGAGGTACCTACACTATAACTCCAACAAAAACGTGAAGTTAGTCGTGGCAAAATGCTTGTACGATAAAGCAAAAACAATATGCTCAAAATAAGAGGACCTGAACAGAGAAAAGAAAATATCGCTAGAACACTCAAGCAAATGGCTACCCCGATCTAACACCTAACCTAAACAAAGAAAGGGTAACCGAAAAGAAGAACCTAAATATATAGCGATAATACCATATATACAAGGTACCTCAGACAAAATACGAAGGATAGGCAGCAAATACAAGATACGCACTGCCTTCAAATCGACCAGAACGCTCAGGGAATACTAACCAGAACCAAACCATACAATGAAGATCAGAATTCTAAGAATTGTGTATACAACCTAGCATGCGAATGCGGCAGAGCATACATCGGAGAGAGCAGTAGACCACTAAAAGTGAGAACGCAGGAACACAAGAACAACGTCCGCAAGGGCGAAACAGAAAGATCAAGAATCGCCGAACATGTCTGGGACGAAGACTATCGCATCCAATGGGTTAACATACAGATAGTGGCAAAGGATGAGAACACAACTCGTCGGAAACTCAAAGAAGCCACATACATCGCACTAGCAGAAAATCCAATAAGCCAAGCTTGTGTAGAAATGAAACCCATATGGATTTCAATAATGCGAGAAGAGTTTAAGCGCAATACACCTGAGCAAGAAGTTACGGCGCAACATGCGCAATAAGCTTCTGCGCAACCACGAAAAGTTTTATATATATATATATATATATATATATATATATATATATATGTGTGTGTGTGTGTGTGTGTGTGTGTGTGTGTGTGTGTATATATGTTCTAAAAATATATATTGGATTACTCAGTGGCTCAGCGATAAAGGTGTCAGACTAGTAAGCGAAAGGTACCAAGTTCGAATCTGAGAGTAGTCAAGTGCTTGGGAAAAAATTATATATAACATATGAATTCGACTCAATTGCGAAAACAGTCCTTCTCAGGACTAAGCCTGATGACGGAAGCAGAGTCCGCTTCAGAAACGTCGGGCTCAAAAAGCATAAACTGTGGAAATAGGCACTAATAAGTAACTTTTACAGTTATCTTGTAAAAAATTGTATTTGTTACTCAACTGTAAACGTGCGTTAACCTAACTAAACTTATGTAAGATCACTTTTAAGAGCTACTAACTTTAATAGCTATTTGTTTTACTACAAGGAGGAAAGTATATCATTCCCTCCCGCCATGAAGCTTAATGCCCGAACGTAGCGTAGCGAAGCGAAGGCAGTAATTACCTAAGGGAGGAAATGTTACTTTACTCCAGGGTGGAACATATGATTTTTTCACCAACTGCAGATTTTTACCGTTCGGCTTTATCTCTCAAATGCTGCTGCACTCGAATACATTGACGTTAACACAGTAACATCAAAAGGTGCTTTAAATGTTAGTTTTAGTAATTTAACGAATTGCACTATTAATATCAATCATGCTGAATAATAAATTATTTAAAATATTCCGCTTTGGTTTATATTTTTCTCATACAAGATATATTGGCTCACGTTGCCATATGGCAACGGGAGGGAGTGTACATTGCCTCCCGCTGCTATTGGAAACCATCTACTGGCAGGCAAGGACATATTTTCGAAAATTACCCTAATAACAGTCAGCAATTGACACTTTCGTATATAGGTCGTGAAAAAAAAATTTCCAAGTTAACTGTCATTAACAGTATATGTATGTGACCGTAATTTGACAATCATAGACCGTAATTTGACAATCATAGTAACCCGTTGTCATAGTAATACTTGAAGACGGCTTACCACATTTAGAAATATGTCATTAATTCACGTTTTTAATCTCATTTACAAATAAATGTCAAATAGCCCGTGATTATGCGCAGGCGAAAATTATAACCTCAATCTGTCTAAAGACGGAAACAAAAAGGAAAATTACGGTAACCTAGGATCCACTCAACGGATTGAAGAGAAACGTAGATTGGTTTCTAGGTTACCGTAGATTTTAATTTTCCTTCTTATTTCCATTTTTTTAGACAGATTGAGGTTATAATTCGCCAAATTTCGCGTACCCATAGTCAAACAATATATATCACATTACACGCAAGATAACAGTTTTTACAGGGTGGAGATTACAGGCTCGCAATAAACTTTTTCTCTCGCCAGTAAAAACCTATTTACCATGCTAATAATGTAAAATATTACTTTTTTGAGATTTTTTGCGTCCGGGTATTTTTTAATTTTTAATTTAATGTTATAAAAGATACATGAAATATCTTGAATGATATTAAAATACTTTTTTAGGTTTTTTTATAGTGTATTTGTATATTAAAGTTATACAATCTAAACGTTTCGATAACACTTACAGTTATCTCCGTCAGTTATAATATTATCTATTAAAATTGTTAAAGATGTTGAAACAATTTTATGAAATTTGAAAAACTGTTTTTTCAAAAAAGATTGTATTTTAATATGTGTAATAATAGTGAAAGGTTCATATTTCATATCTTAAATGATACACCGTGCACCAATTTGCTTTTTGTATGAATTTAAACAAACGAGATAAATAATTTATATAACAAATTTCACAATGAAATTCATTAAGTAATCTACTTTCACACAATTTAAAAGTACATAATTACATATAAAAAATGTATCTCTTAATTTAGAAAAATGGGATTTATTTAAATTTTGAACATTTATTTCAAATATATAAATGAAAGGTCGATAAAATAGATACCAATGATATCGACTGTGCACAATGAACACCTCCCAATGAGTCGTGCACCGCAACGATCTCCAAATTAGTATTAATTTCTATAAAAAAATTTATTGTAGTAATATTAAATAATGATTTTATTAGAAATAAATAATAGAGTAGTTGAGGAAACGTTACTGGTTAAAATAAAAAACGCACAAGCTGGGTAAATATATTTTTTATGACTTTATTAGGCGGTACTGTGGGGTGAGGCATTTGGTTATCTAAACTCTTACACTTCCTTAAAAAATCACACGTGAATCATACCAATTTTTCAAATCGCAAGAAACAATGAGTCATATTGTTTGTAAACCAAAGCTTTTTTTTACATCTCATTCACATGTTTAATTTTTCAATTTTTTAGTGTTAAAAATGAGTCCATCGACGTGACCATTGCCGATTTTGATGGTGTTCTCTATCACATTTCAAATGTCAATTCCGATAAAACGAAAGTAAGGATTAGCATTTCTTTAAAATTTTATAAAGAATTACAGCAGTATGGAGCGGATGAATTACTAAAACGTGTATATGGTCCCATTTTAACAACACCAGAAGATGGTTATAATGTCTCTGTACTAATAGATCTTGAAAACATTCCAGAGGATTGGCCATCATTAGTGAAAAAGATCGGACTTTTAAAACGTAATTGTTTTGCTTCTGTTTTCGAGAAATATTTTGATTTTCAAGAACGAGGAGACGAAGGGCAATCAAGAGCAGTTATCCATTATAGAAATGATGAAACTTTGTAAGTGTTTATCAGTTAAGTGTATTCATAGTACTATTAATAACACTTGTAGATACGTAGAAGCCAAAGCTGATCGTGTTACAGTTGTGTTTTCAACTCGATTTAGAGATGAAGATGATGTTGTTATTGGAAAAGTATTTATGCAGGAGTTGAAAGAAGGTTTAAGAGCATCTCATACTGCTCCCCCAGTGTTATTTAGTCATAAAGAACCACCTCTAGAACTCCAGAATACTGATGCAGTAGTAGATAATAAAGTGGGTTATGTCACGTTTGTGTTATTTCCGAGGCATACAGCTAGAAATACCCGTGATAACACGATTAATTTGATACATATGTTTAGGCATTATTTGCATTATCATATTAAGTGTTCAAAAGCATACATTCATAGTAGAATGAGAGCTAAAACGTCTGAATTCCTGAAGGTTTTGAATAGAGCACGGCCGGAGAATAAATCGAGTGATAAAAAGACAATTACGTAAGTATTAAATGTTTTGTACGACAATTTTTTTTATTGTTTGATTTTAGTGGAAGAACATTTATACGAAGAGATTGATGTGAGTAGGTTTAAAAACACTATTTAAAAAACCAGCTCAAAATTAATTGCCGAAGTTCAAAGTAAGCCTGCGTGCATTGACCATTGTATTGTTTTAATTATTTTTATATTGTTTTATCATGGTTTTTTTTATGTATTAAACGTTAACTAATATATGATTTTAATTAATTGATTGCGATAAATTTTTGTAAAGTATTTTATAGCAATAATTTACATTTACATTCAAATTCACATATATTTATTTATACACGCACTTTGTTTGCCAAATTGAAAATGAAACAAGTGTTTCTGTCCTACAAGAATAGTTTGAGAATAGAATAGTTAAATAAGTTACAGAAGTAAATGGTACTTCTGAAATAATTGGATTTGTAAATATAAACATTTTAAACGTGCTTCCTGGTGAGTGAATGGGCACAAAAATATATATTTGTTTCTTTGGGTTATAGATAACAACTCGATTGTGCAATTATTTTATTCTTAAACAATTTACGGGTGCTCTTATGCTTATATACACTTTTATTTTCTGCCGATACACAATTTAGAACTTCAAAATGGAAAATCAGTGAGTAGTGCCAAGAAATTGTGTATCGTGATTAAGGAAAAAAACGTGCAGTTTCACAAAAAATGTACCTGCAATTTTTTTCATGACGAGAAATGTATCACAATTATTTAATTATATAAGCATTCAATATTATAGTTACATTATATTTTAGATATTTCATGTATAGTCTTAGCTTCTGCTGTAAAAAGTTGTTAAAAACTCATTTCACTCATTCCTGTCGAGCATTGTTTTGTAAAATAATCTGCAGTTATGTAATATAAAAATTATTTCCTAAATGTGGTTTTCATTTTTAAATAACGGTATCATCCTTCACTGGTGTTTTTAAGAGCATTATTAATTTATTGGAAATTCCATCATGTGGTGTTTGTGGTTCAGTTTTCATATCTGGATTAAATTACGTTATTACGTATAATTTATAATTAATTATACACACCTTGGTTAAAGTTTTTATAGTCTAACACGTTTTTTCCAAGATATTGTTCATCAATGTTTTGGTTTTCCCTGTTTAAGTCCTCCTGTATAATTTCTAAAGCTACAACAAATTATTAATAAATAATATTTTTATTAATAAAATTTAATCCCACCACGTTTTAAATCCATCGCATCCATTTCTTGATTTTGTATTAATTTTAGTTTTTGTCGAAATTTTGTTGCAATTTTTTACGTTGATAATCGGCTTGATCTCTTGTTTAGTACTGGAACACAATTTTCACACAACAACATATTAAAATTACTACAATTAATTAATTAAATCGAATTTTTATATTTACTTAGTTACCTAATAAAACAATTGCGGAGAAACAAAAAAATACTAAATGCCATATTCGAAAATTGAAATCTTTTGAAACTGGCCTTTCAATCCATATTTCTATATCTTTATTAGGATTAGGTTGAAAGCTCGCCATTTTTGTTAGCAGTTCATTAATTAATATACGTATAGGGTTGATACCACTCCTTAGTAGACACTCCTACACTTTAGACGCGTATATTAATAAAATGTAATTTTGGCACTGCAGGAAGCTTTTTATTTTACGATAGATTAAAATTGATTATCATGTTCATTAAATTAATATACTTTCGTTTTCAAAATGTTTGTTTTGTATTTAACTTATAATTTATTAACAAAATTATAGTTCTTCTGATAATGACGAGATCTATTATACATTTACAGACCAAGGTAAGACATCCAACTATTCATCCCGTATTATACAGACAAGTCCCTTTTTAAACACATTTCATATATATATATATATATATATATATATATATATATATATATATATATATAGTATATATATAATTATTTTAATAAATTACGTATACATTTCGTATTTATAAAGAATCCCCTTTTTTGTCCCGTTTCTGACGTTTCATTGTTTAGAAGAAATTAGTCAAAGCCTAGAAAGTAGTACGAAAAAGATAGCGCGACGTTAAGATAAGATACAATTGGATGACGTTACATGTTCTACAATTTACGAGACTTTTGTAGCACTTTTATCGACTTAAATAAACAGCGCGCGATCCCGCTATGCGTATAGAGCCCATCGCGAAATGAATTTACTTACGACGGTGCTAGTATGTGTGGAAAATAAATATACCGGTGCGTGTAAATAACACTTTCTTTGGGAAACATGGTGTGAAATTACTTATTACGAATTAACAATCAAAGTAATGGCAATATGCCCTGACAACACAAACTGCAATTTCGGAGGAGCAGTCTTTCATAAAGTTACAATAGTTGCTTAAAAGAGGAGGCGGTAAACAAGGGAACATAGGAAGGTGCCGGTGTATGACGTCATCGTCGATGCCTGAACAAGGCGGTGGTGAGTATCTATTTTAGATAAGATAAACAACGTTACTGTAACCTAACATAATTAGATTAGATAAACAAAACTACTGTAACTTAACACAAGTAGATTAGATAAACAAAACTAGAATAACCTAAAAAAGAATTACATGGGTCGTGATTCAACCCGCACCAATAGCGTGGAAGGCGACTCCTACGCATAGATATCTTTAATAACTAGATAAACAATCCTTGAAACCATGTATGATCCGAATTGAAACTGCGCATGGGGGTATTAGGAATTACGCACTAGTGAATACTGTACTGTGTGAACATAAGCCGCCGTGTGTGCAAGAAGCAAATAGTTGTAATTATATAATTATTTGTGACCTCAGTAGAAGTGCGGCACTATCCCTCCACTTTTTTTACGTCACAAGCCCCACTCACTTTCACTTTTTACTCGCCCACGTGTTAGACCGTATTTTCCACTCGTATGGTTTGTTTCGGAGGCCTTTTTAAACCCCTTTTCATCCCTAATTATTTTAGTTTTTTTACTCTCCCACGTGTAGGACGTGTTTTTTCGCCCCTATTTTATGACCACCCACGTGTAGGACGCGTTTTTTTCCCTATGGTTTCTTTTCGGAGGCCTATTTCAACCCTTGGACTTGGGGCTGGTCTTGGACCTGGAGCTGGTCTTGGAGCTGATCTTGGGGCTGGGCTTGGTCTTGGGTTGGTCTTGGACCTGGAGTTGTCTTAGGGCTAGGGTAGGGTGATAACTATTTGTGGCAATTGTCTTGTAGATCATTTTTGGCCCTGTGAGGGTTAGCATTCTGATTGGGGTGAAATTTGAAACAAGGAAACCCTAACCTTATAAGACAAGTGTGGAGCTTGACCCCTATCGTGGCCCCTTGGTGCAATTGTATGTGGGTTCTAACCTAATCTTATAAGGCAGGTGTAGGCCTTCGCCCCTTGTCGTTACCCCTGGTTGGAAATGGTATCTGTTTTTTGTAGGTTATGACTGGTAATTTGAAGTTGTATTCTAATAAGGAGGGTCTTGTAAGACACGTGTATGAACTTGTGTTAGGGATTGATCTTGCGTGGGGAATTTGAATGACAGTAAAATTTAATTATAGAACACTTATTTTATTGTAATTATAATTAAAAATCCTCAGTGAGTTATAAAAAAATTACTAACATTCAGGTTATTCTCTAATGAAACAAAAATTTTATTAAGTTAATTAATTACATACAGTTATTACAATATTGTTTTCTAATGTTAAAACTGATTGCTTTACCTGCATTGAAATATGTTTAATATCCATCCGACCGTTAAATTGTTTGTTTGTATATTGTATACCTTAATATTTTTTTAAAGAAACTTGTTACGTATAGATTAGATGTGTTTTATAACTGTAATTAAAAATCTGTACAAGTAAATAAGATAAATAAAAGGTTAAAAGCACACTTACCAGCTCTGTATTGAAAGAACATTTTTGAGGGATTGATTCACGAGTGGTACCCGTTTTCTGTTAGCCGTATACTCACACTAAAACAACTTTCTATGTTTTTACCTATGCATAGCTGATATATAACCGGTTCTCTGCCAGTAAAAGTATTTTTTTTCAAAGCGGTATGAACAAAATGCTGTACATACACAAGCAAGTTGTTTTTATAAAAAAATCTCATTAAATGTTTGGATGTTTAAATTCCACAACAATATGTAGTAAGAAACCACTGTTTATGTTTACTTTTAGCTAATTACTGTGTAATTATATAATCCTGTTAAATTTAATAGTCTAAAAAATTGATTACCAATATCGAATGGTAACATAATTTCTTTTAAAAACACTAAATCATAAATTTTATAACACGATTTTAAAACACACATGCTGAATTAAAAGAAAAACAATAGGTATCTGATAGTACGCAATTCTTAATTAAAAAAATTAAGGTACTAAAAATCTCTTTATTTATCAGAAAAGTATGGTTGGGTAACAGGCGTTAAACAATAATTTAATTATCTCTCATTTACAATTAAACATGTACTAAAAAGTTTTTACAAAATCAATCATTGATAAACTATGTAATCTAAAATATAGAAACATTAACGTATAAAGTCCACACATTCGAATGGTAATCTTGCAGTATTGTTTTATTGTATAGGAAGCATCTGG
The DNA here is from genome assembly GCA_036346205.1 of Vesta saturnalis. Classification (NCBI taxonomy): domain Eukaryota; kingdom Metazoa; phylum Arthropoda; class Insecta; order Coleoptera; family Lampyridae; genus Vesta; species Vesta saturnalis. The sequence continues at coordinate 13,842,028 of JARFJB010001166.1, read as the reverse complement.
AATTTTTCTCTAGGAAACGTAAATGATATCCTTGCGGTGCTCGTCCAAAGGAATCAAAATATTCCCCATTACCATTCTCGTCAATGTAGATAGCGGTCCAATGCTGACCTGGTTTGTTTGCAGGATCCGTGTTTACGATAATTGCACACGGTCTAGGTGCGTGTCTCTGTAGTTGATTAAAAGCACATACAAGCCGAAACACATTATTCTTGTGGCTGGGGATTGATTTCAAGCATCTCAACACTTGTACCGCATACATCTTTGGAATTGGTATGCGTCCAGTCTTGCAGTAGTAAGGCGTTTTCCAGTGCACACATAGGCCCAGTGATGTTATGGTTTAAACAGCTATATGCTTTTGCTTCCTTTTTCAATTGTTTAATCGACGGGAAACCAGTCACCTCCAGGTTTACTATTGGTTTTTTAAGAAACCTTAAAAACTGTTGTTTTTCATTGCCCTTAACGTGAAGGGGCGCAACACTCTCATCAGCTCCTCACGGAAATTGTTGTAGTGTACATGACCCGACCAACATTTCATCCCATGATAATTAGCCTCCATAAATTTTATCTGTTGTGACATGGATCTTGATATAAAGTAACCTCGAGGTGGTTTTATCAGCATCAACGATAAACGACCACGATGTGTAACCACGGCTATTTCTTTCGGTATGAATTCGTTGTTAACACCACTAAATCCTTGTACGTCCAAGTATGCGTCCATCTTCTTTCGGCTGCTGCTGTACACTGAAGATCGCAGGTTAGATCTACCACTCTTAACAACTAAAATCCACAACGACGTTCCGATGTTTATCGATCTCGATCACGTTATCGAATTCTGCATACACCAAACAGTTAACGGTTTCGGTGAGCGCTTCTTCAAACCCGACTTCCAGCCGAAGGGAACCGTTTCTAACTAAATTCCAGTGCGTACTAGCGTTTGCAGACAAGTCAGGTGTTAGGTCAAAGGCCATTAAACAGTAGCCGTTGGGGTAATCACTTCTCGATATATCGTTACCTTCATTCAAAAAATGAATACCTGTACCAGAGAATAAGGTGTGGTACGCTCTTACATATAAACCATTAGCTGTAAAGTCTGGTTGTAAGGCCTTCGAAGGAATTTGTTGTCCGTCAATATATAACGACACGTAGTTAATATTGCAGTGATGAAAATTGAACGGGTTTGAGGGGTAATCACCGTTGAAGGCTTTATTTGCTACAAAGCCTACGATGCATCGTTTAGGTAACTGACCCAGGAAAACATTATCCAATGATTTTCGCTGTATGCCTGTAGGTATAGTTAACACTTTTACGTCGGTCCTTGTAACAGAGTATTTTGCGGTGGTTGTTTCTAAAGCTTTAGCGTGCGCAACTAGAATAGTTGGATTGATTCGCATACGTCTCACCAGTAAACCAGCTGAAGCGAGTGCCGCCATTAGGCTAAAGGTATCTCTTGATCGTACAAATTTAGCCTTTAACTCAACACTACTTATGAGAAACTTTTCTTGATTAAACAAATCCGAGTGCACGTGACCAATCATCTGTATCTGTTTCACGGTAGCCGCAAGTGCTTGACGTTTTGAGAAACCGTTATTTGCGTTTCCCAGTATTCATCTGACGAAATGTATCACAATTATTTAATTATATAAGCATTCAATATTATAGTTACATTATATTTTAGATATTTCATGTATAGTCTTAGCTTCTGCTGTAAAAAGTTGTTAAAAACTCATTTCACTCATTCCTGTCGAGCATTGTTTTGTAAAATAATCTGCAGTTATGTAATATAAAAATTATTTCCTAAATGTGGTTTTCATTTTTAAATAACGGTATCATCCTTCACTGGTGTTTTTAAGAGTATTATTAATTTATTGGAATTTCCATCGTGTGGTGTTTGTGGTTCAGTTTTCATGTCTAGCTTAAATTACGTTATTACGTATAATTATAAATAATTATACACACCTTGGTTAAAGCTTTTATAGTCTAACATGTTTTTTCCAAGATATTGTTCATCGATGTTTTGGTTTTCCCTGTTTAAGTCCTCCTGTATAATTTCTAAAGCTACAACAAATTATTAATAAATAATATTTTTATTAATAAAATTTAATCCCACCACGTTTTAAATCCATCGCATCCATTTCTTGATTTTGTATTAATTTTAGTTTTTGTCGAAATTTTGTTGCAATTTTTTTACGTTGATAATCGGCTTCGATCTCTTGTTTAGTACGTGGAACACGAATTTTCACACAACAACATATTAAAATTACTACAATTAATTAATTAAATCGAATTTTTATAGTTACCTAATTACCTAATAAAACAATTGCGGAGAAACAAAAAAATACTAAATGCCATATTCGAAAATTGAAATCTTTTGAAACTGGCCTTTCAATCCATATTTCTATATCTTTATTAGGATTAGGTTGAAAGCTCGCCATTTTTGTTAGCAGTTCATTAATTAATATACGTATAGGGTTGATACCACTCCTTAGTAGACACTCCTACACTTTAGACGCGTATATTAATAAAATGTAATTTTGGCACTGCAGGAAGCTTTTTATTTTACGATAGATTAAAATTGATTATCATGTTCATTAAATTAATATACTTTCATTTTCAAAATTTTTGTTTTGTATTTAACTTGTAATTTATTAACAAAATTATAGTTCTTCTGATTATGACAAGATCTATTATACATTTACAGGCTAAGGTAAGTCATCCAACTATTCGTCCCATATTATCGGACAAGTCCCTTTTTAAACACATTTCATATATATATATATATATATATATATATATATATATATATATATATATATATATATAATTATTTTAATAAATGACGTATACATTTCGTATTTATAATGAATTCCTTTTTGTCCTGTTTCTAACGTTTCATTGTTTAGAAGAAATTGGTCAAAGTCTAGAAAGTACGACAAAGATAGCGCGACCTTAAGATAAGACACAATAGGATGACGTTAGATGTTCTACAATTTGCGAGACTTTTCTAGCACTTTTATCGACTTAAATAAACAGCGCGCGATCCCGCTATGCGTATAGAGCCTATCGCGAAAAAATTTACTTACGACGTTGCTAGTATTGTGGAAAATAAATATACCGGTGCGTGTAAATAAAAACACTTTCTTTGGGAAACATGGTGTGACATTATTTATTACGAATTACAATCAAAGTAATGGCAATTGCCCTGACAACACAAACTGCAATTTTGGAGGACAGTTTTCTTAAAGTTACAATAGCTGCTTCAAAGGATGCGGTAAACAAGGAACATAGAAGTGTGATCTTGCGTCATCGTCCGATATTGAAGCAAGGCGCTGGTGAGTATCTGTTTTAGGTAGGTAAACATGTTACTGTAACCTACATAATTAGATTAGATAACCAATTGTTTAACGGTTAACACAAGTAGATTAGATAAGCAAAACTTGTTAATAAATTGCATGGGACATATTCAACGGGTTAAAATAGCGTGCAAGCGACTCTCGATACTTGTCTGCTGATGGTAACGAACAAATCAAATTGGACCTTAACTTCACACGATTGGATGTAAAAAGCCAGTAATCTTGGATCCAAGCTACGTTACGCTACAGTCCATTGAGAGAATCAGCTTACGTAGATTTTTATCGTTAATTTCCATCTTTAAACCGAACTCATCATTAGGTTATGAATTTTCTCGTCGGCTTAATCTTTAACCCTGAAACTTCTTGAAACTGTAGATCCGAATTGAAACTGGCATCCTCTATGAGACCAAGAATATTGCACCGTTCTAAGACTTCTTTCCAATAGCCTTTGCGCCAGATTAAATAAGGTATTATATTTAATTTTGACCTCAGTAGAAGTGCGCACCATGCCTCCACTTTTTGCGACCTCTGTAAGACCTTCACTTTTTACTCGCTCACGTATGAGACCGTATTTTCCACCCAGAACCTTATTGACTTTCTTAAAGTGTAGCTTTACCGTTTCCAAACTCAAATGGATTCTCACGTATTTAGTATTTTCTCGATGTTTTCAATTCCGGCCTTTTACCCTTGATAGAATTTTCAACCTAACAATCTTTATGACAGCCATGCTTTGTTACTTGCTCATAGTAATAGGCTTGGGTTTGGTCTTGGGCGTGTGGACCTGAGTTGGTCTTAGGGTTGGGGTTGGACTTGGACCTTTAAATGTTTGGTCTTGGGCCTGGAATTGTCTTAGTTCATAGGGTGACAACTATTTCAATAAATCTTGTAGACTTTTTGACCTGTGAGGGTTAGCATTCTATTGGGTAAATCAGCCACATATAATGCTAACCTTATGACTGTGAGCTTAAACCATTTTCGCTATTAACTGATGATTCTAACCTGAATATGTTGTTTATAACGTAGCACATCCGTCGTTCCTGTTTTGAAATGAATAAATATCGGGGGCTTGAAGTAGCAATATGGACGTTCTTCTAAAATTTCAGGTTGGCTAAATCCTGTTTCTAAATGCTGTATCTGCTTACACGTGTTCTAAAAATTCAGAATGTGCTGAGAAATATCCCTAGTCCAACGTCCTGAAATATGTTCGCTAAGAAAACACACTAATTTCGATGATGAACCTTTAAAAACAACCACAACCCGTTAGTTTCGCGCATTAGATCGTCAATTATTATTAAGACAGGTTTTTCACCGTCAAACTACTTCATATCAGTTAAACCCTTTTGAAATTCCTCATAGAGATCTTTGAATAAAGGCTGCCACTCACTGTAAAACCAGATAATTTTTTCAAAAGCTGTATCTTTTCGATATTTTTTAGAAAATCCACGATAAAATACGATTTCCCACAACCCGACGGCCCCGCAACTATCGCCGAAAAGAGGTGCTTAAACTGATCTTCCATCCTGAATCGCTAAACGATACTAACAGATACTCTACCAGCAGCCTCGTTTAAATAAACTAAATAACATCCTTTTCAATCAGAATACTAGGCCCAGAAACAAAATGATCTACAAGATAATTGCCAGAAATAATTGACACCCTGGCCTAGCCCTAAGACCAACTCCAGGTCCAAGACCAACCCCAAGACCAAGCTCAGCCCCAATACCTAGCCCAAGTCCAAGACCTAGCCCAAGTCCAAGACTAGCTGCAAGATCAACCCCAAGTCCAAGACAAACCCAAGGCCTACATCTGTCCCTCACGTGAGCAAGTACAAAAAAGGCATGTCTGTCAAAAAAGGCTCTAATTAGGGTTGAAAATTCTATCAAGGGTTGAAAAAGGCCTCCGAAAAGAAACCATAGGGGTAGAAAAAACGCACCCTACACGTGGGCGGCCATAAAATAGGGGTGAAAGAAAAACACGTCCTACACGTGGCCAAGTAAAAAAACAAAAATAATTAGGGATGAAAAGGGTTGAAAAAGGCCTCCGAAAAGAAACCGTAGGGTGGAAAGTATGGTCTCACACGTGGGCGGTCATAAAATAGGGGTGAAAAAACACGTCCTACACGTGGGAGAGTAAAAAAAACAAAAATAATTAGGGATGAAAAGGGGTTGAAAAAGGCTTCCGAAAAGAAGCCATAAGGGTGGAAAATACGGTCTCACACGTGGGCGACCGTGGGGAATCCCAAAGTCAAATGACGTCACAAAAGTGAAAGGCGAGGTTCCCTCACTTGAAAAATTGTAGATTTTCTTTTAATTTTTAGTTGTCATTTTGACAAAAAGGCACTATGCATATTTCACTTCTACTAATAGTAAACTCGAAAAGCGCGAAAGCGAGGTTAGAGAAACGCTTTTGACAATTATAATTGATATCAAAAATTGAACTTTCCAATTTTAATGATACGACTGCGCATGTGCCAATACCCCCAACTTGTAAATTTTCGACCTTATTGAAATGTTCAATATGTCTCGGATTTTAAACGCGCAGCTCGTATACTCTGGCTATCTCGTTATTATGTAAGATATCTATGCTCCTACCACTACACCACCAGCGCTCTATCAGTTTGACATTGAAAGTGATATTTAAACCAGTTATAAAAATTCCTATTTATGTAGATAAGGCATGCGCAATTTGTCATCGGCACCTTCGTATGTTCCTTTGTTTACCACCACATCTTAAAAGACCTTTAGTTGGGGTGAACTCTGCTGCTCATATTCTTCATATCGGTGTTCAATCTGTAACGTGTAAAAATCGATATAGGATCGATTGTATCATTTTATCTGGTTACTGTTTATAAAAGCTACCTTAAATAAGTATTTGTGACTTAAACATTTACTATAAAGGTTTAAAATTTCTGTATTTACGGCATTTACTAATGAGTATGATGGATTAAATGATTTCTTTCAGCACACTTACTTTTCTACGTTATACAAAATTATTCCTTTATTGTAGCTAATTGCTACTTCACATACGATTTTCTTTTTGACGTGTAGGTTTCTACATTATACGAAAATTATTTCTCTCTCGTATCCACCTTTGTATTTCAACGGTTTACTTGTTTTTAGTTCCGCTAGTTTAACGTATTAAAGGTTTCTGTAGTTATTTGTCATTTACAAAAACAAAATTAATTTCAATTAATACCTATAGCGCCATCTCTCAGATGTACGTAGTTCTGGTGATTGGTATACTTAACTCTGAAAAGATATCTGTTATTTTGCTGTTTCTTAATAAATACACTGTATAAATAACGGTTTATTCTGTTAACAATACATAAAATGCTATTGTGGTAACAGTGATTGATACGAATATTTTTCAAGTTGTAAAATTGTTTCTTGAGGCGTTGGCTTTCTTTTCAAAACCGCCATTGCTGTGGAATGGTTGAAATTTCTAGAAAATTTTTCTGTTTCTTTTCGTAGATGTTAAGCATAATTTTTTGGGAAAATTTTCACAATATAGTATCGCTTTGTGAAGTGATATAATCGCTATTAAAGGGGGATGTAATAAAAATATTTTACTCCATCCACACATTTTCGGTAAGCCGTGTCAGATTTCGTTAATCTCGTTGTAATTAGAACTTCTCTTTCAGGTTTCAAACGCAAAAGAATTTCATGTTACTTCTTCAAAGAAATAGATGTCAGCAATTGGTTAAGACATTATACTAACTCACGCATTCGACCTTAGAGGTAACCCCTCTCACTGAATAAATACCGTTCTAATCCTTTACATTCGTTTTAGCACTTAAGTTTCCATTTAACTTTACTGTTACGATTACATCAAAGTTCCTGTTTACATTTGGTTTTGTCTTTATTGATGTAACAATATTACCTGTTCTGGATCTCTCTTATTTTTTTGGGTTATACTGCTGATACACTGCAGTCCGCTGTGTCTGGCGTACTTGGGATTGCGTGATCGTTGAGGTTACACCTGTATTGGAGCTGGTGAAATCCTGGATACCTTGAATAACGCATAAACCTTCGCAAACTATCGCATGTATAAATTGCCTTCAGCAGATTACCATCGCCTACAACGAAATTAAGTACATTTACCTAACTTATGTTAGTAAGTATTGACAAGTATTTTACCCACGAATACAACTCGTACTTAAATTGCCTTCAGAAGGTTACGATCGCCTACAACGGAATTAAATACATTTATATTAATTCTGTCAGCGAGTATTTGTTAAACATGTTACCTGTAGTATAAGTTCGGTGTTAGCTTGATACCCGACTTCAGCTAATTGTAATACAATTTCGTTCATGTAGAACTGTTCTTCAATATTTTACGCACACTTAATAATCAACATTTTGAATAATTTTTGTTAATAAATTGTGCCACACCCAGTAGGGAGTTCATGTACAATCTCCATTTTGGGGATAATTAATTTTGTACTACTGTTTATGTGGTCATGCGCAGCAGCTTGGCTGCAACTTCTATGTTTATACCAGATGTAACTTTTTGTGTAGCGTGATACCGAATAATGTCAAATGTTAGCGCGAGATTTCGTGCTAGTTTAAATGCTATTCGGTACCTCAAATATATATTACACACTATCGTTTTATGGATAAGGTTGTTCGGACCAATTTATTTTTTTAATTTAAATTGCTTAATTACTAATATTCTTTTTTATTCGAGATAAATTAAATGGGCTCAACAAGCTTTTCCAATTGTATTGAGGTAATTTAATCAAACAGGGGTTTGCATTCAGTCTTGTTAAACGAAAGGCAAGCTGAATTAATTAATTTTTCTTTCTTGTAAATAACTGATTTAACAGGTTTATTAAATTGGCGTTTTCAGGCTAAGGTACGTAAGATCTTGCGTCGGCCGGAAGGGGTATTGTTGTTTTTGGTATTACAATTATAAATAAAAAATTACAGTGGGCGTATGTACAAGCTCACGACTTGCCCTCCTCAAGCTCATTTTAACTTATTTTTTTTTTTGTGGTTTTGGGGATAACATACATACTGTATAATTTATTTCATTTATTATTCATATATTTATATAGCTATACATTAACATTTGGATTGGATTATTGCCTCCTTGGCGGTTTTTCAGCAAAGTAACAGATATCTGTAAAATGTATGAATTTGGCACTAATTATATTATATATAATAATATTATATATAAAATATAAATTTAAATAGTAGCGGTTTCTTATGCCGTTGTAAAATAAATTACTTTTATCGATGATCCGTATCTGTTGAACAAACAAAAGGCATTAGTTGGGAACAGTATTGAAGAAGCTTGTAAACAATATTGCAGATTACGAAACAGAGCAAAATGCAATTCTGACATTCCGCGAGCAAGAACTACGTTACGGAAGAAGGCTTAACAATGGAAGCGTGAGGTATTTCATTGACAATGAAATCTATGAAAAAGAATAGCAGCGAGCAGAGCCTACAGAATGGAGTCCTCGCCAGCTGTAAATGAAAATAAAAAAAAGACGTAGAGAAAACAAACATTCACAGGACGAAAGAAGTGAACGTTCGCAATCATCAATGCAGTCGGAAAACACAGCGGAGCCCTATTTCCCTCCCAAGAATTTTATGAAGAGGAAAGTCGAGAATTAATTAGTTTTATCATAATATATCATCAAAATTGTAGATAACGTTTTTTAACATAAAAAAACAGCAGGAAAGTGATTCAGATGGCAACATTCAAGAGTTACCGATAGTGAAACAAGAGTTAGAGGGGTTTGTCCAAAATTATTAATAGATGACGGAAGCCAGATAAGTGTATTCGGGAAACGTATTTAAAAAAAATTTCGTTTAGTTAGCTTGTATCGAGCTGTTGAGCGTGATAGTCGAGAGCTGGAGGTGTAATACCGCGCGCAAAAAGTTTACCTGTTAGCCACCGGGTTATTTGAAGCTATCATCAGGGAATCAGCCCGCCCATCTTGTGTGGGTTAAAGAAATAATTCATCCATTCCGGGGAGTTTTGTTTCGCGTTGATCTTCCTCGATATACTCTGACTTTCTCGTTATTAATGTTGAAGGAAGATAAAGTGTTCGGTTTCAGTTCCTATCGCTTAAGCGGATTGTGCTATTCTGTTCGTACTGGTAAATTTGATTTGCATCGAGAAAGCCGCGCCGGTTCTCTTGTTGTACATCACAATGCGCTCACAGCTTGTTCAGATAGACAAAAAATTGCTGTAAATATATTGCTACAATAAGTTTTGCGTATATAAAAGGCAAAGAACGTTATGTAAATAAATGAATATTTGTGTAGACAAACTCAGGTAAAGCATTTATTAAATCACCTGATCTTGGTTTAAATATTTTCGCTGTTAAATTTGCGAATATCAGTTAAAAGAATCAGTTAGTTCAAATTGACGTTAGAAAAGTTGCCTGCAGTGCCGTGTCCGTAAACAGAAATTGAAGATTCATTGGTATTACCCGATCAACTACAGATACGAAAATTACATCCAATTGCTGTGAGCGAGGGATGAAAAACCTAAACTTAAACTGAAAATTTTGTGCGAATCAAGGTAATTATTTTTGTGTTTATTTTGGTGCTTTTAATACTCGTAAAGTTATATTTCTGTACGTGATTGAGCGGATGAACACGCTTTCTGTATTTCGTAGGGTAGAAGTGCCCTTCAGGCTATTGATATAATTTTACCGAAGCGTATTCAACCGTCTTTTGTGATAAGTTATCATTAAAACGATAAGGTGGTAATTAAGATTCAGGTATAAAGTTATTTGATTTAGGGAATTCTGAATCTTGCAAACTTCATCCCGATGTTCACATTTAATATTTTACCTAAGAAAGATCGTGCTTTACTGTCTTTCGGGAGTGAATTCATTTGTTTGTGACTTTAAAACGCTTGTAAAGATACTCTGATAATATACAGCGTTAATGGACTTTAAGCGTATTATTTTGTTATTGTATGTACGATTATATGTGATTTTCGCCCTGTCCCACAGTACTAACATTATTCTCATATAAATTTGAAAGATAAAATATTTTGATTACGAATATGTTACTAATTTACTAATAGTAATTTTTGAGTTACACGACCTTACAGCGGCAACATTTATTTAGTGTTTATAATTTGGATGAAAGCTTTTAACGTTAACAATTTAGGAGAGATTTTGCTGTTTGATTGTTTTATTAATTTTTTAGATATAGAATTTTACTAATAAGAATTAACGTAAAGCAAAATTAGAGTGAATAAGGTTGATGACCAACCAGCTGGTCTTTTAACGCGTCATTTTATTTTGATTACGTGCGAATATATTGAAGCTTTTATAGGAAGCACCGGCCTAGGACTTTTATTTTGTCGATTCACCTGGTTTATGCCACGTAAGGTAAGCAAATTTTTTGCTTGTTTTGAACTCTGCTGTGGAATACTCGCATTTACGTGCTTAGATCTCCTACCCGCTGAGCTACCCGCACCCCTTACGTTATTTGTTACGTCATATTCTACTGCGATTTTCTCCCGTAACAAAATCCTACTTCTTTTATAATTATTTTCTGTTTCTAACTAGACAAAGGTACGCTTTTGAAAACAAATTAATGTGATAACGACGTATTGTACATTTGGAGTGACGTTTGTTATTTGAAACATTAGTTTAGTGTGTAATAATTGGTCATTTTTTCTATTAATTATGTTTTCTAAACAACCATAATTGTTCTGTTGCGGAGCGTATGTATTTACAGGATTATAACGAAAAGAGGCAGCCAAATAAAGGGAGTTTTAATAAATTAGCGTCAAACCTCAAAGCATAGGCGTTTCTTTAAAAAACCTGTAGTTTCTCGACAAAAGACAAGCAATGGGGAAAAAGTAGGTATTGTTTTATTAACTGTCACTGAAAATCCTGGTATATCAACTCGGTGAATTAAACAAAACGTTGATATTAACGGCACATTTTATTTAAAAAAAAAAAGTTCCTCCATACAAGTACAGAATTTGGCAAGGTCTTAAGACGCAGCTTATTCTGTGAATGGTATACAAGAAAACGCCAGGAGAATATACATTTTCCATATCAAATAATATGGTCTGATGAGAGCATGGCTACAAATAATGGCGTTTTTAATGTCCATTGTAGGTCCGAAACCAATCCACGTTTAAATAAAACATCAACACCGATTTGGTGTTATGTGGACTGGTATTTTCGTCACAACGATTGTAGGACCGTTCATTTACCTTTATAGTTTAACAGCAGAGTGGTACTTTCATTTACTAGAAAATGATTTATAGAATGCTCTCAACAATATGCTTCTGGCTAGAGTTCGCGATTGTTACAGCAGGATGGTACACCTATACATAATTCCAGAAGAGTTAGCGGGTATCTTTCGGTACGATTCCCGAGGAAAGTCATTGGTACCCATTCAAAGTCACCCTGCGAGCGCGTTCCCTAAATGTAACCTCGTTTGATTTTTTTAAACCGAACAACAACTGAGGAGGTTAGTATGAAAAGCATTTGCTAGTATCACCCCAGAAATGCTGACCAGGGTTTTAGAATCTACTGTGAAAAGGTGCTATCTCTATTTAGAAAACAATGAAAAGTTCTTTGAACATATACTTTAAATTTAATTGTGTTGTTAATATTCACTTCTGTTAATTTACTTAATATAATCCTTGTTTTTTTATTAAATTAGTACATCAATTTAGTCATGGATCGCTGTTAAATACTGAAATGGTACATACTGTTAATAGATACAGGTAATTATTAATTCTTAAACAAAACTATGTACACACAGAACCGTAATAGGAATTTTCCTGATTAAAGACTAAAACACAATTAAACCGTGATTTTTTACTCTGTAATATATTGATGCATCATTCAATTCGGAATAAAAAGTACTTTAATAACCCGATACCAGAATACCAGAGCCGCATTTATAAAAGTGAAGTTGATGATGGTTTCGCATTTTTCTTTTTGTGATTGTGGACCTAAACAGGCTAAATTTGGCCTATCGTGCTAAAGCACTCAGGAACACTTAGGAAGATGGATAGAAGGATAATGAATTGCCAATAGATGCCTTTGAACAGCTGCCTTAAATTTTCTCATATCATAAGTGAGAGGAAAACAGGAACTAGGGAGATCATTCCAGAGTTTAGAAGCCGTGTAGAAAAATGTGGATTGCGCCCGTTTGGTACGACAAGTGGAGATTTGTACTGCATACTGGTGATGTGAATGAGCGAACCGAGTGTTTCTCGCAAAGATAGCCCGAGATGGTATCAAAGAATATAATTCAGCAGCACAATAGCCGTTGTAATAACGATAATACAAAGAAAGAACGAAACCATCCTTCTATGCTCAAGGTACTGTATGTGAGAAGTTAAGGACGGGTCATTTATAAGCCTAATCGCTCCCTTTTGAATACGATCAACGATGTCGAGAGCGTATTGGGGAGTACTAACCCAGAGGTGAGAATTATATTCCAGATGAGGCCGAATTTGGGCCTTATACAGCAGAAGGAGTTGTCGAGAGGTAAAGTACTGCTTAGATCTGCACAAAAAGCCTATTTTACGAGCAGCTATTTTGGTAGCTGGCAGAAGATGGTCAACCCATGAGAGATTTGAAGATACAGTCATACCCCACAGAGTAATACAGTCTGAAAACTTAAGAACTGAGCCATTCATACTTACAACAGGAAATGATTGATCTTTTTTGGCGGATACAAGACAACACTGAGTTTTGTTAGCATTAAATTTAACTAGATTATTGCTTCCCCATTCGAGAATACGTTGAATGTCTTTGTTTATTGAATTTGCCATTTCAGCTTTAATTTCTTGATTTGGCATAAAAGGTGGATTATCACTGTGGGTAGACTGAGATGAACTACAGTGAAGAGTGCTATCGTCAGCAAAGCAATGGATGGGGTTAGTTGTTGAAGAAATAAGGTCATTTATGTACAGCAGAAAAAGTATAGGCGCTATAACGGATCCCTGTGGTACGCCCGCGTTAATACTAACTTCTTTTGAAAAAAAGCCTTCAACTACGACACGTATTCGTCTTTTATCAAGGAAACTAGAAACCCAGTTGATGAGCGTATCATTTAACCCAAACGAGACTTTGGCAAGTAAACACTTATGCCAAACTTCGTTAAATGCCTTTGAGATATCTAAAGCGACAACTGTTTCACCGTACTGCTCTACTGTATTGTTCCAAACTTGGGTCACATATGAAAGAAGATCACCTGTTGAGCGACTTTGCCTAAGCCCATATTGGTGGTCACTAAGGAGTTTGTTAATTTCAAGGAACGTGATCAGTTGCTGATTGATGGCTTTTTCCATGATTTTAGACAAAATGGAAGTGATGGCAATTGGTCGGTAGCTTGAGGGATGGGTCTTATCGCCTTTTTTGGGAATAGGTTGAACATTTGCTAACTTCCATGATGAAGGGAATTCCCCAGAGGACATTGAGATCGTATAGAGCTTAGATAGGACTGGTACTAGTTCGGGGGAACATTTCTTTAAGACAAGAGCTGGGATACCGTCTGGGGCAGTCGCCTTATTGAGATCAAGCTTACTGATGATCGATTCCAAGAGCTTGTACCGAAAATGAATTGGTTTCATAGCGTATGAAGAAGAGTTGACTAGGGGCACATCTTTACCAGAATCATTGAGACACGAGTTTGATGCAAACAAATCCACAAAAAAAAAAACAAAAAGTTTTTACTAATAGCTTTAGCTAAAGACCAAAATTTACGACTGCCTAAAGGAGATGTAGCTAGTTCATTGCATTTTCATAGGCATCTATTGGCAATTCATTATCCCTCTATCTATCCTCCTAAGTGTTCCTGAGTGCTTTAGCACGATAGGCCTTATTTAGCCTGTTCAGGTCCACAATCACAAAAAAAAAAAAAACTTCGTTGTTCGAACAACTTTTTAGTTTTAGTGATGCCACTTTTGCAGATATTTCTAGCACCAACGTATTCTATATGACTGTCGACCATTTTATTAGATTTCCATTTAATGTAATATTTATTTTTTAAAGATATTGCATCAGCACAAGCCTTATTGAACCAGGGTTGTGAACGTGAATGATCTATACGGTACTGTTTCTTGGGCATGTATAACTCCATTCCCATGAGGATGACTTCAGATACTGAAAGAGCGATGTTCGAAGAAGAGGACGGCTTAAAATAATATTCACGCCATGAAAAGGTTGCAAAGAAATCCCGTAAATCACTCCATCGAGCTGACTTAAAACACCACAAGGTTCTATCGGTTTTGCGAACAACAGTGGTATTAGGTACAGTAGAAATGATTTTTATTAGACAATGGTCGGAAAGACCTAAAGGCGTAAGAACGGAAGTTTTATAAACAAGAGGGTTTGATGTAAGGAAGAGATGTAGAAGATATGGGGTATGGTTAGGGTTATCAGGGATTCTTGTGGGTTCAGAAATCATTTGTGTGAGATCACATGAAATAGCAAATGTTTCTGCACTATGACCAGCAGGATTTGTATTATGAACATTGAAATCGCCCACAATTGAGATATCGCAAGATGGAAACTGAGACAGGAGATAGTCTACTTTCATACTAAGGTAATCGAAGAAGTCTTGAAAGTTACTGTCATTAGGAGACCTATAAATGCAACAGTAGAATTTCACAAAATTAGGACCAGAATGTTTAAACCAAATCGCGTCAAAATTTTTGTTTTCTAACGAAGAAACCCTCTTGCAAGCAATTCTGTCCTTGATGTATACGCGAAACGTCAGATTAAAATCTAATAATGTCACCTGAAAGGGCTTTAAATGTTGTAGAGAAGTTTCATAGATTTTGGTTTAGATCAAATATTAACGCTAGAAGCAATAATTTGTAAAAGTCAATTTTTTCAAAATAACAAGCACCAAAGATTTTTTTGACTGCGCAACTTTTCTCCCATTTAACAAAATCTGTACCTATTAGCGTTTCCAAAATCCCATAGAGGTTCTTATTATCTTGGACACAGAGTATTCCATTTATTTGATATCAGCTTAAAAATTAAATTCTTTATTTGAGTAAAACGTTAATCGTGAAGGTTTTCACATTGAAACAGAATACCTACAAAATAATTTCAATTAATGAGTATTTTTAATTATCAATACAATAAAGAATATTAAAGCATGTTGTAGTATAGAAATATAAATATTCACGGCTAGCTGAAGCATTTAATAATTTGATTTATGATAATTAACTTTATTTAATGGTAATAAATTTTAATACTTTAGTATAGTTGATTTCTTAATTATTTTTGTTAAAACTTCATGAGTTTCAACTTGCGAGAGGTAAGGTAAATGACCCTACATAATGACATACTTTCCAATAAGTTATTTTTTTAAATTTGGTATATAACGAAGAAGGGTTCTATAACAATACAACAGTTTAATTAAATAGTTCACAATTTAAAAAGGACAATTGTACAGGGTATATTGATAGCATAAAGTAAAGTAAGAACCCGGTTACAATACAAAAATTAGAGATGCGAATTATAGTGGCTCAACAGTGTGTAAGGTAAGAAACAGGTTACGAATTACAGGAAACCCCCTTTAAGTAGGAAGAGGCTCATCTTCAAATGGCTGAACTTATTTTCTTCACGAACACTCTCGATCAACTCATCTTTCAAACAAAATACCAAATTAAAATTGGTTCCCCGTTTGGGTGCCACAGACAAATACACCTAGTAAACTTATAACAACCCTCTTTTTCGCCAGGGGTTAAAAAATTGCAAAATAGGCAATAAACAAAACAATACGTATTTTGGTAATATTCTCATTAATTCCCCTTTTTTCTTCTATTTCAGAACAATTATTATTTTTGATAACTATAATATGTGATATCTTTGTAATGTATGTTTTATAGGCTCACGATTTGCAGCGTGAATGATGAGCACATGAAACGTGACTCCATACAAATATAAAACTAAAATTCATAGTTTCTATCTATTCTGAACCATAGTTTAACCAAATATGAATTTGTATTGTTTTGTAACTGTGGTCTCATATTAGTTGAGTTAATCGGTCTATTTCCACAAGTGTGAAAATAAGCCAATCAACTCAACTAATATGAATGAATTTCATAAACCATAGGAAGATCGCAATGAAATCAAATACCATCTCTTGATATTGTTAAAATAACGTAAGTTTTCCTGAATCCATATATTGGCTCCTGATTATCAAAGTGGTTCAGTTTTGTGCATAAAGACTAATACAAAAAGCTCGTAAGAGTGTGAATATATAGAATTTTTATTGAACAAATAGTTTAGAAATTTGTATAACGATTATGTGTATGTAATATATCAATGCATTCAGTAACATTTAGTACATCTTTTCTTAAAATAATTAAAATATATAAATAATTAACTAAATATCAATAAGCTTAATTTTATTAAGAGAAATTTCTATAAAGTGTTGGATACTGTACATGGCGCATAAGTATAAACTATTCTTCTACCGGTGTTAAACTGGAAGCACAATTAGGAAACATCTTAAAATTTAATTTAATAATCTCCATAGGAAATTGCCCATTGTTTAAATCAATAAAATCTCCTATAACAATATTAAGACCTTTGTAACCAATTTTTTGTTTTCGAATCCAGTCGATTTTCATGTCATGTAGTGGTAAAACACAGCATTTTTTTAACGTACCTATAAAAGATTTTTAATAATAAATTAAAACAAATAAACAACTTACTGAATAAGTTTTTTAACACAAAAAAATTGGTCGGTGTTAAAACACATTGAGATATATACCCACATGATAACTGTCTGTTTGCTATACCGGTATTTAATTTTGAAAATAATTGTCTTTTGGAAACTGTTTGAGGCCATGGTGTTGGAAAACTATAGCTAGGCCAAAGGAATGGTTGGTCATTTTGTGAATAAAAAGTTCGATATATAACAATAGCCTAAAATCAATTAAAAAATACAAGTTTTTCTTTTCATAACATACCTGATATTTATTGAACTGCGTCATAAATTCTAAAGTAATGTGTTTCATATCGTGTGTGTGAGGTACAAGTTTAAACTTGAATATAGTATTTAAAAGCGTTTTTAAGTTGTTATGATCTTCGTTTCCGAATGCATAAAAGTGTTGAAAGTCTAATATAATCACCTAAAACTAACATATACAATAAAAATATATAAAACGGGTTTATAAAACAGACTTCATGCGGATGTGAATCTATGAAATCTCTAATACTTGTTAAAACCGACATAACGTCCTGCGAGTAAAGCCCATGAACAAAGTACGGATACTGTTTATCTCTTTTAGTAGCAACACGCAGATCGAAATATCGTATACCACAATTTAATTGTTCCGTTACATTGTACGTTTGTGTTTTTGACCAACGTGACATGACTAGACGAAGTAATGGTCCTAAAAACTTTAATTTTTGTAGAAGAGTTTCGGCATCTGGTGCTAATTTGGAAGATTTTGTTATTGCTGCTGTCATACTGTCATGAGAACCTAAAATACGTTTAGTTACAAAACTTTGAATAGATTGATTATATACCTGGAATTCCTAAATGTATTAAAGGCCACGATTTTAATTGAGAGGGTAAATTTGTCATCCAATGTTCTAAATCAATTACAGAATTATCCATTGTATTATTTTTTTATTATGGTATTACACACAACATTATAAAAGCTTAATTGCCTCATTACGTTTGATTAAGAATATGAACCAAGAAACGCGTAATTTTGTGCGTAACTCATTATTACGATTTAATGGTATCAATTAATGTTACATTACAATTTTTAATTTGGACCGAAACATGACGACCTTAGCCAACAATGACGACAACGGTGACCTTTGATTGACAGCTGACACACAAAAGAGTATGGAAACAACAACACGGTCACTGCAGTGTTTTGGTAAAAACAATGACATCATTATTTTTGTAGTATAGGCAACTAAACTTGCACGAATATAATGATTGTAGACTATTCTCACTCGTTTGTTGTAATGTAATAATATAGAACCCAGATTCCAAACTTGGTAAATTTATAAAATGCCGGAATGCCCAGTTGTTTTATAAAATCTGACTTTCGATTTAGAATATAGTTTGTCTAATTAAATAAACAGCATTTATTTTAGATTCTGAATAGAACACTTTCATCTTTTTATAAAATGACGGATATACAATATTACAAAGAAAACGAATTTTACATCGTATTTTATAAAATAACGAATTTTTACATCTGGCTACGACATACAAAGATTAATATGCTGCTGTAATACAAAAAAATTTGCAACCGATTTTATATCTGATCATAAGCTAATGTGGAAAAGCAATCATACAGTTTAATATAAACCCAAATTCCCGGATTAATAATTAAATGATAAATTAATTTTGGATATATTAGTCAATCTCAACCTCACAGTTTGTATTGAATGCTAATTAAATTTTAAGTGTGCACTTATAGTTCTGAACTTAAGCTAGATGGTGAAATAAAAGTACCCAATAATGTTAATTGTGACAAATATTACTTCATCTAACAGAAACATACGTACAAAATATATCTTTATACTATTAATGACCGAGCTAGTAGAGTAGTGGTAACACGACCTGCTAGAATTCGGGAGGTAACGGGTTCGATTCCCGTTACTGTCTACCCTGTATGAGGTTTTGTTCAGGGGGTTTTCGTCATGCAGATGTGGCGGCATGGTCACTGCTTATACGCACACCATGTGCGGCTATTTAGGCGAATGCGGGGAGTCCATGATTGTGACTGAAGAAGCTTGGAAAGCTCAAGCAGCCCGCCCTCTCCCTTGGGAATGGAATGAAATACGTGGCCTTTTCCTTTTCCTATACTATTAATGATAATTTTATCAGAGTGTTGATGATTAATTTTTTAATAAACAATAACAATTGATAATATGATATGTTACATTTTGTATCTGCCATATCTTTTATTGCAAGCATAATAATAACAAAAACCTATTACTTAACTTAGGTCATACAATGATATCTTTTACTGTAAACACGTACATAATGAATAATTCAAAAATATTATTAAAAAACCTACTCAACAACTAAAAAAGTGATTCATACTTATTATGGTATCTAAAGGGAATACTCGAATACAGGTGGAACTGGCCTGCGTGGGAATCTTAGAAACCGTAAGTGATACAAGGTCGGTTAAATGAGCAAACAATTTGCTCATGGGGAGTACATAGCGAAACAGTTTACGGCCCGGACCGATTTCCCATAGCCTGCCGGATATTGAGAAAAAATCTGAATTCTACCGAAATCAGATTATTTCAAAAACCACTAAAAATCCGAAGACATGGCAGGAAAAAAAGGAAAAGGCCACGTATTTCATTCCCTCCCCAAGGTGAGGGCGGGCTGCTCGAGCTTTCCGAGCTCCTTCAGCCACAATCGTGGATTCCCAGCATACATACATACATTACGTATATATGCATGGTGGGATTAAGGATTGTGGTCCGGATAGGATTGGAAGGAACGGAGTTAGGGTTCTGAGGGGGAAAATACTACCCCAACATTCGCCTATGTAGCCGCACATGGTGTGCATTTACACAGTGACCATGCCGCTACATGTGTATGAGGAAAACCCCCTGAAAAAACCTCATACAAGGTATGACGGTAACGGGAATCGAACCCATTACCTCCCGAATTCTAAGCAGGTCGTGTCGCCACTACGCTACCAGCTCGGTCGAAGACATGGCAAAGGAGTAAGCTGTAAGATTTTATGCGTAAAATATGATAATTATCCGCAAACGATTGCCAACTGTTTTGTATTCGAGATATAGCATAAAGTTGGTAATTTTTTAATATAATGAATAGTGGATTTTGGTTTAAAATAAAGCTATCTTTTTCTCGTTTCAGTGATGTAAGATATGCTATAGTTATCTTTCATTTTCATATAACTACAGGCGTTTTACTGATCCCGGAGCCAAAAATGTTCTACAATATCGGTGTTTTATCAATAGATAACAATTGCATGTTAATCTTTGATCGAAAATAAGTACAATATGGTATCAGGTATTTGATCACTTGACTCAGTTATCTCTATCAAATGAAAAACGTGACTACTTAACACAATATCTTTATTTTCGTATACCGTTTTGATTGACATTTCTGAAAACTAATGAAATGATTTACTATTTCATTATTGTTATCAATTAGATGCTCGAAGTGACCACCTCGTACGTCCGCACATGTTTGCACTCGTTTCAGAATCTTATACACTTTTCGTAAGACTCAGCCGTCGATTTTACTCATTGCGTTAATTATTGCCTGCTGCAGATCAACAAAACGTGAGCATATTGTTGCTTGTAAACTTCGTCCTTAACCCAACAAATAAAAATCAAGCGGTGTTAAATCTTATGATCTCGGTGGGCATAAAATCAGACCATTCTTTCCAATCCAGTGATTGTTAAATAAACTTTCACGTACTATCGCACTATTATACGGAGGGGCTTCGTCTTGTTGAAAGTACACGCGGTCTCGCATATTTAAGCATTCGTAAACGGAAATGACAATAACGTGATACAAACTGTTTTAAAACAACAAAAGCTAGCATTCAGTTTTCGATGTAGTCTGGAACATCGCTAAGTATCACACAATTGTTATCTATCAATAACATACCGATGTTCTACAAAATTATTGGTTCCTCCGTCAGTAAAATGCCTGTAGTTATAGGAAAACTAAAGATAACTATAGCATATGCTTATTTAATACATTTATCAATCACTGCATTGGAGACAATGGTCCGATTTTATGGCTACCGAGAACACCAGATTTAACACTGCTCCATATTTATTTGTGGGGTTACATAAAGGACGAAGTTTACAAGCATCAATATGATAACGTTGCTAATCTGCATCCGCCAATAATTGACGCAATGAGCAAAATCGACGACAGTGTCTTACGAAAAGTGAATAATAAGATTCTGAAACGAGTACAAAAATGTGCGGAAGTACGCGCTGGTCACTTCGATCATCTATTTAAAAATAAAACAGTAAATGTATTTTTTTGCGTTCTTTTTTACCTTCCAACCTATATGTAGATATGTAGGTATACAAGGTTAAGCAGTCGACTTTTGGCCAAGAGTGTGTGTGTGTGTGGGTGCGTGCGTGTAAGTGTGCGCGCGTGTGCGTGTCTTTGTGTGTTGTGGGGGTGGAGGGACGTACGTATGTGTGTGTGTGTGTGTGTGTGTGTGTGTGTGTGTGTGTGTGTGTGTGTGTGTGTGTGTGTGTGTTTGTCTGTGTGTGTGTGTGTGTGTGTGTGTGTGTGTGTGTGTGTGTGTGTGTGTGTGTGTGTGTGTGTGTGTGTGTGTGTGTGTGTGTGTGTGTGTGTGTGTGTGTGTGTGTGTGTGTGTGTGTGTGTGTGATTGTGTGTTTGTGTGTTTGTGGTTTGTGTTGTGTTTGTGAGTTTGTGTTTGTGTGTTTGTGTGTTTGTGTGTTTGGTGTTTGTGTGTTTGTGTGTTGTGTGTTTGTGTGTTTGTGTGTTTGTGTGTTTGTGTGTTTGTGTGTTTGTGTGTTTGTGTGTTTGTGTGTTTGTGTGTTTGTGTGTTTGTGTGCTTGTGTGCTTGTGTGTTTGTGTGTGTGTCTGTGTGTCTGCGTATCTGTGTGTATGTGTGTCTGTGTGTCTGTGTGTCTGTGTGACTGTGTATCTGTGTGTCTGCGTGTCTGTGAGTCTGTGTGTCTGTGAGCTTGTGTGTCTGTGTGTTTGTGTGTCTGTGTCTGTGCGTCTGTGTCTGTGTGTCTATGTGTCTTTGTGTCTGTGTGTCTGTGTGTCTGTGTGTCTGTGTCTGTGTGTGTCTGTGTCTGTGTGTCTATGTGTCTTTGTGTCTGTGTGTCTGTGTGTCTGTGTGTCTGTGTGTCTGCGTGTCTGTGTGTATGTGTGTATGTGTGTCTGTGTGACTGTGTATCTGTGTGTCTGCGTGTCTGTGAGTCTGTGTGTCTGTGAGCCTGTGTGTCTGTGTGTTTGTGTGTCTGTGTCTGTGCGTCTGTGTGTCTGTGTCTGTGTGTCTATATGTCTTTGTGTCTGTGTGTCTGTGTGTCTGTGTGTCTGTGTGCCTGTGTATCGTGTCTGTGTGTCTGTGTGTCTGGGTGTCTGAGTGTGTCTGTCTGTCTGTGTCTGTGTGTCTGTCTGTCTGTGTGACTGTGCGTCTGTGTGTTTGTGTCTGTGTGTCTCTGTGTCTTGTTGAAAGTACACGCGATCTCGCATATTTAAGCATTCGTAAACGGAAATGACAATAACGTGATACAAACTGTTTTAAAACAACAAAAGCTAGCATTCAGTTTTCGATGTAGTCTGGAACATCGCTAAGTATCACACAATTGTTATCTATCAATAACATACCGATGTTCTACAAAATTATTGGTTCCTCCGTCAGTAAAATGCCTGTAGTTATAGGAAAACTAAAGATAACTATAGCATATGCTTATTTAATACATTTAACAATCACTGCATTGGAGGTAATGGTCCGATTTTATGGCTACCGAGATCACCAGATTTAACACTGCTCCATATTTATTTGTGGGGTTACGTAAAGGACGAAGTTTACAAGCAGCAACATGATAACGTTGCTGATCTGCACCAGCCAATAATTGACGCAATGAGTAAAATCGACGACAGAGTCTTACGAAAAGTGAATAATAAGATTCTGAAACGAGTACAAAAATGTGCGGAAGCACGCGGTGGTCACTTCGATCATCTAATTAAAAATAAAATAGTAAATGTGTTTTTTTTGCGTTCTTTTTTACCTTCCAACCTACATATAAATATGTAGGTATAGAAGGTTATGCAGTCGACATTTGGCCAATAGTATGTGTGTGTGTGTGTGTGTGTGTGTGTGTGTGTGTGTGTGTGTGTGTGTGTGTGTGTGTGTGTGTGTGTGTGTGTGTGTGTGTGTTGTGTGTTGTGTGAGGACGTGTGTGTGTGTGTTGTGTGTGTGTGTGTGTGTGTGTGTGTGTGTGTTGTGTGTTTGTGTGTCTGTGTGTTGTGTGTGTGTGTGTGTGTGTGTGTGTTGTGTGTGTGTGTGTGTGTGTGTGTGTGTGTGTGTGTGTGTGAATATGTGTGTTTGTGTGTTTGCGTGTGTTCGTGCGTTTGTGAGTTTGTGCGTTTGTGTGTTTGTGTGTTTGAGTGTTTGTGTGTTTGTGTGTTTGTTTGTTTGTGTGTTTGTGTGTTTGTGTGTTTGTGTGTTTGTGTGTGTGTGTGTGCGTGTGTGCGTGCTGTCGGTCGTGCGTCGTGCGTGTGTGGTGTGTTGGTCATGTGTGCGTGTGTGTGCTGTGTGTGTGTGTGTGTTTGTGTGTGTGTGAGGGTGCTAGCTGTGTGCGTGTGCGGCGGTTGCATACGTGCTTGCAGTCGTGCGTGTGTGTATGGATGTGTGTTGGTATCCACGAAAACGAAAATGCCTATGTCCTTAAAATTTTGTATTTAAGCTTGTTTTCATTTGGTTTAGGGCTGCCTTATTGATATCTTATAGAAGCGTCGGTTTTACAATTTTTGTTTAAGTTTACACTAGTTTTATATTAATATGTATCTAACATGAAATTTTAAACGTCATTTTGACAGACTATTGTTTTGTTTTTACAATGTTGTTTGTTTTCGTTATGAACGTATTAAGAGGAGTATGCATAGTTACCCATAAAAAATTATAATTAAAATTATTTCATTTCTTATACCATCTAGATGTATATTAACTTCTGTCACACATGTAGTTTTAAACGTCTGATTGACATAGATTATTGTCTCTGTTTTTACAATAGTTGCATATTGTCATAATTAACTTATTATATAAAAGGTTGCATAATTATCCTTCATAATAGTTATTTATTATATAAGGGTCTTATTAGGCATATAAGACACGCAAGAAAATGAATGCGAGAGCGTTAGCTCGAGCGTTTATTTTCTTAAGTGTTTTATTGCTAATAGCTGAATGTAATTAAAATTTTTCACAACCGACAATAAATTAGAATGGAATGTACTTAATTACTTTAGTTAATTTAATTTTAATTCAATTTTCTTATTATTTGAATTTATGGGTGATCATGGATTTATTGCTATAGTGACTGATTCGTTTTTTTTTGTTGTTATAGTAAATAATAAATAAATTACATATTTCATCTTTCAAGTCATATTTTGTGCTTAAGGTGTGAAAATGTAAGTAAAATTCTAAAATGATCTATATAAAGATGAAAAGAATTTGCATCGTTAGAATATTATTTGTGAACATTATGGAAGAGTCCGCCGTACCAGACGTTCCAGTAGAAATATTGGAAGACGCAGAACAAGCGACTTTACATTTAGTTCCAGCAAAGTCCAAAGAAGCATACGAAAAAGGATATTTGGATTTCAACAACTGGAAAAAAGAGAAAGAAATAACATCTATAACGGAAACAGTTCTACTGGCATATTTTTTTAATGCCAATAAAAGGTTTGCGGCGTCATCACTTTGGACAAAATATTCAATGTTGAAAACTACATTAAAAATCCATAAGAATATAGATATTTCAAAATATGGTAAATTAATAGCATTCTTGAAAACTAAATCCAGAACCTACAAAGTGAAGAAAGCTAAAGTTCTGGAACAAGAGCACATTAAAAAGTTTCTGAAGGAATCTCCAGATGAGAAATATTTAATGATGAAGGTGAAATTTGTTCACTAAGTTGTTTTTTCTTTTCTAATTTTCAATTTGTTTAGGTTGCATTAATATATGGTATTGCTGGCGCTTGCCGATGTAACGAGTTGACCTTTTTAAAAATAGACAACATACAAGACAAAGGGGCTTATTTGTACGTTTCAATACCAGATACAAAAACCCATGTTCCACGTAGTTTTGCACTTATGGAAGATGGTTTTAGCATTAACGCCTTAGCACTTTACAGAAAGTATGTACTTTTACGTCCTACACAAAATGCATGTAATGGCAGATTTTGTTTGCGATACGTAAATGGAAGATGCACATCTCAGCCAGTTGGTATTAACACTATGTCAAGAATACCTACTTCTATAGCTGCCTTCCTTAATTTA
Source organism: Vesta saturnalis (assembly GCA_036346205.1). Lineage (NCBI taxonomy): Eukaryota > Metazoa > Arthropoda > Insecta > Coleoptera > Lampyridae > Vesta > Vesta saturnalis. The sequence goes on along the minus strand of JARFJB010001166.1, from coordinate 13,816,685 downwards.
CCAAATTCTGCTTTGTACACAGGCCATAGTGTGAGGAGATCCTCCGCTACATTATTGGCCAATGCAGGAGGAGATCTTACCACTATTAAACGCCACGGTGGATGGAAGTCATCCTCTGTGGCAGAAGACTATATTGAAGACGCAGTGTCAAATAAAATGGATAGAGCCAGAAAGATTCAAGGAGAAAGTTCGAAAATTCTGAATCCAGTTATTGATTCGGTTCCGAGTACAAGTGGTATAACCCCGGACATAACTAAATTTAACTTCAATATTCCCGACAATAATATTTCAGAATAAAATAATAAGAATATTTCTATAAATGTTAATATAAATGTTAACTTTATTAAATAAAATATGAAAACGCTACAGTGTCTTATGAATATAAAATCCTAGTGTTTTATGAATATAAAACACTAGGGTTTTATAGTGTTTATAATGCGTTTGTAAGCAGTTGAATTATGGCATGATAATGTGTCGGTTGTGGATAAATGTTATTAAAATTATTTCATTCCTTTTAATTTCCAGTTTGTGGGCTGGAAGGTCGTGTGCTATTCCACGCCAGATATTTAATAGTATTTCAGGAAGATAAACCGAGCTGGTGTAATAGTGACACGACCTGCTTAGTATTCGAGGAGTAATGATTGGGTTTGAATGCCGTTACTGTCTACCTTGTGTGAGGTTTTTTCAGGGGGTTTTCCTCATACACATGTAGAGGCATGGTCACTACGTATATCCACACCATGTACGGCTACTTAGGCGAATGTTGGGGTAGTACTTTCCCTCTCAAAACCTTAACTCCGTTGCTTCCGATCTTATCCTGATCACACCATCCTTAATCCCACCATGCATATATACGTAAAGTATGTATGTATACTGGGAATCCATGATTGTGGCTGGACGAGCTTGCAAAGCTCAAACAACCCTTCCTGCCGCTTGGGGAAGGAATAAAATACTTGACCGTTCCTTTCTTTCCTTCAGGAAGTAAATTCTAGATTGTATTATTTGGACGAGAAACAAATTCTGTTAGTTACGAGGTAACATTTAGACCATCTGTGGGGTATAAGAAGTACGCTCATGGCATTAGAAGAGGAATAGTTGTAGCAAAAGGAATTGGATAAAACATCATTTCAAATAGCAAATTCATTTATTTAAATAGCTAATAGAACAGTTTATTAATTTCAATAAGTTATAAAAGCAAACAGATTATTTAATTCTACCGCCGCTAAACTCATTGTTAAAACTGAAAATTGCGAAAATTAATTTCATAAGAACCGAAAATTAAAAAAGAGCGATCAAATTTAAAAAATTGCGAATTAATTCATTTCTCGCCGTGAGTTAATTTAATAACCCCACTCCCCTCAAGAATTAACATCGAAATCCGCGAATTAAACAGAGTATCTCCTTTCCACTGACGAAAACCGGCATTATTGAAATAAGTGGAATATTCTCACCACCTCTTTACAGGCCTCCGATACTACTCAATTTAAATTTATGTTTTTTTACCAATTGTGTTGAAATTTGACCAAAATTAGTATATTGGACAGTTAATAAACTTTTCCATAAACTTTGGTGATGATCGCAAAACAGAACAAACATATTTTTTGCTTCTACTTATCGCAGGATATTTTGTGCCTGGCACGCCATATTTAATATAAGTGAAACTCGTTAGAAAACATCAATTTAGAAACCAAAAAGTGTTTTCAGGCCGATAGAACTTCCTGTTGATCACATGCCAATAACTTTGATCGTCTATGTTTCGTAACCCTTGTTTTACTAACTCGATGCTAATGCCAACTATTTGAAATTTGTTACTAAAAGGTGCAGCATTATATATAGTTAATTATCTTAAAATATCGGAGAATGCTAATTTGAGAGGATTTTTGTCTTCTTATTTCATATTTTTGTTTAGTTTTGTTATATTATGCTTATTAAAAAAAGAAATTAAAGTAAGAGTGTTTTTATTAACACTTAGGAAATAAGTAGTACATAACTTTCCCAAAAATAAGGAAAATGTGTTCTACTTTTGTAGAATTTAACATATCGCAGTTTTTAAGGAATAAGCATTTATCGAAAACACTTTTCGATGCAATATTAAATTCTGTTACATAAGATTCTTGTGAAAAAAGTTATGTGGTGTAAACATCCTCTAAAAACTTTCGTAACAATACTTTTATCTAATTTGTGTTGCAATTATAGGCACCTACTTATTAGTAAAAATTAGTTTTTTTTATTTTGGAGCCGTTTTTTCCTTACTAATACGATAAGGAACAGAAAATATTTCCGCAATAAAAAAAACGACCTTTTACAAGGTAATAGATAGTATTGCTAGCTTCCGTTTTTTTTTAGCAAAGTGCCTAATAATAGTATTGAAACTGTCATTTTTAATTAATTGAAATGGTAGACTAAACATTACTAAAAGGAACGTCATTCATATATGTGTAAAAAAATTGCAATTAAATTTATGATAATCTTTATTGACGTATGGAAAACTTATTTCTTCAATTTTTGATAATATCGGTTATTTACGTAAATACTGTTATTATTTAAATATAGTAAACATGACCATCCGTAAACTAACTTATCAAGAAAAACCGGCTGACTTTGTAAATAAAATTTTGAACTTTGGATAAAATAATAAATACTATATTTTCTTATTTATATCAGGAGTTTGTTTAAAATGTTTTTTTTTTTTTGCATATCCAGGAAATAAAAATCCGTAACCTTTTCTGATAAAATATACAAATGGAGTCGTGTTGTAATCTAATACAGTAATCTTGTTTATAATTACGCTTCACTATGAGAAAAATTTGAGCGATAACAACAGTTTTGGTTTAGACGAGTGAGCTCACCTTATATTATTGTGCTTGTCATAGCCTACATCGATCTATATATTTAAGACGAGGCTCTGTACAGTAATTCTAGCGTGTCTTCCATACAATAACATACATGTTTTGTTGTTTTTAAAATACTAAAATTACATTAAATTAATTGCTTAGTGATTGTAATTAAGTGCTGAATAATTTTTCGTGTGTTGTTAGTTTTCATTACTTGTAAATCTGGCGACGGAATTTAGATATAGACTGGGAATGCGACATATTCTGAAAAAGTTTATTATATACACGTCGTCAGATCATTTTTCTGAAGACTACGTTTTTATTTAGTATTTATGTTATAATTAATCGGCTACTTTTACTTTTTTTTCTTTTTTGTTTTGTTGATGTTTATTTAATTTTCTTTAAATCGTAAAGCGTGTGTTTGGACTGTTTACTAAAACCGCAGGAAGGGCCAAAATCTGTAGCAGAAAATTCAGAATTATTACAATTTCAATTAATTTCACCTACAATTACAAGACAACCTGATAAAATGGCGTCTGTTCCTCGCTTTTCAAATGAAAGAGAAGAATGCAAAGGTGAGCTAACTGAATACATGTGCTTTGTTTTATTTCTCGATGTTCAAAGTAAATTATAAAATCCCATTTCGTATACATTCACTATAGTCATTGGAAAATTACAAGTGGTTTGTAATTAGTATTTTTACGACTCGGATATATTTTAGGAAAAGCCGTATTGTTGCCAATTTCATTTCTAGATCCAAACACGCATGGGTATTTTTACTTGTTTTTTTTAATAAGACGACCTCATGTCTAACCAAAAGTTCAAACTCCACTCGTTTTGGGAGATCATTTTTCCTGCCAGATAACCTTTAGCATGTCGATTTATATCATTTCTCTATGATCAAAGGTGTCTTACACTTTAGATAACAAATAGTTATGTATGCCATGAAAAACAACGTCTTTATCTGAGATAAGCAATTTTTTTTTTAAGAAAATGAGCCAGTTATCCACTTCCCAATTCAGTGAATTGCCAATTAAATTAGCCAATCTAAATTGTTACGTTGAAATAATCTAATCAATTAAACAAAATCACACATTCATTCATTTTGAACACTCAGTCATTAAGACTTATCAATAATGAATACTTATACCGCATGTTTTACAGGTCAAGCCCAGGCTTTGAAACGGTCATCCTTGAGACAATTTTCTCCTTTATTAGTTGCGATGGTTGGACTTCCAGGACGTGGAAAAAGCCTACTTGCCAGACGGTTATCTCGCTATCTTAACTACACAGGTGACACCACAAAAGGTACGATAATATGATTATTATTATACATACAACTTGGTGTCAGACTTACGTGAATGTTATTATCATTTTTCGCACACCGTAAATAAGGGCGAAATAACACTTTTTTAACACGGGTTTTTAACACGTTAGCTGCCAAAAGAAGCGTGTGATACATGGATTGTACAGGGTGGCCAACTAAGAATGCGAGGTACTGTATTTGGGAATCTATTCATCGTAGAGAACTTGTGTAAAAAAAAAGTTATTACTAAAACGGCCAATACAAAAATCTGGAAAATATTTTCAAGTTTCTGAAATGGCCGCTAGGGGGCGTAACTGCAATCTTGAATTTAAAAAAGTGATGTTTTTGTGAATTCTGCTATATTAACCTAATAAAAAAATAACTAATCTTTAAAGTCGAGGATAATCTGAACTTTGTTTGTTTGGCACTTTTTGACGTATGTCTAAAAATAAAGTGGGGGGGTTGGGTATTCAAAGGTTTCCTTAAATAACCCCTCGTATCTTCGAAACGGCAAAGCCGATTTTAACAAACTTGGGTGCGTTGAAATGAGCTATTCTTGGGCTACAAATGTTAAAATAATTGAAGTTTTGTTAGTTTCACATGTCGTCGCTAGAGGGCTTTGTTCGACATTCCGACAGAAACGGTTAATTTTCGCAAAAAAATTCAATGCATTGTTATGACTTTTTTCATGAACAAGTAGCTAAAGGATGCCTAAACAAGCTCGCGAAAACCGCATCTCGATATCATATTCCTAACCTAAAATATCGGCCAAAGAAAAATTTATACGAAATTCCCTTAACGTTTTATTTTTTTTTTAACTATATTTTTCTGGAATTGTTTCTATTATGTACTATGATATATTATGACTAGACAAAACTGCAGTTTCAATTTCGGCTCTCGGTATGTTACGTATTGCGTTACGAATCCGGTTTTTCATATCTTCTCTAGTAGTAGGTTGAGTCCGAAACACGATGTCCTTTAAGCACCCCCATAAATAAAAATCGAGGCAAGTTAAGTGTGGCGATCGCGGAGGCCATGGAAACAGACTTCCTCTTCTAACTCACCGCTGTTGAAATACTGCATTAATATGCTCTCGCACATTAATAGCAAAATGTGCTGGGCAACCATCCAACTGCAAAAACAATTTTTGCCTTGTTTCCAGAGGCACATCTTCCAACAACAACGGTAATTGATTGGCCAAAAAGTCAAGAAATATATTGTCATTTAGGGGTTGCTCGAAAAAATATGGCCCAATAATTCTGCCTCCCAGTATGCCACACCATACATTTGAACTCCAACGTCCTTGGCGCTGAACTTCACGCAACCAATGGGTATTTTCTGCAGACCAATAATGTATATTGTGCAGATTGATTCTCCCGTCACTGCTGAAGGCAGCTTCATCAGTCCAAGAAATTTTAAATAAAAATTCTCTATTTTCGCGTATCATGTCTAACATCCAATGGCAATAGTCTAACCTTCGATCAAAATCTTCCTCTTTCAAGGCCTGATGCAAAACGACATGATATGGGTGCATTCTTAAAGTAATTAAAAAAAGTTTAAACGAATACCTATATATTTTGATGGCCATTAGAACTTACCTATGGTCCTTCAAAATATTTTGAACCGTTGTCCGTGATATGCCCAACTCAGTGGATAATGCTCTTGTGCTAATATGAGGATTTCCTTCAATATAGCCCAGTACACGGTTAATATTTTCTTGTGTTCTTCCAATTCTTTGCCGTTGAAGCGTAGGCCGAAATTTACCATTGGCTCGTAAGCTCGCCACTAATCGGGGAAAAACTCTTACATCCCAAGGACGCCAATTTGGATATCGAGCCGCGTAAACTCTTTTAGCTACTGCGGCATTCTGAAGACATTCAAAATAAACCGCAAGCATATCAACAGCTTCATTATTCGTAAAACGCATTTTGAAAGCACAAAAATTGTTCAAAGTAACGCGAAAGTATTGACAACTATTGACAATTTGAGGATTATGTATGTTTTGTTTAGGTATCTGTTTCCATTGCCCGCTTATATTAATTGCATTTTTCGTATATATCCATAGTGAATATGCATTTAAACAAACAAAAAATAGGCCTTTCGTATAACTTTTAGCATTGCTTACTTGCCCGTAGTAATTTCAAAAAAGGTGATTTTATTCTGGTGTATAAATTTACAAAAATTTAAAATCGCAATTTCTAGGTAATCTATTCAGAGCTGAAATTGAAGTTGCAGTTTTGTTTATCCATAGGAGGCCTCAGCAATGCACAGAGTGATGGTCAGCATTTCGAGCATTTACGGGGGCATTAAAAACCTTCCTCCTTTAAATCGGTTTTTTTTAGGGCCACAACTTGCATAATAGAAACAATTACAGAAAAATATATTTAAAAAAAAATAATAACAATTTAAGGGATTTTCGTATAAAGTTTTCTTTGGCCGATATTTTAGGTTAGGAACAAGATATCGAGATGCGGTTTTCGCGAGCTACTTGTTCGTGAAAAAAGTCATACCAATGCATTTAATTTTTTTGCGAAAATTAATCGTTTCTGTCGGAATGTCGAACAAAGCCCTCTAGCGACGACATGTGAAACTAACAAAACTTCAATTATTTTAACAATTGTAACCCAAGAATATCTATTTTGAACGCGCCCAAGTTTGTTAAAATCGGCTTAGCCGTTTCGAAGATACGTGGGGTTATTTAGGGAAATCTTTGAAAACCCCCCCACCACTTTATTTTTATAGATACGTCAAAAAGTGCCAAACAAAAAAAGTTCAGATTATCCTCGACTTCAAAGATCAGTTATTTTTTTATTAGGTTAATGTAGCAGAATTCACAGAAACATCACTTTTTTAGATTCGAGAATGCAGTTACACCCCCTAGCGGCCATTTCAGAAACTTGAAAATGTTTTCCAGATTTTTGTATTGGCCGTTTTAGTAATAACTTTTTTTTCCTCAAGCCTCTACGATGGATAGTTTTCCAGATACAGTACCTCGCATTCTTAGTTGGCCACCCTGTATAAAGCATGGACCCTTGCACAAGATTGTATTATTAACCGATTGGAATACTGATTTTCAAGTTGCATTACATAATTTTTTTTGCATTTGCTCCATTTGACTGTTAACGTCAACACATTGTCTGCAAACAGAATCTTTGATAAATGAAGATATTAACAAGATTGAAAAAAAAAGGCGTATATTTATTTAATTTGAATTAGAAAGGTAACTGCAGCATAAAAAACAAATTAAAAAACATTTTCCACTTATAGCTAGATATCTACATAACTAGCAGAACAATAAAAAAAGTTACCGTTATAAGTTAAGAAATGAAAATGTGCATTAAACAGTACAATAATACGCAATTGTAACACAATAAAATTAATGGTACCGAACGCAGCTCCAACGCACTTGTGTTGCTGTATTTCTAACATACTTCCCAAACTCACTTTTCTATTAACTTTCTGTAAATGCTGCACATCTTCGTCTGTCCTTGTAATGTAATCACGTTCTTCATAGCAACTTCGCACTGCACGCACCTCCAACGCGCTTGAGTTGCTTAATTTTTCTTAATTATTATACGTTTAGGTATTCTAGTGGCAACCATAACATTAGTATGATAACAGTTTAAATTACTGCAGACCAATGTAAGATCTTTTCATCCAGGCTAAGTTTAATAATTTCCGTTAACGCGAACTAGCCTACTAGACGTTGGAAGAACAATTCCCGCCATTTACCTGTTTCCTACGATATCTTAGGATAGGAAAAAGATATCGACTTGCAGTTTTCACTGTTTTATTACTAATTTAGTCTACTTTTTAAAGACCTACTTAAATTTTATGCTTCCATTTAAAATTGTAAAGAGAAACATAATATTAAACAGCGCCTCTAGCATTTATGTTATTAATCAGATTGCTTCAAATTTACAAATTTTCTATTGTTTAACAAAAGCTCTTTCAAACAACATCAAGTTTATTAACATCGGTCAAGCAGAACCTGAATTAAAGGCGTTTTTTCGTAACAAGGTTCCCACTCTCCCCCACCCCTTATTTGAAGAGATAGACTAAAACTTATCAAATATTTAATATGCCCCTTAATTGGGTAAATGTTGAAAAATTTTGCTTTTTTAAAATTTTAACTGTCAAATACGCCCTCTAGCGGTGGACCTACAATTCTCGTTTCGAGGCCACTTTTGTTATAAATTTTTGTTTCCTGAACCTGTGCTATAATCCATTCCTGAGATATGACCGACGGCCGTTCTTAGTTGGCCACCCGGTACATAATTTTTTAAATAAAAATTTACAAAGTAAACGAAATTCTGATTTCAATACAGATATTTTTAATTTATTTATGTTTACTCTTATATTACATGTACAAAACACATGTAATCAATTAATCATATACACGTATGTAAATTTTTGTACTGTACCTACCTGATGAAATTTATTTATTAAACACTTTTTTTATATAATACAACATACATAATCTTTGGTTTGGCTTCACTTTAACACAAAATACCCCATTCTATTTAAATTGATGTTTGTTTCATCTTTGTTTGTGAAATATGAAAACCAAGGATGTGCTAAAAATGTTTGCCATTTTGGCATAACTTCTTATATAACATGTTTAAATTAATTTATAACGCTTATTTTTCTTCATATTAAAAACTTTATAAGTGAAATTTGTCTAAAAATGAATTATCTTTAAAATGTGTTTATAATGTTTAATACAAATTGAGATTTTTTCCGACATAGACAACATTTATTTTAGGGACTTCTTTGATTTTTTATTACTCAAAAAAACTTCATTAAGGAAACTTGTTTAATTATCTTTAATAAAGGTATTTAGCAATTTTCGATATATTGTCCATAAAATGTACTTTGGCGCCTTGTATAAAGTACCTTTATCTCTAAATAGATAACCAAAATTTGATAGAATAATAATTTTAGAAGTAACCCTACTATAAATTCATTAAAATAGGTTACATGTTTTTTAGTTATTGTAGTTACACACACTCACACGCACGCACCCTCCCCCCACACATACACTCGCGTAAACACGCACGCATACACACACACACTAGCACGCACTCGCACGCTCTATTCACACCCTCTCACATGCACCCACACACTATAGCACGCACTTGTTTCTCGCTCTTTCACACGCACACACACACACATACGCGCACACACACATACGCGCACGCACACACACACGCGCACACACACACACGCACTCACACACACACGCGCACTCACACACGCGCACTCACACACGCGCACTCACACACACACACACACACACACGCACACACACACGCACGCACGCACTCACTCACTCACTCACTCACTCACTCACTCACTCACTCACTCACACACACACACATACGCACACACACGCACACGCCACTACTACCCAGATTTCCATGGTTCAATTATCATCACTGGCGAATCCACTTATATACATAATTACCCATCGCGCCATTCCTTTACGCGATAGGCAAATACCGTATTGATGCACCGATACTGACAGATCCCATTATTTTAACGAACTTCTTATCTTTCTTTCTTAATCGCGATTTCTATTGCATTCAATCACCACTTTCATAATCTGCCTCGCCCAGCCTATCCCGTAACTTTACCTAAACATATCTGCATTGTCGATCGTTGCTCCTTCATTCTTCAATGAAGCAAACTTCCTTCATATGATCGTCCTTTCGAAACCACCCTCATTCTTTATCCACTCTATCCATTCTCGCTTTACGACAAACTCTCTTGAAAAATCTTAAGCCCACGGCATTTATTTGACTTTCGTGTTTTTTTTTTACATACTCAAGTCTCACTTCCACTGGCGAGACAAACAGGCTATTGTATATCGCTCGTTTCGCAGACATCATAATCTTATTCTTCACTATATTCAACTTCGTGTTGGCCATGTTTACTACCTTTAGATCCACATTCTTACAGATTTCATCCGGTCGGCTCAGAAATATATCCAACTCATTCCATTAAACCATTTGCAGCAGTACTTGCTTGCCTAACACATCCATCCCTGAATACATTAAACAGTAACGGCGACATCCCCAGCCTTATCTAACTCCTTGCTCTATTTTAAACTATTCATTTGCGGCCTTTCTCGTCTTGACATCCGCCCGGCTACAGTCATATATCGCTCTTATTTAATCTACTATGCAATGTCCAAAGCTTCTCTTTATTCACTGTGTCATGCGCTTTCCACAAGACGACAAACGCACAGTCCAGTTTCTTCTTCACTCTTCAATCACCTGTTTCAGATCAACCATCTGATCCACGTATCCTCGTCGTGCCATGAAGCCACTTTGAACATCCCAAATCTTACCTTGTGTTAATGCAAGTACTCTTTGTAACGGGTGCTCTCAAAAAAAATCAAAAGTTCGCGCTAAATTATACGAGATTAGATTTTTATATATAATTTTTCTGGGTAAAGAAATGGTTATTGTTTATTTGTATTTGAATGTAATTAATATTAAGAAAAAAAGATTGCGCTTATTTCAATAAGTATTATAAGAAAATATTTAAAATACGCGGCATTTGCAAGTGCATTGATGTGTTGGAAGGGATGAGACGCTGTCATAATAATGATGTACAGTATTTAAAACAGTCGCGTTAAGTAAGCGATCAAAAAGATTAGAGTTCATAATTGTCGGTCGATTGACGCCGCAGCATAAGTGACATTGTATAGTCACGCGACCCTATAAAATGTGAAAATAATAGGGAAGAAGTAGAAATTGCCTTCCTTATTAAAATAATAAAAAGTGCAAGTATTGGCAAATTGGTGATAATAGAAAAACAGATAGAAAAATAAATCGAAATGAGCATAATTTTGGTCAATGACAACAGTGATCATTTCTTTATTTTAACTTTGAGCTAGCCGTCGCAACCAATTAAGAAAGGAATTCGCAAACGTAAATCTCAAAATTCATTTACGCAAACTGAAATTAAAAATAGCAAGCGAAGTAAAATTTAACTAGTAAATGATATCTTTGTAAATTGAACCCATTCCGTTTTAATAAAACATAATAAAAAATAATCAATAATGTTGAAATTATAAAAAAGTTATTCTTTGTAGCAGGTTAAACCGAACAAAAGTAATACGCCACTTGCATCTTATTAGATAAAACTTCCAAAACCTTATCAGGTAGACTGAACGTTTATCCCTGTTCGACTTCTTTCTCCATACCCACTTTGATCTTCAACACACTCTAGAAACAACCAGAAAGTGATTCCATTCCCGCATTACAGTTTATTGGTTTATCCCTAAGTAGGTTTCTATGGCCATTATAAACGATCAAGTCAAGTATACTTTTAGATTCAGCTCTGTACCATGTATACATAGAAACACTTTTATGTTAAACCATGTGTTAGATACAGACAGGTTTCTTTCTACACAAATACTCAACAGGCGTTCACCATTCTTGCTTACTCTTGGATCTCGAAGATTTTCTAGAACACGTTCCGTATGTACATCTAGCTACTCATTAAAAACTCCAATAAAATCAATCTTTCATTTGGCTCACATATATTCAATACGTTTCTGCACATCGTTCCGGAAATTCTCACGTTCTTTGCATTCTTTCCATTTACTGGTGCGTAACATGCAATAAAAAGATCTTCTGATATCCCACTTTAGTACTAATCTACATCCGCAAGTGGAGGTGGTAGGGGGTGGTACTAATTGATACTGTTTCACTCTAACTCCTTTTGCTCCCCGACCATACCGCCAGACTACCATAATCCATTTGCGCTTCCTCTCTCTCTCTCACACACGCCCATGCCTACACACGCACGCACACACCAAGATGCCTTTCATTCCTTGCTCCATACTCTTCCGTACATACCTCTAACATTATACTAAGCAACTCGCCATTCCGTGTTCATGGGGTAGTCAACAACGGGGGTCTGATTCAACCCTGGCGTCCCTTCGTACCCAGGAGGATATCTGAGGACCAGTTACGTGTAAGTAACTGAGCAGCAGGTAGACCAGTTAACAGCGAAGTCTTACCGCAGATTAAGTAGCATTCACGACTAACGGTGTCGTCCCCTATTACCACTCAGTGTTGATCTGCTTGCCACAAACTCGACCACCTTTCCGTTTGCCCCAGACGTGATCAACGTAATTCAATACAAGGATTCCTATTCACAAGAGACTACCTTGTAAGCCAGCAGACAGTTTCCCATGCTACGACCTATGCGTAAAAACGAAACTGTGCTTCTCAAGACAAAAAATGAAGGAACGATAAACGTTTGAACAAAAACTAATTTGTCCAAATGGGTCAGTGATCTTTATACATAAAATTAAATGTCTGTATTTATGTATGTACGTATGTTTGAAAAACTGTCACCTGGGGCCCGTCGACATAATCAGGGAAAATAATTTTTCTTGTAAGAGCACTTTATTTCTATTGATGATAAAAGGGGCCCGATATTAGCTAAACTATATATTTGCGGTTTTAAACTTACATTAATGATAAGATAAAATTTACTCTCACCTTGAGATGATTTATACAAATAAAATTCTTTAACAAAATAATGTTTCTACATATTTTAGTAATAATATTCATTTAAATATTAATTTAAACTTTCTATAACATAATTGTGATGGGGCATTGTTTCAATGGTACTAGTTAAAGAATTGTGTCATGAGGAGGGGTAAAGGGATTATGAGAGGGTAACGTTAGAATGTGGGGCGGCTTGTCCATACGTTGCCCCGCGTGTCGACCCTAGCTGTTGCAACTTCAAAATGCGCAGTAACCACACCAATCAGAAATGTACCCAAAATACAGAAAGCAACATGGCAACATGTATAAATCATGACATAATATAACTTTAAAATACCAAAATATTGCGTTATATTTTGCGGAGCTGCTATGCCAACGTCCTGCATTGTAAATTGCAAAAATTATATGCAATATAATTGTACGAGAGACATTAAATACTTTACTTTTTGTTTGACTATTTATGTAACCAGTCACTTTTGTGGCTTATCTAGAGTAGGGCTCTTAACCATCTGAGCTATCGAGAGAGGTACTTACACTCGATTCAATCCTAAACTATATGTACCTTATTAGTTTTGACGTTATATAATTCATATATATATATATATATATATATATATATATATATATATATATATATATATAGATATTTATGTAACCAGTCACTTGTGTGGCAGACCCATAAGACTGGAATATAGAAAAGTTACTTTTTAGGCAGTTAAATTAATATACATTACAGAGAAGGAGGTTAATTGCATCTAAGTGCTAATAAAGGCAAAGTCATAGTAATAAGTAAATTGTGAATTACTCAAACTTCCAATGTACATACAGTAAAAGATTTTTGATAATTCATAATTTACATATTACTATAACTTTGTCATTATTAGGATTTTGATGCAATTAACCTCCTGCTATTTAATTTATGATTACTATAATTTTGTATTATGTATTACAAATTTGTGTGACTAATTCTGCATTTGAATATGGCGGTACATTGTGGATAAAAATTTGACTGGCTGTCTATTCTTCTTCGATCGGCCATTATGTGCGTTGCTACACCTGGTCTGTAATATCATGGTTAGGATGAGTGTTTTTGACACTAGCGTCTAGCCGGCCGGTGAACTTGGCTCCCGAGTTTTAACGAACGGTGTCTGTCACCCACATTTGTGGCGCTAAATTCGAATATTATGGAGTTCATTGAAACCCATCATTTATTGATTTTGGATACGTCGTTTGTTATGATATTGTAATATTTTTGTTATCTATTATACAAAGTGTTGGAGAATGTCGTGAGGAAAATTTAAGGACATATTTTATATCTAGAAATATGAAAAAAGTTCATATAAACATAGGTCCGGAAATGTTTAATTTTGGAGATACAGGGTGTCGAAAATAAAAAATAACATATTTTTATCCATCAAAAACCGTTCACCGGAGTAAAAAGTCAAAAGATAATTTTGTTAATAACTGTTGAGAGGTTATCACAATTATTTTTATTTCGACAAAAAGCAGTGGCGCATCTTTTTTATTCGCATAAAAATGTGTTATTTTTTATTTTCGACACCCATGTTATATAAACTTATTTTCATATTTTTAGATGTAGAATTTACCTATAAATTTTCCTCACAACTTTTTGTAACACCCTGTATACTTATCGGAATCTCCTGTTGTCTGTTGTAAATAATAATAATAATAAAACATTGTAACTTTATTTTAAAAAATATAATCGCAAAACTCGGAACAAACTAACCAGTGATATCAAAGCTTTACTTCATATAGACGTTCGAAAAAATTATGTATAATAAATTATAAACTTAAATTCTAAACTAAAAACTCTAACTTAAAAACTATAGATACGCTTAGAGCGAAATTATACAGAAAATATTGACCGCATAACAATAATAATTATGCATTTCGCTTTATAAAAGGATAATAACAATGGATACTTATAAACAAATCGAAAAACCTACCTATTTATAAACAAAAATGTTTTTAAAAAAACGTTGGTTACTAAAACGGGGCTAAATGTTGATACCTAAATTTTCTAGTTCATTAAATTATTCATATTGGACAAGATTTGAATGACTATGGAATTTGACTCATTTGCAGAACGTTCCTTGACAGACCTACTAGGTTTTTTTGATTTCTTTTTTGTGGACCAAAATTTTCTTTGAGGTATGATTTTTTCATTATGAGGGATAATGTTCTTATCAGAAGGCGAAAAATGTTGCTTGCTTTGATTATTATGATCTATGGCGTCCAAGACTGGGGTTAGAGAATACAGAAGTTTTTTTACTGCATTCAGTTTTCATGTGAATTACAACTAGTTACAATATCATGATGTAATAGATTCTACTTTCTGTCTTGAATTGTATTTACTTTTTGCTTTTTAATAATTGCACTGGATTCATTTTCATCTGAATCAATATACAATTCATCAACGTCAGGAACTTCATTTGGAAATATAACAATTATTATGTTTATGATTGAGAAACATGTTTTTAAAATCAGTTATAACCTTCCACCTGCCTAAAATGATTAATATATTAACTATGATACCTTTACCCTACATATGTTGTAAAGAAGTCCCCGGGTTCAGAAAAAGAACCTCAATAGTTGAATCAAAACTTCTTTGCAGTGACGCTACCAGTTTGCACTTCAGGTATACATTCTGTTTTTTAATTTCAGAAAAGTTGTTGGTTAGGTTACTGGAAAGAATTATTCATTCAAGTGTGATTTAAAAATCTTTTCGTTAAAATTTGGGATTTCTTTAACAGGTCACGTGTTTTTAATACGATAAAAATATCAATCCCTTAAACCTCCACCATGTAATATTTCAATAAACACAAGACCTCAATAAATTACACTTACAATTTTTTTTATTTTTGGAATTGATACCTATTAAATAGTAAGACTGACTGAAAGAAAAAAGTATTTGTAAAAATTATCTATGGGCTTTTAAAATAGAAAAAAATGTATAAAATACAAATACCTACCATGCGCATTTTCATTGTTCTTCCTAAATTGAGCAAGCAGGTGTATATGCTTACAAACATTAAATTGTATTGACGAATCTTGGACAAGTACAATAGTAGCTATGAATGCAGATATTACATTCAGTGCATATAAGCTGGCAATTACAGGAACTATTTGTTACCTTCTTGAATTAAGTAAATTTCATTTGTGATAGCTGAAGGGATTTTCCATCCATGATCCATATGGACAAGTAAAGATGGACCTAACTGTTGTTGATTTTTATGGAGATTGCGAATGTTTTTTAATTTGCTGGATTATTTTTCCCTTGTTGAGAACAATTAGTAAAACAACAAGTTTATCCCGGACAAATCTCATTAGGGCTGTAATACCCTTATCAAGTCTTTTAACTTTCTTCCCAGCTAAATAAAAATATTTGATGGTCTTATGCATTCTTTCTAAATGCATGTTGATATTGAGCCCCGAATGCAGTCTTTAACAATACGCTCAGTATTTTGAATATATATATATATATATATATATATATATATATATATATATATATATATATATATATATATATATATATTTGAAAATATATCTCAGTCAGGTCAGACATAAATGTTCGTGTCGGCTCGATTTGAGAAAAGAGATGCTCATGAAAACCCTTCAGTCAGATCATCGATTACAAGTAATGTGTGCAGCTCAAAGTTATAGGAGTTCAGTCCATGTGTTCCATCTAAACATACACAATCCGGCCCATACCTTTTTAGCATCTCAAGCTGTGCTGGTGTCATAATGATAAGAACAAAGTCATTCTTTATTAATTGGGGATAATCTTCTAGAGTAACTCCTTGTGGTTTATAAAATAAAATATGCTTCCCAATACGTTGCATTTCTATGACCCAAGATTCGACGCTGATGGCATCATTGAAATGACGAACCGATGAAGAGCACAAGTTAAAACTAGCCTCTATATTAAAAAGATCTTTTCTTGTCAAATGGAATTTTGAGAGCAATATTTTTTCTTTCCATTTCTGTTAGATGTAGGTGACCTTAAATATAAAAAACTTATATAGGATGTTTCTCACCTGAACGCCAATACTTAAGGGTGTGAGATTTTCAACAATTTCAAGAAGAAATCTTTATGCAAACATGAGTCTGCGGCTGGATAAATTTTAGTTTTGGGAAAAGTTATTTAAAAAAAACCTGAAAATGATTTAATTTTTTCACCTTATACCTCAAAATTTATGCAGTTATGGATACATGTTTATATATTTTTTTCTCAAATTGTTGAAATATTTACACCCTCAAGTAGGTATACAGCATTAATTAATAAAAACACCCTGTATAATAGCAGGTAGATATATTTAAAATTGTGCATTAAGGTAAAATATGATGATTTATATTTGGTTTTTATACAGGGTGGGCGGAAAGTAACTCCCTATTGTAAATTGTCAATAACTTTTTTAATAATTGGTGCATTGTAATGCAACAAGTTTTGTAGTGAACGTCACAATGGTACAAATCCATTCACTGCACTTAAAACTCCACATATGCACCAGGATTTTCTGTAACCTCCTAGGGACAGCTTCAACGGAGTTGAACAGGTACTCCCGTGGTACACTTTTTTTTTTCTTTTTTTTTTATGATTGTGGACCTGAACAGGCTAAATAAGGCCTATCGTGCTAAAGCACTCAGGAACACTTAGGAGGATGGATAGAGGGATAATGAATTGCCAATAGATGCCTATGAACAGCTACCTTAAATTTTCTCATATCATAGAGAGGAAAACAGGAACTAGGGAGATCATTCCAGAGTTTAGAAGCCGTGTAGAAAAATGTGGATTGCGCCCGTTTGGTACGACAAGTGGAGATTTGTACTGCATACTGATGATGTGATTGAGCGAACCGAGTGTTTCTCGCAAAGATAGCCGGAGATGGTATCAAAGAATGTAATTCACCAGCACAATAGCCGTTGTAATAACGATAATACAAAGAAAGAACTGAAACCATCCTTCTATGCTCAAGGGACTGTATGTGAGAAGTTAAAGACGGGTCATTTATAAGCCTAATCGCTCTCTTTTGAATACGATCAACGATATCGAGAGCGTATTGGGGAGCACGAACCCAAAGGTGAGAATTATATTCCAGATGAGGCCGAATTTGGGCCTTATACAGCAAAAGGAGTTGTCGAGAGGTAAAGTACTGCTTAGATCTGTACAAAAAGCCTATTTTACGAGCAGCTGTTTTGGTAGCTGACAGAAGATGGTCAACCCATGAGAGATTTTAAGATATAGTCATACCCAACAGAGTAATAGAGTCTGAAAACTTAAGAACTGAGCAATTCATACTTACAACAGGAAATGATCGATCTTTTTTGGCGGACATAAGGCAACACTGAGTTTTGTTAGCATTAAATTTAACTAGATTATTGCTTCCCCATTCGAGAATACGTTGAATGTCTTTGTTGATTGAATTTGCCATTTCAGCCTTAATTTCTTGATTTGACATAGAAGGTGGATTATCACTATGAGTAGACTGAGATGAACTACAGTGAAGAGTGCTATCGTCAGCAAAGCAATGGATGGGGTTAGTTGTTGAAGAAATAAGGTCGTTTATGTACAGCAGAAAAAGTGTAGGCGCTATAACGGATCCCTGTGGTCGCCCGCGTTAATGCTAACTTCTTTTGAAAAAAAGCCATCAATTACGACACGTATTCGTCTTTCATCAAGGAAACTAGAAACCCAGTTGATGAGCGCATCATTTAACCCAAACGAGGTGAGTTTGGCAAGTAAACACTTATGCCAAACTTGGTCAAATGCCTTTGAGATATCTAAAGCGACTACAACTGTTTCACCGGACTGCTCTACTGTATTGTTCCAAACTTGGGTCACATATGAAAGAAGATCGCCTGTTGAACGACTTTGCCTAAACCCATATTGATGGTCACTAAGGAGTTTGTTAGTTTCAAGAAACGTGAGCAGTTGCTGATTGATGGCTTTTTCCATGATTTTAGACAAAATGGAAGTGATGGCAATTGGTCTGTAATTTGAGGGATCGGTCTTATCACCTTTTTTGGGAATAGGTTGAACATTTGCTAACTTCCATGATGAAGGGAATTCCCCAGAAGATATAGAGATCGTATAGAGCTTAGATAGGACTGGTACTAGTTCGGGGGAACATTTCTTTAAGACAATAGCTGGGATACCGCCTGGGCCAGTCGCCTTATTGAGATCAAGCCTACTGATGATCGATTCCAAGAGCTTGTACCGAAAATGAATTGGTTTCATAACGTA
The DNA here is from genome assembly GCA_036346205.1 of Vesta saturnalis. Classification (NCBI taxonomy): domain Eukaryota; kingdom Metazoa; phylum Arthropoda; class Insecta; order Coleoptera; family Lampyridae; genus Vesta; species Vesta saturnalis. The sequence goes on along the minus strand of JARFJB010001166.1, from coordinate 13,797,746 downwards.
TGAAGAAGAGTTGACTAGGGGCACATCTTTTCCAGAATCATTGAGACACGAGTTTGATGCAAACAAATCCACAAAAACGTTGGCTTTGTCTACAGAATCAGCAACTACCGATCCGTCAATATATGTCAGGGGGGAAATGAAGATGTTCGAAAGTTTTTACTAATGGCTTTTGCTAAAGACCAAAACATTATTGAGAACATGGCGAATGCGATCTTCCAATTCATCCAATGTTTTTGGCTTGGTTCGTTCGCCCAACCCCACAGGAAGAAGTCACACGGAGTGAGATCGGGGCTACATCCGGCCATTCATGCGGACCAACCAACATTCTGGGAACTGTTCATCAAGCCAATCACGGACGTTGAGTGCAAAGTGTGGTGGAGCACCATCTTGCATGAAAATTAGGTTATCGAAGTTATGTCAGTTGGAGATGATAGGCGAAACGTCATTTCTTAACATGGTTAGGTAGCGTTCTGCATTCATGGTGTCTTTAAGAATGAATGGGCCCACAACTTTGTTGTACGTTATGCCACACCACACTGTGACCTTAGGACGACTTTGCGACTTTTCCATTGTGACCTTCGGATCATGCTGTGCCCCAGTAATGGCAGTTGTGGCGGTTAACAAACCCCCCATCATGAAAAACTGCTTCGTCGCTTCAAATGATGTTCTTGAACAACTCGGGCCACCAAACTCCATGCTATGGTCACAGTCTTCCATCTTTAGCTCTTGGCAGTAGTGTGGTTTCCACGGACGGAAACTTTCTGAACAGTTCTGATTGTGTGGCGGGTATGACCACTTTCACGGCTGGCTTCTCGTGTTGACTTTTGTGGACTTCTGGTGAACATATCCAGCACCATTTGCACATTTTCCTCTGTCCTGGATATCTAGGAGCGGCCACCTCCGCGCATATCCTTCACAGATCCTGTGTTCATCAATTTGGTATGGCAATTTTTAATAGTCTTTGCATCCAGTGTAGCGCGAGGTCCATGGACTGTCCGCCAGCATCTCTGCACTCTCACAACAGAATGCCAGACTTCATAACGGGAGTCCACCTGAGCTCTCTCCTGCACTGTGATGCGATATGCCATTGTGGATGAAGTCCTACACCTGTAAAGAAAACGTATGTCAAGTTTCGTAAAAATATTTTAATACATCTAAAAGTTTTACAATAGGGAGTTACTTTCCGCCGACAGTGTAGTTGGTTAACTGTGTCTGAGACTGGGCACATACTTACCAATATCGAGTTTGTCTCCAACATGCGTTTCAAGATATTTGATGCTTAAATTGTTATCATTTTGAATAAATACTTGTATGTTAGCTGGGCAGTAAGCATTTATCTTGTTGGAGCCCTGAGTCTTGAGGTGATGTAATCCCTTTCCTTCTGGGATATATATGTTCCGGAACGGTGACATGTATACTGAATAAATGTGTGCAACTTAGATGATGTTCTGTTTTTTTAACAAATTTTGAAAATGTTTTGTTTTCCATCTCCACTAAAAACAGAATTATAGACTTAACATTATAACTATTTCAACCAAGGTCTAAATACTTACTTTTCCATAAACTGAACTCATCCATTGTAGAAAACATCAACTCACGCCAATTCATGTTTATTTCATGTACACTTTCATAATGTTTTATTAGATCTTTTTTATCAAAAACTTTAATTTCACATAAAGCACATTTTTTATTAATTTTTTTGGTTTTGATTTGAGTTTCAAGGCTAGGCGCCAATGTTGTTACATCCTTTGGGTGGAACTTTCTAGCATGCTTTCTTAGATTAGAAAGCTCACTGTAAAATGTTTGACATTCGGCACACTGGTATTTCACTTTACACAATTTACTTAATAAATGTTTGGTTAAAAAACGATATAATTATAATTCTATCACATCACTAAACTAAACACAAACAAGGTGCATGAAATGAAAATATAGATGTCGGTGATTACTACAATGTAATCACTTCGGGAGCCAAGTTCAATGTCTGGCCAGACACTAGTGTTTTTGACATGTTATCTTTATCAAATAGTTTCTAAAGCTCATGTAGTATATAAAGTATGGATGGAACTCACCTTGTCTATGATTTTAACAATAATAAAACACACCTTGTCTCTACTTTTAAGAATAATAAACAGATGTATGTTACATATAATATAAATCAAAGTTTTCCCTTCATTGGAATTCGAACCTCCCATTAAAGTTTGTAATTTAATGGTTAAAAACATCACAGTTAAAATTGATGAAGCTTGTTTGAAAGCATTTTAATTATGATAACCACCATGAGCCATGATAACCTCCAACCTCAAAAACTCTTGTTGGTCGCTGTTATCCTCAAATTTTTTTATTTATTAATTTCATTCATGATTCATAGTTTAGAAGTAAAAAAATACCTCCAAAGATGGCAGCAATAAAACCGAGTTATAAATTCGACAGCTAAACATAATGATCAAGTTTTAAGGAATGGAAGTAGCTTCTTTAATAGCTCAAATCAGAAAGACTAATATGGTAATAGCATTGTATAAACAATGGTAATAGGTTCAAACCCCATTAGGGAAAATTTTTTTTTCTGTGTACATTTCAAAATCATACATTTAAAAATGGAATTATATTAATTTATACACATATAAACACAAATAATAAAAATATAATTTTTTTTTACAGTATTGGATATAAGTGATTATAGACGTAAACATATGGAAAAATATGCATCCCACGAAATGTTTCGTGCTGATAACTTACCTGCATGGCGTTTACGTCAACAAAGTTTCCGTGAAGCATTAGAAGATGCTGCGGTATGGTTAAGCGAACCTGATCATCACATTGCTATATTGGATGGGCCTAATGTGTCACGTACTCAACGTCAAGAAATTTACGATCTCGTCTACGGACAACTCGGATTTAGAATAATGTTCATCGAATGTGTATGTGAAGATCCTACAATCCTCGAACGCAATTTTAAGGATATTTTGCAATACAGTGCTGATTATTCAAGCATGGCAGCGGAACAAGCTCTAACTGATTTAACTTATAAAATGGCCCATTATAAAGCTCAGTATGAATCTCCCAGTTTAGGTAGTCACTGGGAGTTACCCTGTCCAATGGTTAAAGTTCTAGACGGTGGATTTGGAGGAATCGTTGCACATGGAATTACCGGAATAAAAGAAAGCAAAATTCTCGCATACATCTCAATTCCTAAAGCAAATCAGCAGGTAATATACTTCAGCAGGCATGGAGAAAGTGAGTTTAACGTAATTGGGCGAATCGGTGGTGATGCCATGCTCTCACCACGTGGACGAGTCTATGCACAAGCCTTAGCCAAACATGTTCACACATTAAATTTACCTGCATTACAAGTATGGACCTCAACTTTAAAACGTACTAAAGCAACTGCTGCAAACATTCATGCGCCACAACAACATTTACATGAATTAGATGAAATCTTTTCGGTATGTATAAGTAAGGTGTGTTAATATTTTATTGAGAATTGTAATTTTAGGGTGATTGTGAAAGTCTCACTTATGAAGAGCTACAAGAGAGATTCCCACGTGAATTAGCCTTACGCGATCGTGATAAATTGAAATATCGATATCCTCAGGGAGAATCTTATTTAGATGTCATGCAACGACTCGTTCCTGTTTTAACTCTGTTAGAATCTGAAACTAATGTCTTAACCGTATCCCATCAGGCTGTATTACGCTGCGTTTTGGGTTATTTCCTACAAATTCCCGCAGAGGAAATACCTTATGTTCATGTTCCTCTACACACCATCATAAAAGTAACATTGAAAGGATATAAATATACAATGGAAACTGTGAAGATGCCTATTGAATGTGTTGATACAAACAGAGCAAAACCAACAAATTGTTTGATAAATCGTACAAACGAAGAAGCACTTTTGACTGTTCCTGCCCATTTAGACTCTTTAACTGGTTTGAACACTCTCACTACCTGTATTTAAATTTAAGTTATCCAAATTTAATTTTCATTTCTATTGTATTAAATACGCCAGAGTAGCTGTGAAAATATTGTCGTTGTTATTTTTAGTAGTATATGGTGTATTTACTTAGTACTAATTATACCTCAAAAAATGACATTTGCCAATATAACAGCAATATGTTTTATACAGATTGTTAGATATTAGGAGTTGTATTGTTTCATTTAGAAATACTGTGATCTTTTTTTTTATGCATTTTTATGGCATGTTAAATATTTAAGTTTATATGACGTGTAAACAAATATTAATATAGATATACATATATTACAAATATGGACTGACTGATTCTAATTTTGCAATTTAACTTGTAATAGAATTGATGCAACTGGCCAGTAGCCTTATACAACTTTGCTCACAAGACTGTGTGTGACAACTTACATGGTTGATACTTTCAAGAGACCTCCAAACCATCTAAAATGACAAATATTTTATAATACATACTACATATTACAAACTCAACTCACGTAATTTGATATTTGGAAGAAAAATTATTTTCGACAGTAAGTAAAGTTTAAAATTTAACATTTTTTTGAATTCACAGAATACAGTCGGCATCACCGAAAATAGTTTTATGCACAGTCTATTGTAGAAATTGTACAAATTTTAAAAGAATTAAAAAATTTGAATTGACTATTGTTTTTTAATTTAAAGTCAATTATTTTTATTTACTTTCCAGTTTTGAGCTCATATTTTAAATGCGTGACAATTAATAATCATGTGTTAAGAAAAAAATGTGCTCGAATAGATCGTAAGAGGATAGTAAATCTTAGAAAAGTGAGACTTCCTGTTCAACAAGAAACTATTTTACACCCAACTCGAGCAATTTGATATTTGGAAAAGTAATTTAGATGGGGAGTGGGTAGCAACAGTCTAATAGTGTAATGATAATAGTGCTACAATATTAAAAACGGTAAAATTTAAAAACAGAAAATAAGACAAGAAGAGGAAACTAAAACAGTAGAACAGAGATAAATACTAAAGAAGAAACGGAGTAAAAGTATCCTTTTCAACTTTCAAGGGAACCAAATAGTAAACAAATTCCAAAGATACGAAAAATTCAAAGATAACTCTGTAAATAAAATAAAGCACCGTTGCCATACTTAGAAAAAGTAACAAAAAATACAGTAAAACAATTTAGGGGAGAATAACATCAACATGGAAATAGATTCAGCAACGATAAGACAGGTGTTTAAGGAAGAAAGAATGATAATAAATGAAAACATAAACCCAAAATACGAAGTACAAATGAGGCAAACGAAAATTACAAGTATCGAAGTTGAGAAAAAAGAAAGGAACACAAAACAGCTGGACAGGAATATGCGAAGCAAGAATCTAATCTTCATTGGAGTTAAAAACACCTGCACAAAACTACTGGGAACTAGAAATAGAAGTAATAAAAGTTGTAAGAACAATAATGAAAATACAGATACAAGAAGAAATAGCTTTGTAAAGAAAATAGATAGGCGTAGAAACGATGAATCAATTCTAATAGGGTTAACAACTTAACGGAGAAAATTACAAATACTAACAAACAGAATTAACCTAAGTGGAACCAACATTTACATCGAAGAAGACTATCCCAAGGACGTAATAGAGGCAAGGAAGGATTTGAAACCAAAACTACTAGAAGCAAAAAAGAATGGAAAAGAAGCCTACCTAAAATATAATAAGCTAATAATAAATGGAAAACTACACAACCTAGAAGAGGAGGAAGATGAAGAAGAGAGCGACGTGGAAGAACGAGAAGAAGATAACACCATACAAAAAAAAGGAAAAGGCCACGTATTTCACTCCCTCCCAAGGGAGAGGGCGGGTTGCTTGAGCTTTCCAAGCTCCTTCAGCCACAATCATGGATTCTTAGCATGCATTACGTATATACGCATAGTGGGATTACGGATGAGTGTGGTCAGGATAGGAACGGAGTTAGGGTTCTGAGGGGGAAAATACCCCAGTATTCGCCTAAGTAGCCGCACATGGTGTGCGTATACGCAGTGACCATGCCGCTGCATGTGTATAAGGAACCAATTACCTCCTGAATGCTAAGCAGGTCGTGTCACCGCTACTCTACTAGCTCGGTTACACCATAGAAAATATAAATACAACTACAGAAAAAGAATTTTCTAAGCAATAAACAAGAAAGGTAAAAAAGAAGAAAAAGTAAAAGACAAAAAAAGGGTCGAAGCATATTGGTTTCAGATGAAATTGAAGAAAACCAAAGAACAAACAAAAAACCGAAGAATAACCATCAACACTGCATCTAAAACCCAAACAACAAACAGTACAAACACTACTGCTATTGATAACAATAAAGTACAGAACTCCAAAAAACCTGGAAGAGAAGAGGAATGCAGAAACAAATATTTAGTAAAACAAAGGAAGACTCAAAAGACGGCCGTGACAATGGAGATTGGAATAGGGAAGGTAAACGGAAACAAGTACACCAAACACAAATAAATAAGGAAGATAAGAACAAGAAGAAACTAACAATAACAGCATGAAATAGTAAAACAAGCAAATGACAATATTAAAATAGGTACATGGAATATAACAACACTAAACGGGAAAGAAGAAGAACTAATAGAAGGAATGAAGGAGAGGAAAATACATATAATAGGAATAAGCGAAACAAAGAAACTAGGACAGGGACGCAAATAGTTAAAACAATACACACCATACTATTCAGGAAACGCCATAAAAACTAAAAGAAAGCAAGGAGTTGGAATTGTTGTAGCAAACGAAATAAATAAAAGAATAACAGAATAAAAACCAATAAATTCCAGAATTCTAATAATGGAAATAGAACTGCAATCAAAAATACACCGTCCAAAGCAGCCATTTTGTACCGGAGTGTATGGAACTGTGTGCTAAAATGTCATAGTGTTTAATATTCCTTGAGATATTGGAGACATCTACTGACATGGTAAGAAGTTTAGTTACAGGGAATGACAGATACATATTGCGTTAATAAAGATAACTGTAAACCAAAGCATTAGAAACTCAACCTCAAACATTGTTTTCTCCGTGAAAAATTTTACCGCGCATTCCGATACGTGATAATTCTAGTTGGTATAAAGTATGGGACTAAGCGCAGAGTTGTTAGAACTTTAATAAACATTGGTTTATAATTTTAATAGAAAATTTGTAAGCCTCAGAAAATCAAAATTATGGTCGAAAGTTATGTCCGAAAACCAGATCGACAGTCACGGAATGAGCTGTAAAGGACCGAAATTTACCTATCTTATTAATTAATTATTCGTCAATTTACAATTTTAATAAAATTGCCGACGTTGTTCCGAAAATATTAAGAATTTCGCTACGCTAGGGTCCCCTCCAGTGCCACCATTTGCCCACCAAACAGTCTCTAAATTAGCGTCACTACCAGAAGGCGGATTTCAATAAAACTGCGAGACGCACTACCAACTGCTCCTTCCGGTTGCCGGATTCGAACGAATTTTACAAAAAAAGACCTTGGCGTTTTCCCGCTCAAAAGTCCGCGTGTAGTAATATGGTTCTTATTGGGATTGATTGATTGATTGATTTGTTTGTTTGAGAAAGAACCGAGAGAGACGTGCATGATTAACTTCTATTGCAGAAAATGTTCATTAACCTATACACCACTAGATGACGCCACAAACGAACCCTAATTAGTCCTACCGCTAAGTGACGTTATCTTTATTACAGAAAAATTATTCATTAGTCCATACACCACTAGATGACCCTGCAAGCAAATTCAAGTTTCGCAACAAGGGGGCCACGATAAGAGGGCGCAGACGTAACACAAGTTCTTATAGCTGCCTTACAAGTTAGCATTAGAGCCCCCTTATTTAAAATTTCCCACCGTAACCATTGCCGAGCCTTAAGCCTCCAATCAGAGCTCAGAAGCAGGGTGGGGCTAAGACCCAACAGAAACTAATCAGATGAAAGGGGCTGCTCATGGGACCTCCATTCAGGGCATTGTATGCGCACGCATTTGCTGACCTTCCAGGGGCTGAACTACCAAAGAGGCTCTTAACACAACCAAATTAGGGTGAAAATTCCATTAAGGGGCTGAAAATTTCAAAAGGAGATATGCGCAATATTGGAATGTGAGCGGGAAAAAAAGCAAAGCTCTATCAAGCCATAAGGCATTATCACTGCTGGTCTGGGAATGTTGCAAAGAACTCAAAGATACACCAAATAATGGATGTCGGAGCATCATAAAAATTACTAGATTAATAAACCGCGATTATAGATATTCCTTGCTCAACAAGGGTTTCAGAACGTCTACGGTTAAGTAGAAAGAATCTTAGATCTCTAACGTGAGCATTAACCGGAAACACGGTTGTTAAAGTACACAGAAAAACCAACAGGAGCCATCAGCTGCAAGTTCTGTAGAAAAGATAGCGCATTTTCGGATATGCACAAATGGAACAGGGAGATTTAACAACACTTCCAGTGAGAGCCCTGCGTAATGTGTTCTTCGAAACAATAAGAATAGACGATCCCTGGCAGATGCAATGTCGGAACCAAAACAGTTTCTTTTCTCTTTTTTCGATTAGATTACTATTATCTTCTTTTAATATTTTGAAATAATCTTAATTATTATTACAACATTTATAATCTGTGATAACAGAATGGAATAAATAGGAAAGCTACACATAAATTGTAAATTTGCTTTATTTAAATTATGTACAAAAAGAATTCATTTGGAAATGTTACCTTTTTATTTACGTAAAGGTCCCGTAAAATTTTTTTTGAAGTTTTTCCAACATTTATAGTATTCGGAATCTAATTTTTGGCATGTTTCAGCACCCCATTTAGTAACCGCAAGTCCAAGACAACTTTCAAACATAAATGCCTAAAAAGATACTTCGACTAATCTGTGTGTTTGTTAGCTTACTAACCTGAGTTCCTTCAGCTATTTTTTTTGCCTTTAGTTCTTCCTTTGAAGCATGTTCAAAGCATTGAGAATCTGGACCGTGAGGAGTCATTATACTGTGTAAAGTAGCACCACCTGGCATAAATCCTTCTTTCTTCGCTTCGTAATGACCATAAATTAAACCCATAAATTCTGACATACAGTTACGATGATAATAGGGTGGTCTAAATGTATTTTCTTGAACAGACCAACGTGGTGGGAATATAACGAAGTCTGCAATTGCAGTTCCTTTCATTTCAGATTGGCAGGTCAACAGAGTAAATATAGACGGATCCTAATATGTGCGCGTTAACGATTGTTTAATTAATATACAAAATACATACACAATGATCAAATGACACTGAGTTTATGACCATAAAATTGCTCAGGTCATATTTGTAAGGCACATAGTTTCCAAACCAAGCAACGACATCGAATGGACTGTGATCTTGTTCACAAATAAACAACTTTCCTTGGTATTTTGCAATAATTTCATACTGTACATCATGATCTTCATACCAAGCAACTGGAGTTAAGAAATCCCGGGGATTAGCTAAACCATTCGCACCAATCGGACCTAGCTCTGGTAAGCTGAAATGTCGTCCAAAGATTTCTAGAATATACCCTCTCGATGGTTCATCAATATCGACAGAAAATCGCATTCCCTGCTGAATTACAACAATTTCATTGGGCTTAACATTAAGTTTACCGAATTCAGTTGTAATTTTTAGTACACCTGATTGAGGAACTATCAAAAAATCCCCATCTGCATTATAAAGTGCTCGATTATTCATGGATACATTGCAGGTGTAAATGTGTATAGCAACCCCATGCTTAACTTTGACATCTCCACTGCCACAAATTGTATTTAGTCCTTCAACGAAATCCTTTTTCTCGTTAACATTAGGCAAGTCAAAAGGTTTCCATCTCATCTTTTAACAAATAAAATTTTACAAATAAAATATTCAAACAAATTAGCATACCTGATTAGGATCTGGTTCGTGATTGTCCCAATCGTGTGTTACGTTACTATTTTCAAAACATTTAAAAGGGTCGTGCCCGATTGATGGTCGTATACGATAAAACCATGATCGTTTATTTTCTAATCTGGGTGCAGTGAATGCTGTTCCTGATATTTGTTCTGCATATAAGCCATATGGACACTTTTGAGGACTATTGCGCCCTTTTGGCAAGGATTGTGGACATCTTGGATCCTCAGAACTGAATTCTGAACCAAAACCGCTAATGTACTAAAATATTTAAAAAGAAATTGTACAGTAAAGATCTTTTTGAAACTTAAGAAATGCGAATTTTATTTATTTTATAGTGATGGTATTCAAAACAATCTTCTGAAGTGAAGGTCGAATAATAAATATGAATAGGTACTTACTTTTAAGTTATCCATGTCGTGTTGCGAGAATGAACTGGAACTTGATAAAATCATGCGACAAAATATAAACGTTTAAACTTGTTTTTTTTAGATTACAAAACTTGAAATAAACGCCTTAGAATGGTTTAATAGTAATGTATTTATTCAATATAATGTTTATTAAGTTTGATATGTCGGTAATAATTTAGAACCAGTTTTTAATTAAATTCATTGTTTTCAATAGTTTCGCTCAAAGCTGTAATTTATTAAACTTATACATATTTTCTCAATTCTTTTTATGTAACGCATTTATCTTTAACCTTTGTTCGTTTAATTCATATCACAAGAAATGTTTACATAATGTAAGCGGGATCAATTAACATTTTGTTGTTTCAATGTTTGTGGTACAACTTTATTAAGTCTCAACTTTTAATTAATTTTACAGTTTCAAACGTTTCGATAAATATTAGAGTTATCTTCTTCAATAAATTATTTAGGTTGTCAAATAAATATATGGAATCTGAAAAAGTAAATGTAAGCCACGGTGTAGTAGCCCAGAGCCGCGCCGCCGCAGTATGCTTAGGCCGCTTGCGTTTAAAATGCATCGTGCCACCTGTACCAAGCTTGTCAAGGTTAATAAAAAAATATTTTAATATTAGTTAATAAATGGCAAAACAATTTCTACAAATTAAAGGTTAACTAACATTTAAATAAACATTAACCTAAAGAAGAACAATAATCATTGATCGCAATAAGGAACCCGATGCGTCCTTCAACTTAGCAACAGCTTCAGATTTGAAAAATGATTTGTTACAGTGGACCAGACAAGTAACCACAAAAATATAAACCCATATAAAAATAACTGAAATAAAAAGACCGCTGACAAACTATCTGCCATAATGCTTTCTTATATACGTAAACAAATTTTGACGAAAAATTTGTAATAACCAACTTCAAAACCCACAACACCAGGAATTTGAGTCATATCGGTTTTTAAACACAATAATCCCTCATTTTTGATCCGCCATTTTGAATTATTTAATTTTGACATGGTTTATACTTAGCGATCTTAAAAACCCCGATACCCGACTTTCAAAAACAATTACAAATTAGAAAATACACAATTTGGCACCCTGAAAACGGTGCGCCACTGTTTTTTTAATTTTGAATTTATATAAAAAGGTATTAGTTTGATTTTTCAATTTTGTAACCTGGATTTTATGGCAAAGAATTTTGTTTCAAATATCATATCGATAACTTTAAGGGTTCAAAAGATATCACGCGCACACACACACACACTCTGATACAATTTTTTTTAATGTGTTTTTCGCGTTGTTTATACAGGGTGATTGATGGTTGATGGCCTATTAGACGTTTATATAGAAATAATCAAGGGATCACTTTGAAAATTTGGTGGCTTTTATATAAATGGATATGCTCTCTATTTTGAAAATATTTGCAACTGTGCAGTGTTGCGGCTTCTACAAGAAAGTATTAGCAACTTTGATAATTTGAATGGAACACCCTGTGTATTATTTTTTTGTTAGATTCCCTATTGATCTCTTATGGTTCAAAAGATATCGCGCGCACACACGGACACGATTTTTTTTAATGTGTTTAGGCCATAAGACGTCGTGAAATATAAAATTCTTTTTTTGAAATGTAAGCCGATTATACAAGGTGATTGATGGTGGATGGCCTATTAGACGTTTATATACAAATAGTCAAGGGATCCCTTTGAAAATTTGGTGGCTTGTATAACTGGATATGCTCTCTACTTTGAAAATATTTTCAACTGAGCCGTGTTGCCGGTTCTACAAGAAAGTATTAGCAACTTTGATCATTTAAATGGAACACCCTGTGTATTATTTTTTTGTTAGATCCCCTATTGATCTCTTATGGTTTAAAAGATACTGCGCGCGCGCGCACCCCCCACCCACCCACCCACACACACACGCGCACACGCACACGCACCCGCACGCGCACGACACACACACACACACCCACACCCGCACCCGCACACACACACACACACACACGCACGATTTCTTTTAATGTGTTTTTCATGTTTTTTAGATCAAAAGACGTGAAAAACAAATTTTTTTTTGAAATGTAAGTCGGTTATACAAGGTGATTGATGGTGGATGGCCTATTAGACGTTTATATAGAAATAGTCAAGGGATCACATTGAAAATTTGGTGGCTTATATAAATGGATATGCTCTCTATTTTGAAAATATTTTCAACTGTGCAGTGTAGCCGTTCCTACAAGAAAGTATTAGCAACTTTGATAATTTAAATGGAACACCCTGTGTATTATTTTTTGTTAGATTCCTATTGATCTCTTATGGTTCACAAAGATATCGCGCCCACACAAGACACGATTTTTTTAATGTGTTTTCGTGTTGTTTAGGTCATAAGACGTCGTGAAATACAAAATTTTTTTTGAAATGTAAGCCGATTATACAGGGTGATTGATGGTGGATGGCCTATTATACGTTTATATAGAAATAGTCAAGAGATCACTTTGAAAATTTGGTGGATTATATAAATGGATATGCTCTCTATTTTGAAAATATTTTCAACTGTGCAGTGTAGCCGTTCCTACAAGAAAGTATTAGCAACTTCGATAATTTAAATGGAACACCCTGTGTATTATTTTTTTTGTTAGATTCCCTATTGATCTCTTATGGATCAAAAGATATCGCGCGCACACACATAGACATGAAGTTTTTTAATGTGTTTTTCGTGTTGTTTAGGTCATAAGACGTCGTGAAATACAAAAATTTTGTTTTGAAATGTAAGCCGATTATACAGGTGATTGATGGTGGATGGCTTGTTAGACGTTTATATAAAAATAGTCAAGGGATCACATTGAAAATTTGGTGGCTTATATAAACGGATATGCTCTCTATTTTGAAAATATTTTCAACTGTGCAGTGTGCCTTCTACAAGAAAGTATTAGCAACTTCGATAATTTAAATGGAACACCCTGTGTATTATTTTTTTGTTAGATTCCCTATTGATCTCTTATGGATCAAAAGATATCGCGCGCACACACATAGACATGAAGTTTTTTAATGTGTTTTTCGTGTTGTTTAGGTCATAAGACGTCGTGAAATACAAAAATTTTGTTTTGAAATGTAAGCCGATTATACAGGGTGATTGATGGTGGATGGCCTATTATACGTTTATATAAAAATAGTCAAGGGATCACATTGAAAATTTGGTGGCTTATATAAACGGATATGCTCTCTATTTTGAAAATATTTTCAACTGTGCAGTGTAGCCGCTCCTACAAGAAAGTATGAGCAATTTTGATCATTTAAATGGAACACGAGGTATTATTTTTTTGTTAGATTCCCTATTGATCTATTGTGGTTCCAAAGATATCGCGCGCTCACACATAGACATGAAGTTTTTTAATGTGTTTTTCGTGTTGTTTACGTCATAAGACGTTGTGAAACACAAAATTTTTTTTGAAATGTAAGCCGATTGTACAGGGTGATTGATGGTGGATGGCTTGTTAGACGTTTATATAAAAATAGTCAAGGGATCACATTGAAAATTTGGTGGCTTATATAAACGGATATGCTCTCTATTTTGAAAATATTTTCAACTGTGCAGTGTTGCTACTTCTACGAGAAAGTATGAGCAACTTTGATAATTTAAATAGAACACCATGTGTATTATTTTTTTGTTAGATTCCCTATTGATCTCTTGTGGTTCCAAAGATATCGCGCGCTCACACACAGACACGATTTTTTTAATGTGTTTTTCGTGTTGTTTAGGTCATAAGACGTCGTGAAATACAAAACTTTTTTTTTGAAATGTAAGCCGATTATACAAGGTGATTGATGGTGGATGGCCTATTAGACGTTTATATAGAAATAGTCAAGGGATCACTTTGAAAATTTAATGGCTTATATAAATGGATATGCTTCAAAATAAGACAAAAATTATGATAAACGCTTTTCCGAAAATGCCTCCTAACCGAGATACAGGTTGATTAAAAATATTTTTTTAAGATTCCTCAAAAACTACAAAAGATATTACACTGAGATTTGGTACACCTAAATGTCTAATTAAGTACAATTAATCAGGTGGGTTTGAGTCAACTGGCTCCATCCAGTGGTGTAGAATGTGTTAAGTTAATCACTTTAAGAAAAAAAAAACGCACGTCCCTGCTTTTTTTAAAGAAATGTTTTTTTGTTAAATTCAACATTTAATTCTGCAAATAAAATCATACTTGGTATTTTTTCGATTCGGTACCCGTTTTTGAAATATTTTGCATTAACGTAAACGACTAGATTATTCAGTAATAACCAAATTAAATAAATCAGAGATTGCTTTGCATTTGACAGTTGCGTATCTTATGTTTGCTAAAATAGTTGCATTTACGCGTGTTTTGTAATTCATTATTTGTGTCTAATTACTGTGAAAAAATGAATTATTCCAAACGAGAACTGGTCGATATGGTAATTACTAATTGCAATTCTCGTGCAGCTACTCGACTTTATGAACAAAGATTTCCAAATAGAAGACATCCACATCATACTACGTTTAGAACCGTTCATCGTAACTTATTAGAGTATGGAAGTTTAAAAGTAAAGAAAAATTCCGGACGAAATGTTCGTGTACCAGTTGAAATTGAGGAATAAATTTAGATAGAGTTTATGAAAATTCAGCATTAAGTACGCGTGAGTTAGATTTAGAATTTGTTGCGTCGCACAGCAAGTCTTGGAAAGTTTTACGAGAACAAAATGTACATCCCTTTCACCTACAAAAAGTGCATGCATTATTGCCTGCTGACCGTCCTCGTCGAATGAATTTTTGCGAATGGTTTTTAAATAAAAATGCTGAAGATGTACAATTTGCTAGAAACTTATTGATCACTGATGAGTGTATTTTTTCCCGAAATAGAATAATAAACTTGCATAATGCACAAATGGTTAGATGAAAATCAGCATCCAACTGCAGTTACAGCTCACCCACATAGATTTAGCGAAAATATTTGGATAGGTATACTAGACGGTCCGTTTTCCTACGACTTACTGGCGAATTCTATTTAAATTTTTTGAGAGAAGATTTGCTAGGATTGTTTGACGACATACCCTTAGATGTTAGAATGAACATGTATTTCATGCATGATGTTGTACCACCACATTCTACACAAAACGTCAGAGAATTTTTAAATGTATGGTTCCCTGGGCGCTGGATTGGACGAGGAAGTGAAGTACGGTGGCCGGCACGATTGCCAGATTTAAACCCCCTCTGTACCCGTAGGGTGTAACGGTGACAATGGAATAAACTAAATACAATTCATACTAAAACCAAAAACTAACTTATAGTAAAACTTTTCCACTTTTTTCTATTCTGTGCGAGTTTCTTTGCTTCCGTCCCGGTTATCTTCTTCTTCTTTAGGATTTTTTCTATTGCCTCATTCCAGGTTTCTTTTGATCTACCTCTCTTTCTTTTCCAAGGCAGTTTACATTCCCATATTCTTTTCGTTATCAAATCTCTGCAAGTGGCCTCACCATCTTAATTGCCTCTGTTCTATATATCCTTCGACTGACTCCATGTTAAGTTCCATTCTGATATGTTCATTTCTTATTCTATCTAATTTGTCACTACTAAGGCTCTTCTTAAATATTTCATTTCAGTTGCTGTGATCTTGCTTTTCTCTTTTGATGATAACACCCACGACTCACATTCATAAGTCGGACTGGACCTATAAATAGTTCTGTGTCCTGTCTTCCATTTTGTTCTATATTAACTCCTAGATATTCAAAGCTCTCAACCTGTTCTATTATGTTACCTACTAAACATTTTCCACTTGCAGTCACCAGTGCAATATCATCCGCAAAAACTAGCTTATTGGTTCCAGACTTCTGTTTAAAACGTCACCTTTGACTTTTCGTTTATTTAGTAGAAATTTAATAATTTCAATTGTGGTAAATTTAATATAATCGTGCAAAAAACAGTATGAGCATCACGAACATTAAGCCGATCTCCGGCCGTCAACCGGTAAACGTCCCTTACTGTTCTTGATACTCAATATACTATTTTTTTAAGGTTTATTTACTACATCTAACAAACAACCAATCACAACATGCTACTTTCCTCAATTGGACCAATCAGAGCGTTTTTACACTGAATATTTTCTAGTACGATTTTATTCAGCGATAAAAATTTTTTTACCTTTTTAACAGTCTTTAATAAAATAAAAATGTACAATGTTTTGTTGAATATTTTTATATTTATATTATAATGTTTATATAAATTGTGCAAAGGGAAAACTGATTTAGTAAATAATCTTAACATATAGCCCTCGACCTATACATTTTTTGGTTAAAACTACAGTAACTTTTTTTTTAATTTGTTTTTTAGCAAATATTCTCAACTTACTAATTCTTGATTTGAATTGTTAAGTCTCAAATATTTTCTAAATAAATTAAAAAAAAAGCTGCTGTAGTATTAAACGGCAAAATTTATAGGTCTTAGGATATAGGGGTGAGTGGGGCAAGTGAGGCACCTTAAGGATCAAAGAGGTATAACTTTGTTACTTTTAGAAATAAAACAGCGTTTATTAGATACAGAACAACTTTAACTGTTTATTTAATAACTTGACCCTTAAAAAAATGAATAAAATATAAAATCGTTGGTAAAATGTCAGACTTAAAAAAAATGGCAAATGACTCACTTGCCCCAGGCTATGGGGTAAGTGAATCATCTATGTGGGGCAAGTGAATCCTTAGAGTAATAATTATCGGCAGTTATCACAAACATAATTATTAGCACCTGGTTCATTATTTGAACACTCCTCGTGCATCCAGGCACCACATTTTAGGCACATGATCCATTCCTCATAACAAGTCTCTCCATATGTCTCATGACAATAAACGCATATTGTGTGTTTCTCTTCCTCTGATATTTTTGCTGGTTCTGTTGATGCACATTTCTTCTTTTCCATGTTTCCTCTTTTTTTCACTTTTTTATCATTTGCACAAGGGCCTGCTTTCTCAAAATTCTGTTTTACCGATTTTGCTTTTTTTGTTTTTAATTTATCTTCGAGTTGATCTTTGTAAGGTGAACTAGTGATTATTTTAGATCCTTCTGTGTTTCTGAATTTTGTTTTGGTGTTTCTTTTCTCTGTTGAAGGTTTTGGGATTGGACTTAAACTTGAAAACGAAACATAACTGCATGACGGTTGTTCTGATGGCTCCAAAGTGACTGGTGGTACCTTGGGATAGCGCTGGATATCATCTGATTCCGAATAAGTTCCATCTACCAAGTTTTCGGGATTGGCTGAGAGATTGACGCTTTCTGGATTGGTCTCTTTTTGAAGAATGTTCTTAGAACTGATCGAGGGATTCACGTTTTCTGGATTGGTTTCGTTTTGGAGATTGTTCTGTGAATTCACGAATGGATTGACGCTTTCAGGATTGGTTCCTTTTATGACGGATGTTCTCGGCCGCCTCGAAGTCGCTCTCTTGGAACACATCAGGATTATACAGGTAGATTCCCGTTTTTTTCAAAACCGTTAATAATATTTGTTGGTGTAAATGCCTTAATAAGGGCATTTTTGATAACCGAAGCCATGTCGTATTCAGTGATTCTACGACCAGGGTGATTTGTGAGCCAATGGTCCATTTCTTTTGCCAAGTAGGTTTTGAATGGTGCAAATACGCTTATGTCAAGCGGCTGTAGCTTATTTGAAGTGTGAGGTGGTAGGGTCAAAAGAGTTACTCCAGAATTTCTAGCTAGGTTTATTTATTCAATAGACTTATGGCTTGAATGCCCATCTAATATCAGCAGACTTGGAGATTCTTTGGTTGTTTTTGTGCAGTCTATACAACGATTTAAAAACTTAACAAACAGATCGGCATTCATCCACCCTGATTGTGCAGGAAATCCTACCGTGCCAGGAAAAGCACCATTCAATAAAGTTGGATTCATTCTTACACGAGGAAAGACCATAAATGGTGGGATAAACGCGCCCGTAGCACTGACACAAGCTAATAAAGTTGTATTTTTTCTTCTTTCCAGTGAAGTTAATCTTCCCACTTGCTTTCTTCCCTTTTCCGCTAATATTTTTGCTGGTTTTTGGACGCAGGTAATTCCTGTCTCATCACAGTTAAATACACGATGCGGGGGAAAATTGCACTTATCTAAGATCTCTTTTAAGTTTTTAAAAAACTCACCAACTCTCTGCTTTGAAAATCCTGTCACTCTTTCAATGCTTGTTGCTTCAGGTCTTCGGATGGAAAGGTTTCCTTGACGTTTCAAAAATGATATCAACCAGTCTTTTCCTGCCAACTTCCAATCTTTATTGAATGGGTGATTGATTTGGTTAGCTTCAGCAAACTGAAATGCAATTCGTCGAACATCTGCCGTTGAAAGTCCATAAAACAGTTTTTCTAAATGTATTATAGGTTCACACAGTTCCATTTCCATTTGTGCAGTAAACACAGGCTTGAACCTGCCAAGGCTTGTAACTGGATTGATCCCCTGACGACTTATCCGTGTGTGTATGCTCGTTCTCGGAACATTGAAGACCGCACTAGCTCTCTTGATTGACATCTCCTTATTCTGAATAGCTTCTAAGGCACGTTGCATAGCGTCTTCTGAATATGGCCCTTTTTTGGTCTTACGCACGTAGTTACGGACCATTTTCCACCTGCAAAAAAAAAACAAATAATTTATTTATATTCTAAACTACTGTGGGGCAAGTGAGTCACGGTCAAGACTCACTTGCCCCAAAGTGACAATAAAATAAAAAGAAATAAATCAAAGAAGAACAGATACATTTGGCAACATTGTAAATATCGGCCGGTATTGCACACAAATAAGGTTATGTCACGCCCATGATGAAAAAGCTTGATACTTACCTTAAGTTATGAAAGATCCTTACGTAATTTACCTTAAATATAATATAACAAAACGTAAAATAAAAAAATATTCATATTTACCTTATTTTTACTAATTTTCATCTAATTTTTTATCAGCAACACGCACCTGTTGATACAATTATGAACTGCACTGACTGTTATCGGCTATGATGCCGGTTTTATTAATTATTCCGAAAGACTCACGTGCCCCCTATGACTCACTTGCCCCACTCTCCCCTAACCTACGATAATTATGCAACCTCTTTTATAAGTTAATTACGAAAATATGCAACATTGAAAAAACAGAAACAATAATCTATGTCAAGCATAAGTTTAAAACTTCATGTCTGACAGAGGTTAATATACATCTAGATGCTAACTTAAAAAATTAAAAGAAATGAAATAATTTTAATTATAATTTTTTTAGGGTAACTTTTTTGTAGATTCATAACAAAAACAGGTAACATTGTAAAAACAAAAAAATAATCTGTCAGGGTGGCGTTTAAAACTTCATGCCGATAGATATTAATATATACATGTTAACTGAAAAAAAATTCCAAAGCCGCCCGCTTCTATAAGATATCAATAATGCACTATAACCACTTTCATTCATATTTAATTAATTTTTTGACTTACCTTGCGTTATATTAAAAAACTTACTAAAGAAAAGTTATGTAAAATTAAATTTTCTTTAAAAAATACATCTACACTTTTTCTTATAAAATTAATCGTTATTCAGATAATGAAAAAATTTGAACTAACGCTTAAATTCTACTGCAGAAATTTTTTTGTCGCTAAATTACGCGTCATATCAAAAAATCTGCATAGAACATAATCGATATATTTAAGGTCTATATCTAGGTATTTCTATATCTTTGAAATATGCAGCTGTTTTAGAAATATTTCATAAAAACCAATAAATTGCTCCTAATAAACCCCCCTTTTCACTGCTGGATTTCTTCCAAAATCTAATCACCTCTAAGCCAAATGAAAACAAACTTAAGTACAAAATTTTAAGTATGTAGGTATTTTTAGTTCTGGAGTTATCGTAGATACTAACATACATCCACACACGATGGCCGATCTTGGCCAAAAGTTGTAAAATGAGCTAATAAATCGATTTAGCTATAGGTACCTACATATGGATATGTAGGTTGGAAGCACGGTGCATAATACAATAGGTGAACGCACGATCAGCCTGTAGCATGCATGCATTCGGTTCTCAAATGCTCATATCGTCTCGATGATAGAGATGCAACGTCGTGGCCTACACAATATAGTATCTTGACAGTTGGCGTTAGATATTCGGACACTTCGCAAAAGTTTGCAAGTACACAAGTGTTACCTACTCTTAAAAAATAGGAAGAAAGTGTGTAGTGCCCAATTGTACTAGTGGCTATGCTACAAATACTGACAAAGTATCGGTATTTGAATAAGAGAGAGAGAGAGAGAGAGAGAGAGAGAGAGAGAGAGAATCATTTATTAACACCATAATTTTGTATAGCACACTAGCATAACAATACAAAACAAAAAAAAAAAAAGAAAAAGACACTAAACAATATGAATAAAAAAATAATACAATATAGTAATATAAATATGGATAATACAGTAAAACATATGTGTATAAATAAACTATTGACTAGATTTTATGGAAGAACATTCATATTAGCGAAAAATTCATCTGTCGAGTACAAAACCATTGAATTTAATAGGTTTAAAATTTTAATTTTATAATGTTTGTGATTTTCCTCTGTTTTAATATCATTAGGTAAAGCATTAAAAACCTAAGACCCATCTGTAAAAAGGAATTATTATGTATATTGCTTTTCGAGGTTACTAATCGATAATCATGTTTTTTCCTAGTATTGTGCGAATGATGGTTTAAATTTTTGGTAAAATTTTATTTGTTTTTAGACACAAAAATCAGACATTCCAGTATGTACAATGAAAAAACTGTTTTAATATTGTATTTAGAGAAATAGGGCCTACAAGATGTTTTGCTTAAGCAAAACATAGTACGAATAGCCTTTTTTATTAGAAATATGTCATTAGTAAGTGATGAATTAGAATTGCCCCACAGAATTATGCCGTACCTAAGTTGAGATTCGAAGAGGGCATAATATATTTGAATTACAGTTTTTCTGTAACATATATCTTTAGATCTTGATAGCGCAAATACCGATCTGTTTAGTTTTAGCTTACGATATTCAATGTGAGTTTGCCAAGTTAAGATTTTCATCTAAGATAATTCCTAAAAATTTAGCAGATTTACAAGGAACTCCCCTAGAATTACTAAATAAAATTTCATCAATTTGTGAAATTAAGTTTTTTTCATAAATCAAAATTTTTGTTTTTTCGGTATTTACTAAGAGTTTGTTTGCACTAAACCAATTACTTAAAATGTCCAAAGTTTATTTTTCAAATCAGAATTATTGCATGCTATGTTAACATTTGTGTCATCCGCATAGATGGTTATATTACATGGAAATGGAAAATTGTTCGGCAAATCATTAGTATATATTATAAATAATATAGGGCCTAGTATTGAACCTTGAGGTACACCACACCGTATTAATTGTAATTGTGAAAATACCTCTTTTATTTTACCCGTGGGCAGTAACTTTTCAATAGCCACATATTGTGACCTTTCACTTAAATATGACTTAAAGAGATTCCAAGTTATTCCTCTAATACCTACGTAATAAAGTTTTGACATAAGCAAATCGTGATCCACTAAATCAAACGCTTTAGATAAGTCACAATTTACTGATGCGACAACTTGTTTTTCATTTTGAGACGTGTATATAAACTTCATCATGCTTTCAAGTGCCGTACATGTTGATTTGTTTGATCGGTAGCCATGTTGTGAGTTGTTTAAAATATTTTGAGGCTCAAGAAATGAGAGTAATCTATTTTTTAGTATTGACTCAACAATTTTAGAGAACGAAATTAATACTGACACAGGCCTATAGTTTTGAACATCTTTCTTTGATTTACTTTTGTATAAAGGTTTTACTTTTGCAATTTTAAAATATTTTGGAAATGTACCTGAACTAAAAATTGTGTTTATTAAGGTTACTAATGGAGTATATAGGTATTCAAACGATTCTTTCCATATTTTTATTTGAATATTATCTGTTCCGCAAGCATTTGTATTTTTTAGATTTTTTATTACTAATTCAAGTTCTTCTTTTGTTACAGGTGATAAAAACATAGAATTATTGTTATTGTTAATAGTCGCAGTCTTAAAATTGCCCGAAGTTATTTTCCTAGCGATTTCTTGAACAGCAAAAATAAAATATTTGCAATATGTTCAGGATTATCAATAATACGACCATTAATGTTTAAACTTATTTTTTTAAACTGTGTTAGGTTCTTATTGACATTGGAGTTAACTAATGCCCATGTAGCTTTCATTTTGTTTTTTGAGGTATTTATTACTTTACGCGAATGCATTTTTTTTACTTGTACAGGCTGTCGCAAATTCGAGGGCAAGCATGGGGATCTCGCTTATTATAAGAGATAGGATAAAGGTTTAAATTCGCCACTTTTGCTAAATTCGATGCCGAGTAATAATCTGAAAAAAAATTTGAGCTAACTCGAATGGATTTGGTTTTATGCTCAAAAAACTAAAAATTTCGATTTTCGTTTTTTGCGTTTGGCCACCTTATTATTAGGAATTTTCAAAATTCGATTAAACATTATTAAGGCACCTTTTTACGCACAATACTAATACGGTATAAAAAATATTATGTGACGTTTCGTTTATTCTGAACCATCATCAGGTTTATTTTTTCTTACGGGATTTAACATATATTTTTATGTCGTTGGATGGAGTATGTTATGCTGATTTTAGCAATATATAACACTTTATGGTTTGATCGACTGCGAACTAAAATAATGAGAACAATACGAAGAACAACATTCCGCCTTCTTGGATCCAGCAAGGAATAATTACAGTAGTTCTACTTATTTAATTTGTTAAACTCGTTAGAACATCCAAAAAAATATAAAAACAGTTAAACAATTTAAAAAAAAACATTAACAAACAACTCAAACAAGTAGGTCTATGTAACACGGTCATAATAGCGACAACGCAAATTTATCGATAGGTAACAACAAAATAATTACACAGACAAACAAACAAAAATTATTATAATAAATGTTCGAACAAGTTTCCTCCTTCTTGAATACAGTAACAAATTCTTCTTCTACAATTGTTTACGCTTCTTTGAATGGTTCGCCTGGGAATTTGACGAAGTTCATTAACAACCCTATTCTGGAGTTCTATATTTTGCGGTGGCGTCTTATAAATCATATTTTTTAAATAGCCCCAGAGGAAGTAATCTAAAGGGGTTAAATCTGGACTTCTTGCTGGGCACCTAAGTGGTCCCCTATTTCCCATCCATTTATCAGGAAATTCGCCGTTAAGATATTCACTTATTATCGCAGCATTATGAGGAGCAGCTCCGTCCATTTGCCACCAGAGAGTCCATCTTTCGTTTAGCAGAACATCATCCAAAAGGTCTGATATTTCGTGTGTTAGAAATGCGAGGTAGCGTTGAGACGTTAGGATACCTTCGTAAATAATTGGCCCAAGGAGCCTATCCTTCCAGATTCTAACCCACACATTAAAGGACCGGTGGCCTTGTCCTCGCATTTGCCTGTTAATTCGTGGATTTTCAACGGACCAGTAGTGCTCGTTATTACAATTAAACATTCCATTAGTGGAAAAATTGCACTCATCCGTCCAAATTATTTGATTGAGAAAGTTGCGATTTTCCAACATTTTGGTATTAAGTTGGTTACAAAAATCCAACCGTCTCATATCGTTCCCAGGCCGAAGAGTTTGACTAACGTGTAACTTAAATGGTTTATAACGGTGTTGCTTTAACACTCGCCAAACTATCGTTTTTGGCACTTCGATAGTGGATTTTCTTGAACCTAAGATGGATAACATAAAGTCATAACTCCAAAAAAAATGTCTGCTGAAATTAGCAGTGAAGTGAGTGGAAATTCTAATAATTAGTATAATACTAACAAATAGTACCTGATGTAATATTTCTTCTTCGGCATCTGTCTAGTCTGCTACCATATGCATTTCGAGGTTTCTGAAAACATCCAAATTCTCGCAAATTTTGATCTAATTTAAAAAATATCTCTGGTTTGGTTGCTGTCTCTCCGGATATTCCTCTAAATATCTTTGTTCTGCTCTGACACTATTTCTATTGCAGCTATAAAATCTCCTTATCATGTTTCGTTTTTCTGAATTTGAAAACATTCTAAAGAAACTTGCAAATTTTAAAGCACTAACACGAAGGATCTTGCAGTTATTACCCTTTTTACAATTAGAAAATGACATGACAAAAGCCAACTCCCGAGTTTTGTTTGATTCATGGGTATCGTGATAATGTAATATTTAGTTTTTAATTTAAGAGTATTTTAGTTCGCAGTCAATCAAACCATGAAGTGTTATATATTGCTAAAATCAGCATAACATTCTCCACCCAACGCCATAAAAATATGTCTTAACCCCGATAAGAAAAACTAAACCTAATGATGGTTCAGAATAAACAAAACGTCGCATAATATTTTTAATACCGTATTAGTATTGTGCGTAAAAAGTTGCCTTAATAATGTTTAATCGAATTTTGAAAATTCCTAATAATGTGGCCAAACGCGAAAAACGAAATTTTTAGTTTTTGGAGCATAAAACCAAATCCTTTCGAGTTAGCTCAAATTTATTATTATTATTATTACTCGGCATCGAATTTAGCAAAAGTGCCGAATTTAAACCTTATAATAAGCGAGATCCCCATGCTTGCCCTCGAATTTGGGACAGCCTGTACAATGACTTTTTTAATTGTATGTTTATACCGCTTATAGTGTGAAATGATTTCCGGATTAGGGTTCTGTTTGAGTGAAAAATATAAGCTTCCTTTGGTTTTGCTAGAATTACGAATACCTCTGGTGATCCAAGATTTTCTATTTTTGAAAAGAAATTGTTTCTTAAGAGGAAAATGTTTCATAAATAAAGGTTTTAAAACATTTAAAAAGGTTTGCACAAAAATATCAACATCACTGTTGTACACTACATTGTCATTACAGCTTTCCAAATCCTTCAAGAACAAAGACATATGTTTCGTTTATTAATACTATGACGAATTCTGAATAATTTGTTATCTTTTCTTTTAGTTTGAAACTTTAATACTAAAATATTATGATCTGAAAAATCAACTTGCTTATTAATAACTTGAAATAAACTCATATGTAAATTTGTTATAATATTATCAATACACGTATTTGAATTTTTTGCAATCCTTGTAGGTGTTGGTAATTGTATGATTTAAGTTATAGGAACTAAAAATATTCAACAACTTAGTTAATGTAGGGGAATAATTTAAAAAATTTACATTAAAATCCCCACACAAGATAATATTTTTATCAACACTAACAGTATTTAATGCCTTTTCAATATTCGTTATCAGTATTGAATTGTTTCGCTCAGGCCTATATAAAGACAAAATAGTGGTTTGATGTTTAACTAGTCTTACACCACATATTTCAAAACACATTTCTACAGATAGATCTTTAACTTCTACGAGATTCTCAAATTGTACCCCTTGTTTCACAAATATAACTGTTCCTCCATAATTGTTGTCCGATCTTGTAAAATAAGAAGCAATCTCATAATTGTCAATAGTTATAGCTCATAATTCTTCCTCTTTCAGCCAATGCTCATTAATGCAAAGCACATCAAATTTGCAGTATTCGTCAAATAATATTAACAGATTGTCAATTTTGTTCCTCAAACTTTGAATATTTAAATGCATAACTGAAAGAAAAGAATTTTTTATACCTCTACATTTAATGTGGGACTTAAAGGAAAAAAAGAATTATATAAAATATTACTTATTTCATCACATTTATTAGTATCTTTTTCACCATTAGCTATCCCACTAACATCAGTCTCAATAATACAGACCACTGTAGTAATCCACATCATTTGAACCAGCTAATATTACCACAAAATCATTTTTAGTGTAGGTGTTTGTTAAAGAATATATTCTTTCAGTCACTTGATGTAATTTACCATTAGGTTTAAAAATTGACTGTATTACAAAATTTTTACTTAGGCCACTATTATTTAAAATGTTAACAAGATTACGGCCATGGCTGTCAGCTAATAATAAAATTTTCCGTTTTTCGTGCATCGTATTATTATTACTTATAACATTGTATTTATTATAATAAAATACTTATCTTTTTTGGGGTTTTTTAATGGTGTACTTTAAATTATACAATCTAAACGTTTCGATAACACTTACAGTTATCTTCGTCAGTAGTAATGTTTGTTAAAAATTGTTAAAGATGTAGTAAACAATTTTGTCAAATTTGAAAAATTAAATTTATGATAATTATTAGTTAGCGTTTCGAGTTCTTGACATTTTAATCTTAACTGATTTACCAAACTTTCTAAATTTTGAATCTGCAGCTCTAGATTAATATTTTTAAGTTGTAATTCCTGAATTTTATCAGTATCTTCAATATTTTGTACTTGCAAGTTTTGAAACTTATTTTCTGCATATTTTTCAATTTTATTAATCAAAATATTTCCAGCTTTAATATGAAGTAAAAGTTTACGTACGAATGCCTTTTTCAAATGTTTTGCTTTGATTCCATGCTTATCTAGTTCTTCTTTTATCTCCTTAACATTCATGTTTTCCAACACACAGAAATTGAGAATCAAATCGTTACAACAAGGTTAAGAATTATCAGTGTCCACTAAATAACAATTCTGTTCTGTATACATTACACATTAAAAATCATTACATAACATTCGTCTATTTTTGAATTTAAATTTTATACACAGATGGATAAAAATATTAATAAATGATCGTAGCCTTATAATTTATAAATTCGTTTTATTAAAAACAGTTCACAGCTCGGACGGAAAAATTGCACGTCCGTACACACTAACTAACTAACACTGCACTCCCTGCTGAAATTGTTTTTTAAAGTTTATGTCGTAATAAATACAAGTTTTTTGTACCGTAATATCAAAGATTATTTGGTCAAAGGTAGCCATAGACTGGAAAACGATGTTTTACAAAATTGCACGGTGAACAATAAAATTTATGCACCGTGGAAAATTGTAATTCCAAAACTGTTTAGCAGGAAAGCTTTACTGCTTGACAAATTCTGACGATCAAAAAAGAATTGACATAAATGCACTTTGGAGGCTACGGCAATTATTTTAAAAATCCATGACGACCAAAATAATTTCCGATGACACAGTATAATTTAGTAGGCTTTTATTTGTATATAGCTACACAGATTTTTTTTGTTTTATTTAGGAAGCTTTCGTATGTGTTTTAAATATATTTAAATCATCGATAAACTTTTGTTGCAGATTTTCTGACATGATACGTCAATTCAGTTGTGCACATACACATCCGACATTTGTTACATTTTTACAACTTTAGCGTATGCTTTCAGTGTATAAACTTTTGGGAACTGCACCATTTTACAATGGTCGGAAGCAGAAGGCAAATGCACTCTTTCGATGATTTTTGAACAAGAATGGCAACAATTCCATATTGGGGAAATAAAATCAAAAATAACTGAAACTGAGATACTTTCAAAAAATATTTTAGATCTAGAGGAAGAAATATTGAAAATATTACAGATAAAATTGTTGATATTATTTATTATCTTTATGGATTTATAGCAAACAAATTTTTAACCTTTCAAAATGTGTTGCTTGCAAGGAACAATTGACAAAAGAGACCCAGTTTTAGTTATTCGTCCGATTTTACTGTTTTAAAATCTAGAGGTTGTTTGAATTATCCGGATGCATACTTGTTTAATACTTTAAAGAAAGTTGAAAATGTGTTAATTAAACATATTCATTCAGCGGATGTCTTCAGAAATACTTTAGATGAATTGTTTTCATCAGAAAATTCTTTTGCGATTACATTCCCTTTTGAATGCACTTCTCATAGTTCTTTCAAAAGCAATTTTCTCTTACATTTCTATTAGAATTAAAAAATATTACAAACAAGAAGAAAAACGGAACAAACTATGCAAACAACAAAGCGAAGAATCTCCCGTTTACAAATTTCTTAATAAAAATATTAAAAATGTTTTTGTTTTCTAGCATAAAAAAATATGTCTTATAGTAGTAGAAAACTCCCAATATTTCAAATTGATAATAGTTTTGATAGTACTCAGTTTTAACATTCAATATTAATAACAATGTTATTAGAAGTAAAACATTTATTTCATAGTTAATTTGTCACTTTGGGGTTCAAATAGAAAATTGTGTCATGGGAGTTTTGTGAATATACCTACTACATTCCATGGTTTATTTTCTGGTTTAAAAATAAGCAATAACGTTAAAACATGAAACAACATAATGCATTTTCACACCGAACTTGACGTTTAACTTTTTTTTAAGAATCCCATCTGCTGTCACCAATTCCGTATAAATAAGCCGAGCAGTTTGTCGGTCGCGATGCTCTGTCACTCACATGCTCCGGGTGTGAATAAATTGAAACCTCTCTTGGCAGTGCGTGTGCTCACCTATTTATTATGCACCGTGGTTGGAAGGTAAAAAGACATTACAGCTGCTCTAAATTTTATGGATGAATATATTAACTATTAATAATTAAGGTGTATTTCCTCTGATAACCAATATTATTACTTGTACATAGTAGAAAATAAACATTATTAATTTATTCAAATTCTGCTTGGTGATGGTATTTACCCGTTGCAAAATGACACTTTATAATCATAATTATCTACACAATTGCAAATTAATGGTAACACATTTTTACCAAGAAAAATTTTCCACATTTAACTCTTGTGACCACTATTTATTTTATTTTACATATAAAATTGTATCATACAAACATAATACACTAAAGATGAAGATCGCAACACAGTTTACGTACTTTACACAGCCTACTTAATACATTCTCTTGAAAATTTATGGCAAATTGTGTTTCTTATAGCGTTATAAATCAGCAAAAAGCTCTTAAATGGGTGCATTCAATGAGTCTAAAATATACAGTTCCATTAAAAAAAAAAATCCTTAAAATCTACTAAGACCACATCTTTCTATATTTATTAACAACCGAAATACCACAAGAAAAATGGGAATCACGTTATCCAATTTTAAGTATCTACCATTTATAACTTAGCTTTCAACAAATATTTAAATAACTGTTAAGTTTTTGTGAGATGTAAAATGTATTTGGATATGACAGGAATTGAAATTTGTATTTTAATGTTATACATATACATTTTACGGTTTATGTTCGTAAATATACTTTGTTAATAGATAAGAAAATAATGCCAACAATTGATTTACTTATGATTATAAAGAAAGTGATTACAGAATGTTATCTTAAAATTACGAAAATTGATGACGTGGTCCATTTATAGATAACAGTAATAAAAGTCAAGGTTTAAAGTTAGAATTTTATTATGACAGAAATAAAAGAGCAGTCTTAAAAAGGGAAAACAATTTGGAATAAAGTTGGTTGTTTACATGAAGACAAACAGTATGTAGGTATGAGGAGCAGTGGTATATTACACACTTAGCGTAAAAAGATAGCAATGTCATTTTCGATAATTGGCACTTTTTATTTTAGTTTTTAAAATGCCAATATTCGATTATTAACCCTAGAGATACACATATATAATTACGTACTTAAATTATAAATTTTGTTGTTTACTCCCTAAACGATTATTGCAATAATTTACAATTTTACAAAGTATTCGAACGCAAAAAATAAGCATACAAATTTATATAACAAAGCAATTTTAATGCGTACCAACACCCTGTATCAACAATGACCTACTAAATGTTTTTACTGATCATACTAAATAATAACCACAAGGAGATACAACAAAATTCATTTTGAACATCAAATTAGAGCTAGTGTACATTTATAATCATATCCTACCTCCTTTTATGTATATGTATATATTATAATTTCATCGCACTGGGAAACCCTTATATCTCTTATAGTCTCATAAACACACTGCACCACAAAAAAAACACCTCTAATATTAAATTTAAAATAAGCAGACTACGCCTTGTTTCAAATAAAATATTAGAGCAACAAACACATTAAATGTTTTATTTTCACACTACAAGAGATGTCTCAACACAAACAGTACAATAATAATAATACCTAAGCATTGATGATATTGCATATTAAATTAAATTAATCTTACAGAAAATAATCAGGCGTTCTGCGTGTTACATGAGGCTCACCACGGCGGGGCGCTGGATCAAATTGTAAACTGTAAAAACAACATTAATTGCAAATTGTCAATAAGTATAAATAAAACACTTACAATGAATACTTAAGGGCATCGTCTAATTCCATAATAGCAGCTTGATTACCACATCGATAACAATAATTGGGCGCACTAAATATAGTTACAACGTTACGATCATGACACCAATTGTAACCTTCCATTACAAGCTGATGTGCTCTCGACACCAATGTCAAACCATTAGAATGATTAAATGTTTCCGAAATATCTTGACCAAAAGTGTAGCCGGCACCTCGTGGAGAAATACCCCATCCCCCACGATCATCGGGGTCTGACCATAACAAATCACACATAGGACCTTCGTGAGGTACCTGTAAAAAAAATTGTATTTTTTGATCATGTTCTTACTATCAATTTACCTCTTGTAAACGATCTAATGCTCGAATATGATCTAAAGTATCAATGCTAGGACTCAATCCACCATGTAAACAGAAAATTTGACCATCTACAAGTGCCGTTAACGGTAGATAATCAAATAAATCGGTAAAAAATTTCCATACATTAGCATTGCCATACTTTCTCAAACATTCATCATAAAAACCATAAACTTGTGTAATTTGTCTTGATTCATGATTACCACGTAATATCGTAATTCTTTCCTTGTACCGCACTTTAAGTGCTACTAATAGTGTAACAGTTTCAACCGAATAATAACCACGATCAACGTAATCACCCATAAATAAATAGTTTGTATCTGGACTTCTTCCACCTATCCGAAATAATTCCATAAGATCGTGAAACTGACCGTGCACATCTCCACACACAGTAACTGGACATTTAACTTCTTGTACATTTGATTCTTTTGCCAGAATTTCTTTTGCCTGTATGTTTAATTACATTAATTTATATCAGATAATGAAAATGAAGCGCAATTGTATGACTCACCTTATCACATAAAGTTTTTACTTGACTTTCTGTAAGTTGCTTGCACTCATTTAGCTGTTCAATCCACTGATCTAATTCCTTACATGCAGCTTTTTCATCCATTGTATACGGCTATTAAACACAAAATGCGAATTTATAAATTGAACTAAATATTAAGAGCGATTTTGTGCTATTTTATAGTCTGATCTAATCTTACTTATTACTAAAACATTTCGTCAAATATTACTCCGCTCTACACAAAACAACACTGCTAATCAAAATGGCCGACATCAATTTTGACGTCACTCCTTTAATAAGATTCATTCTGGCGGTAACCTTAAAAACTAACTTAAAAACCGCGGGTATCTTAAATATTTAAATATATATTATATTTACCCGAAATGGATATTGTAAGGCACGTACAGAAAGAACTGGCGATTTTATTTGATTTGTTATTGGAGGACTCTGCATTTTCGTTTAAAAAAAAACCTAATTAATTTTTTTTTAATATCAGGTGTAATGTGACAATAGATTTCTTGACATTTTTAAAAATAATATACCTACTGGGATGCCTGTATTTATTATTTAGCAATATAATAATAACAGTTTCTATTCAAAATATAGTATTTTACATTATTAGCATGGTAAATAGGTTTTCACTGGCGAGAGGAGAAGTTTATCGGCGAACCTGTAATCTTCTCGACAGTAAAAATTCTTCCCTTGCGTATAACGTAATATATTTTATTTGTTAAACATTCGCAAAGTATTTTGAGAATTTACATTTATGATACAAATTTATTTATAATGACATTTCTAAATATGTCTCCATATATTTATAATGACATTTCTAAATGTATCTCTTCAGTTCAGCCGTGGGTGGCTCTAAATATTACTACGTCAACGGGATACTAATTGTCAAATTACGGTCACACATACACATGCTATTGATCACAGTTAACTTGTAAAATTCTCACAAGTTAGTAGCTTATAAAGATAACTTCAAACAGCTTAACTTTTATTAGGTTAATTAATATTTCATTAGAAGTCCAGAAAATGGGCTTTTCCCGTGCACGCGTGAAGTAATGCAAGTAAGGAAAAAGCATTTATGCAGGCCCATTTTTTATAAATGGGCCGAATGGGCACTTGCAACGGCTGCAAAGGTTTTGGGCAGTTTAGGGGGCGCAAGAGAGGGAGGGGTGATAACATTAAATTTCACGCCAACCTAAATAAAAATTCATTTATTTGGGTTTTTGATGAGTAGGGAGAGGGAGAATAGAAAGGAGAAGGAGGAAGGAAGAGATAACAGTAGAGGAAGTAAAGGAATTAATATGAGTAATGATGAAACAGATGAAACAGAACAGGGAAAAAGGAGCAAAATCAAAGCAATGAAAGAAGAAATGGGAGAAAGGGAAAAGGAGTGGCAGAAAGAAAAGGAAGAACTGATAGGAAGAATAGAAAAGTTGGAAAACATAGCGAATGAAGATATAAGGATAAAAGGAAAGAATAATATAGTTATAAAGGGATGGAAACGTAAGGAACACGAGAGAGAATTAAAAGACATGCAAAATGGAAATTGATGTAAATAAAATAAAATACTTTTGGAATTAGAGAAAGGGGGAAATAATCAGCAAAAGAGAGGCGGAAAGGAAAAACCAAAAAAAAAAACTAGAGGAGGAGGAAAGAAGTATGACGAAACAGCGAAGAAATGGGACAATGAATAGCGAAAAAAAAACAAAACAGATAAAAGGAAATAAGAGAAAGGGTGCCGGAAGAGGCAAAGGAACTAAAGGTAATGTTTTGGAACGTGGCAGGAATAAAGAACAAAGACCGAGAGTTTTAGGGGTTCATTAGGGAACAAGACGTAGTGGGATTACAAGAGACATGCATTGAGAACAAATAATGGGAGGCGCCGGAAAAGAGGATGTCAGAGGATGAGATGATGGAAGAATGGGAGAAGGGCATGTTAATACCGGGAGGGATTTCAATGCGAGGAGTACAAGAATAGAAGGGGACGGGGAAAAGAGCGACAAAGGACAAAGTTATAAACAAAGAGAAAGGAAATGCTAGAAATGTGCAATGAAAGCGGATGAAAGATACTGAACGGGAATAGGGAAGAAATCCAAATGGGAGAGTTCACGTATATAGGAGGCAATGGTGAATCGATAATAGATTGTGTGGTAACGCACTCAGAAGCGGGGGAATGGGTAAAATCATTTAAGATAGGAGAGAGGGTGGCATCGAGCCACCAACTCATGGAGCTGATAATGGAAGGGGGAGTTGAAGAAGGAACGGGGATGGAATGTGTTAGACGAAGTGGTGAAATACAGAATGTACGGACACCAAGAAGAAACGAAGAAAAACACTAAGAAAATAGTAAAAAGGGAAGGCAGAAAAAGAAGAGTGCAAAGAGGCATTAAGAAAACACAGGGGACATGCGAGAGAAAAAAGGAGGAAGAAAAAAGAAACAACAGGAAAAGATTACGGAAATAAAAACGGAAGAAGCATGGAAATATTTAAAGGAAGATAGAAAGAGAAGGAGACGGAAAACAAGGCAAATAAGCATACGGGGAAAAAGAAGTAATAAAACAAGAAGAAGTGATTGAAGCAATAAAAAAAGAAAAAAAAGACAAAGTGGCAAAGTGGATACATGGAGGGGAAAATGTAGCAAAAATAATGATACTAATAATAAATAAAATTTGGGGGGGAGGTTTACCGGAGAGATGGAGGGAAAGAATAATATGCCCAGTATACAAAAAAGGGGACAAAAAACAAATAGGAAATTATAGAGGAGTTACATTGTTAAACACGGCCTACAAAATATATGCGATAGTGCTAGAAGGAAGGCTAAAGAAGGAAATACAGGAAAAGAAATTGTTACCAGAAGTACAGGCAGAATTCAGGAAAGGAAGAAGATTAATAGATAACATAAACATATTGAGACATAT
Source organism: Vesta saturnalis (assembly GCA_036346205.1). Taxonomy (NCBI): domain Eukaryota; kingdom Metazoa; phylum Arthropoda; class Insecta; order Coleoptera; family Lampyridae; genus Vesta; species Vesta saturnalis. Next base: position 13,763,435 of record JARFJB010001166.1, on the reverse strand, counting down.
GGCAAACAAGGAACTAGAAAAGAAAAGGGGGAAAATAGTGGCGTGCAACGGGCATAATACCCTCGGTTATTAGTTTTGTTTGGTTAACCCGCTACAAAGAATAAGATTTGAGTTCTTCTAAACTTTTTTATAATTTCAATATTATTGAATAAAATTTAATACTGTTATTGTGAAACTTAAAATGATTATATTTTATTACAGATATTATCTACTAGTTCAATTTTAATTCGCTTGATATTTAATTTCAGCTTGAATAAACTTCAATATTTACGCTTGCGAATCCTTTTCTTACTTAAAGACACCACCTAGCTCAAATGTTACAATAAAGAAATTATTATTGACCAAAATTATGCTCAATTCGACTTACTTATTTATCTGTATTCCTATTGAGTTTACCTCTTTCTGCATTTGCATATTCAATATTTGTATAAGCTGTTAATATTAATAATCTTTAGCAATAAAAGTAAATCAAACGTTATACCCATTTAATTAAATTGAACCTATAATTTAAAATAACATTCTTAAAATTCATATATAACAATACAATCTTTATCAGAATTAAACAGTTTGTTTTTCGTTTAATTGTGATGTTCAAATTTACTTTAGAGAAAATCAAACATATAAACGTTTTATTTATTCACACAATCAAAAGTTTCTTCCTTGTTACTTCCGTTGAAAGCTGATGACGTAACTCTGCTCTTCTATCTGCCAATTTGAGGTCTCGTTTAGATTGATGGGCTGCTCCTCCGAAGATGTCACTATGCCGCCAAACTGGAACCGTTTCCTTTGTCTTCTAGGTATAAGAAAAGATTTCTTGCACCTTTGTTATGGATGATAATGACATCAATTTTCTTTCCAATAATTTAACGATTTTTGTAAATTGGTATGTTTACTATTGTCAATTATTACTTTACTTATTATAGTTTTGCTACGAATGGCCTGCGCTACTAACTGCAATGCCCCATCATACTATACTTCATTAACACTTCGAGTTATTATTCTTTATACTTTGGTTGACCAATTTTGATCGATTACTGTCCTTTACATTTATTGTTACTATTTAAAACCAATTGATTGTCGCTCTGATACATATAAAACACATTATCTTCACTTATACGTCACTTTTATTACGAATTTTAAATTATGGTGCAATCCTTTTTATTACCATCAACTCGATAACAATTGCACTTTGTATTATTGTAGCCCGTTTATTATTTTAATAAGGAAGGTATTTGCGTTTCTTCCCTTGTAATTCGTGCCTGGCGGCCTGAGGTGATGGTGTTTAGAAAGGGGAAGAAGAAGAAAAAAGAAAGAGTGTAAATGGAGGGAGGAGGAAGTACAGCAGGTAAGGGAATTCACATACTTGGGATGCACGATGAGGTAAGACAACAAATATGGACAACACATAAAGCAAAGGACGAGCAAGTGTGGAGTGTGGGAGAAAGATTGTTTGAGATGACTTAGGAAAAAGAAAGCTACTATTCGAAAACGAAAGTATCTGGGTCGTTAAAGCGATAGGACGTGCTTGGGGTGGCTCCAGCTTCTACCTTCGATTAGTGAAACCAATCCGGATTAAAATAACAATTTTTAAATCAATAAAGTTACTGTACGGTAGGGGTGAGTTCTTGAACAGATTTTTATACCCAGCGGTTTGAATATTAATAATGGACAAAGACAATAATAATTTAACCAGTAGAATTTTTGTAAAGTGAAAAAACGGCGAGTAAATAACATTTGGGATTGCTATAGGATTGAATTTCTACGAAAAATACGACTCTTTTAAACCCATACCACTTGTGATTGTTAATAAGTACTCGTAGAATTGTGTAGTAAACTTAAAGCGCAAATACCACCCTTTTGTCTTGAACTCAAACAGGTAAACATTTTTGTAATAACAATGAATTATGGAGAATTAATAACAAACAAAATACACTAACGTACACTGCGCGTCATATAAAGCTGGTACACTTTTTCCCCAATGTAAACCTAACTTAACTAATCAAAATGACAATCAGTCACATTTGTCAAATTTGTCAAAGCGCTTTATCCACGATGCCAGCCCATTTAAGTGAGTTTGATAAAATGCGAATAATTTCCAAAATAGAGGATGGTTGGTCTATCAGACGACTGGCCCAAGAGTTTAATAGAAGCAAACCACGGTTCAAAGCATTAAAAAAAGGTGGGATACCGATCAAACTGTTATCAGAAAAAGAGGATCAGGAAGACCAGTTATAACTACAGCGGAGCAAGACGAAGCATTAACTGATTACTTTAGGGAAAATCCCTCTAATACGGCAAGACATGCAAAAGTTGCAGTAAACTTTAATGCTTCAGTAACAACCGCATTAAGAAGAATTAGAAAAACTGGTTTAAAGAATTGTGCAGCCGCCCGAAAATACAAACTTAATGAAGAACATAAACAAGGTAGGTTCATATTTGCCTTAAATTATGTTTTAAACGATACAGTGAATTTTTGGGGCAGGGTAATTTTTTCTGATGAAAAAGTATTCCAATCACATGACGGCCATATTAGTGAGTGGGCCTTTTGCAAGTCTCTTAGCTTTTCAATTAATTTTTTTAGACGTCTATATGCCGTCTGCTTACTTACTCCAACACCACAAAATTAACAACAAAAATTGTGTCAGTTTTTTTGTGGAACTGAGTGTATTTGGAAAAATAAAACTTTATTTTGAGTTCATGCTAACGTATCAGTTCATTATTGATATCGATCTGATAATTATGTTATAGTGTATTATCGTTACTTATTATAGCATATTTGTAATTTCCTGATAGAATAAAAGCCATGATAACGAGTTGTATACTGTACTTTATCCACGACTAACGTAAACATATTAGAAAAGATACAATTTTATTTTTTCTTGCCATCAAAGAAACATTAATGTTGCTACAATTAATAAATTGAACAGATGATGCTGAAGAAGCCGAAGAATGCAAAAGTAAGGTTAGATCAGTCCTAGATTCATCTAGGCGAACTAAACCTAACCTCTCTAACCTAGAAAGGAGAGAGGCCATTTCCCTTAAGAATGACCCAACGATCAAAATTCTCCCGGCAGACAAAGGAAACGCGACTGTGGTAAGGATATGGACACTTACAACAGTAAGATCCAAGAACTACTAGACGGGGTCGAGTACAAACAAATACCAAAAGACCCCACACTATCACTCGAAAGACGGATATACCTGACGCTGGCAAAACATAAGGGGGAGTTCTCCGATTACCAGAGAACTAGATTTACCCCATACTACAGCAAACCTCTGCATCTGTACGGCCTACCAGAGATTCACAAGGAAGGAATTCCTCTGAGACCAATTGTGAGCTCGAGAAAGTCACCTTGTCACCCATTAGCACACTGTCTGCTAGCTATCATCACACCCTAATGGAGAAAAACCGAGTCTATGGTCAAGAATACGCAGCACTTCGTGGAAACCATCAAAAACTTCCAACCAAACCACGAAGAAATACTGGTAAGCTTCGACATTGTGAGTCTGTTCACAAATGTGCCTACCGATAAGGCACAAACTATCATAAGAGACAAGCTGGAAAAGGATGAAACGTTAGACGAACGCAAGCAACTCTCGGTAAACACAATAATGGAACTTCTAACAATATGCATTAGAACTACATATTTTCAGGTAGAAGACAAATTCTACCAGCAAGGGTTTCGGATGGCGATGGCTTCCCACTATCACCCATAGTGAGAATATAATATATATATATATATATATATATATATATATTATATTAGTATATGGAAGACTTTGAAGACCAAGCGATATACATAAAATTCACAATGGAATTAGAGTTGGAACAAAAGCTGCCATTCCTGGATGTACTTGTACACAGGAATGACAACACTTTCACGACAAGTATATACAGGAAACCTACCCACACGGGGAGATACCTACACTACAACTCCAATCACCATAAACAAAGTTTATTTCCAAAATCCCAAGTTTGTAACCAAAATAATTAGAAAGTTATAACAATATCAATATTAAATATTTGAAAATTCATATCTCCTATACTAGTAGGTTTAGAAGAAGTAGGTTGGTTGTATTCATAAGAGTGGCTTGTTGCCTACAAAAGATAAACATTTTGAATAAATCAATTTCGAATAATACCTTTGACCCCTTAAATATAGGCAAATTTATGTCATTATTTATTACGCAAAGAAGTCTCTTTAAAGAACCTTCATTAAACTACGAATATCTATTTCCAATTCTTTCATATCTTGAACGGTATCGGAAATATAAATTTCTACAAAAAAAAATGTATATGCGACTGTAACGGCGGCCATATTCGATTTTGAAAGGTTTAAAAATTGCAAAAAATTGCTTTCATGCGAGTTATTGATGACCTGAATTTCAACCTTTTATGTTAAAAGCTTATTTTGTCGACATAACTGTCCCGTAGGCCTTCATTTCAAATTTCATCAAAATCGTCCGTATAGTTTCGGCTGCCGAGTGACCAGACACACACAGACAGACATTTTGAAAAATTTTCTAAAATTTATTTTTTTCGGGTTCATGGAGTCGTAAAACATCAAAATAACACAACTTATTTTTTTAGATTTTTTTTTTTTGACCGCGGTACTTTCTTGTTTAGCATGAAAGTAAAAATTACGTCATTAGCATCAATTTCCCTCGAGAAAAATATCACGTAATACGATCTATTTTCGTCACCTAAAAACTTTGGAAAATCAACTCTAAACCAACGGATTACAAAAACCACACTATGACTTTTTAACATAAGTTGTCAAAATGACTACGTTTCCTGAATCTTAATTACACAGTAACAATTTTCAATATCCTATCTAACAACTAAATTGTAATTAACGGTACCTAACAATAGGATTATCCATTATTAGCTAGAAAATATTAAACTCCCATATAAAATTTCTTTTACTAATATACAATTGTCAACGCGTGGAACCTAATTGTGATTTGAAAAAAACTTCAATTTATTAGCAACAAACAGAGAAATCTATACCCCGTTCACAGAACTGGGTCTCCAATTTGTAATAAATCCAGACATAACCAAACAAAGTAAAAGTTTGTAATAAAATTAGTGCTTCCAAAATTTATACTCGAATGTATCCAAATTTTCAATAATTTGAAACGACAAAGCACAGAATTTCCTGTCATAATTCCTAGATATAATATTTGAAATATCCTAAAGATCGAAAAAACAAAAGAATCTTCGGTACATTTTTACCACACGTGACAAACGTGCGCGGCGTAGGTAACAAAACGGAGTACCATGGTGTATTATTCTTCTTAATGGATTTTTTTCAAGTCTTCGCGTTATAAGCCATGCTATCAGACATACGTTAAAATCTATAATGAATTTTTGGGGGATAGACTCTAGTATTTTTTTTTGTAATTCCCTCTTCATTAATCCCACGCGGGAATAATGAACGACTTTATTTTGCAAATATTACACCTATAATATGTATATTATATATTAGTTGTTTATAAAAATACTTACCCACCTATGGTTAATACACCTATGAATTCCATAATGTTCCGCCGCTGTCTACGCAGTAAAATGTAGTTAATTTAAAATGTTTAGGTTGGTAGCGTAGATGTCGCTTCTTTCATTACATCATTTCTTTTCCGTTTCCCTTTCGAAGTGAGTCTTTTCGTTATTATCAATCGTAGACGCTAGTAGTCTTTGCACGTTTATGATTTAGTGCCAATTTTTTTAATAATAATGACAGAAACTCTACAATTAAGAGGAACCTTATTAGGACACAATGGTTGGGTTACCCAAATTGCTACAAACCCAAAATATCCGGACATGATTTTATCTTCATCACGAGGTATGAATTTTTTAATACATCCATGATCATCACCCACATTTTACCTGTAATTACTTGATGTTAGCTCTCACATCACCTGCTGTGAAGCAATTTGTATGTATTTACGCGAATTTTTAGATAAAACACTGATTGTATGGAAGTTGACACGCGAAGAAACCCAATACGGTGTGCCCCAAAAACGATTACACGGCCACTCTCACTTTATTTCCGATGTTGTTCTTTCAAGCGATGGCAATTACGCATTATCAGGATCGTGGGATAAAACTCTCCGTCTTTGGGATTTAGCAGCCGGAAAAACCACTCGTCGCTTTGAAGATCACACTAAGGTTTGATAGATTTCATTTATTTGTAATACAGTTTTAATTACAAAATGCAAACAGCCAGAAGATTTTTTTTTTTATTAATATGCATCGCATCGACTGAAGATTATTAAATGGCTCTGCTGTAAGTACGTTTATTGATGACTGGAAGACTAAGAATGTGTCACTGTGAGATTGAAGTTTAAATAATATTAATATCTTTACAGGATGTCTTGAGTGTCGCATTTTCCGTGGATAACCGTCAAATTGTTTCGGGATCACGAGACAAAACTATTAAGTTATGGAATACCCTTGCTGAATGCAAATACACCATTCAGGATGAAGGACACACAGATTGGGTATCATGTGTACGATTTTCACCAAATCATTCAAATCCTATCATTATTTCGTGTGGATGGGACCGTATGGTTAAAGTGTGGAACCTAACTAATTGTCGCCTAAAAATCAATCATTCTGGACACATGGGTTATCTTAATACTATCACCGTTTCACCTGATGGAAGCCTATGCTCAAGTGGCGGAAAAGATTGCAAAGCAATGTTATGGGATCTTAACGATGGAAACATTTACACACTTTAGATCATAATGATATCATTACTGCATTATGCTTCTCGCCAAACAGGTATGTTTTATTATGTATTTATTAAAGCTTATTCTTCAATTATGATGATAAATAATACTTGAAATGTATGAGAGTTATGCGGATATAGGACTGATTGTGTTTATCATAATTAAATCATTTGTAGTAAAATTGTGGAATTTATATGAATGTCTGTAGGTATTGGTTATGTGCAGCATTTGGACCTTCTATTAAAATCTGGGATTTGGAAAGTAAAGAAATGGTTGAAGAATTAAGACCAGAAGTGGTTTCTCAAACAAGTAAGCTGAACCACCACAATGCCTTTCGCTTGCATGGTCTACTGATGGCCAAACTCTTTTTGCCGGTTACTCTGATAATATTATTAGAGTATGGCAAGTGAGTGTTTCGGCTCGTTAATGATGGTGTAATACATTAATAAATAAAAGATTTGTATGTTTAGGTTTTGTTTATTTATTAAATTTTTTTATTTTGTTGTATACTTGTTCCTATTGATTGATTTATTAATGTTGACCAAATCTAAGTACATGTACTACATTATATATATTAACATACTCTAAGTCTGACTGGTAAATTGCTACTTTTCTAAACTTAATAGTCATAGTGTTATAAATCCACGAACTGTTGTAGGACATATGTCTGTGTGGATGTATCCATGATAACTTTACATATTAAAATTTTGTGATTACCGTTTCATTTTGTTTCCCCTGTAGCCGATTGGAATTGGAAAGAAATCTAGCAGCGGTAAGGAGTTTATTAGGGGCAGTTTTTTTTCCCATAAAGTAGTTTAATATAAAAATGTAGTACATTAAAAATTGGAATAAGATTGAAAATTTTATAGGAAGGAGTGGCTCTGAAATTTTGACGTTTGCTGCTCATGACTTACACGTGGCATCTCGATGATACTTGCCAGAGTGCTCATATGGCGGCCTTATGTTCTTTGTAATATATATCTATGAGCACAGCAGTAATGCTTATCATTTTGTAGGAGCACATTCTTAAGGGTTTCATTTAAAAGTTGTGGTTTTCGTTTGATTTTTTTTTTATAATGGCACAGTCAGTTCCCGGGCCCTTCGTCATCGAAACGGCTTAGAATTGATAATCCCAAAAAGCTTAGAGAAGATGAAATGCTTGTATTAGCAAGTTCGAGTGATGAGTATTTCCGACTGGAGTGGTGCTTCTGGAATATCCGATGACCAACAGGATGCAATGCCTACAGTCTCGCAAAGCGAGATGGAGCTGTTGAATAATGTGGCAAATGAACATCAATTATTACGGACAGAAAACCCTTCAGACCTTAGGCAAATTGTGTTTACTAGAAAGCAAGAATTAACGGTACCAATACCTGGTGAAGGTAAGCCCATTGATTTTTTTGGTTTTGACTGACTAGTTCTATTAGTGTGACAAACGAATATTTATGCAGAACACTTGTTACTAAATGAACCGTTTGGATCCAACTCTAGAATTAGTTGATGGAAACCAGTAGATAAAGAAGAAATGACGTTATTTTTGCAGCTTACAATTACCTAGATTGCGAGACTACTAGCGTACCAATCATTTTCTCAATTTGCCTATCAGGAAATATATGAGCAGAGACCGATATTTACTTATTTTGCAGTGTCTTGATTTTGTTGAAAATTCCCAAGATTTGGAAAATGACGGAAACACAAGTAGGGCATTAAATGTTATTTACTCACCGAGTCGAGTGGCATTGTTTTCAATATGTTAATATATACTGGGAAGTTTGATAATTTGGGCGATAGAAGACATGCCGCTAATGTAGTCTTTCATCTTATGAGAAATTACTGGGATAAGGGGCACAGTTTATACATGGATAATTACTACAATTCTGTGACCCTTGCGAGACAATTGTTGGAAAGAAATATGTACTGCATGGGTACTTTGCTGGAGGGAAGAAAACAAACTCCCGAAGATGTAAGTAAGGTAAAACTAAAGCCTGGTGAATCTGTTCATCGTTATGGGGGAGATGTGTGTGTAGGTAAATGGAAGAATAAATGAGAGGTACTCTATATTACTACAGAGCATGAAAATACCTAAGTTTTGTCTAGATTTGGCACTAATAAAGTTAAACAGCCCCAGTTGTTCAATACAACAAACATTTCGGGTGTAGATCTAAAAGATCAATTGCAGTTCTACTATCCCTCTCATTGTAAAACCATACGATAGTATGAAAAAGTAGGAATTCACATAATTGAGACTGTTGTATAATTCCTATATGTTATACAACAAATATTCTAGACCAAAGATGTAGTTGCTAGAGTACCGTGAATCAGTAGTTGAAGCAATGAATCCAAAGAGAAGCCAGGTCAATCCAAAGAAGACCAAGTCTTTCAATACAGTCCATCTAAATTAGAAAAGGGGCCAGGCAACAGAAGACTGCGAAAAAATGTCGGTGGTGCTCAAAACATGAATTTGTAAAGATACAAGCTATTATTGTAAGAGCTGCCCGGAACTACCAGCGCTGTGTTTGGATGCTTGCTTTAAGGAATTTCACAATAATCAATAATATATTAGATGCATATTTTCCAGAAATTTTTTGTTAACACTTATAGTTCCTTTTTTTATAAAATATATACCTAGTTGCCAAAATATATTTTTGATGATTTTAGTTGAAAAATGGACCTAGATTTTTCAATTTATTACGTTTATAAACTACATTTTTTGCAGGATTAATATCTTATTTTTTTTTTTTTGAATTTATTAAACTTCTAAAATTTTATTTTATATCTTTTAAGTTGTAGTTTATTGTTGTTTACTTTTCTCACGATTTTTCTAATAATAATGACTACAATAATTTGATAAACAGGTCCTAGTGACCCCACATAGGCGTCGGTGAGCACTGAGCGATTAAAAGTTTGGCGGAGTGCTCAAGCGTCCACGTTTTTTTTTGCAAAAAAAAGTTGACAAAACTACATAAAAAAGAACTTAGATTAATGACTCGAAAAAACATAAATATTTATTCTGTCTCAGCACCACCGATGCCCATTAAAAAATTGATAAGCAGCGAATGTCTTAAGCATGATACGATCTATCGATGTTTATTAGCATCTATCTGACATGAAGTTTTGAACGTCCATCTGACATTGTTTTTGTTTTTACAATGTTGTCTAGTTTTGTTATAATTTGCAAATGTGTTGTTTACATAATTATTAATACACATGTAACTGAGGTGGAGAGAGAAATTTTGCAATATCTAATAGAATTGAACTTTATATTTAATTTTTAATCTACTACACTTATTCTTGTTTTACAATCCTACTCAATTTGAGTCTTAAGTTAACACATACCAAGAACGTGTGAGTTGTATCGTTTCCGGGTAGATAAGCTGTGCCACTCACATTTGCTTCATGCTAAAAAATTATTCTTATGGGCACAGCCTGGAAGTCGAAACATTTGTGTTGATTCCGGCTCTAAGAATAAATGGTGTTATATTAGTATGTAATAATACTAAAAAAAATATCTGGTCCCATACTTAAAAATATAATTGTTACAGTGGTCAACCTGTATAAACAAAAATACTTAATATTTGTGTTAGTGTTTTCAATGTGTATCAATCATAGCCTATCATAGATTGTGTACATATATAAAGAGCAACATTTTTTTTCAGTAATGCTACTGTTTTTTTGCAGTTAACATATATTCTGAATTTCTTTTATTCATTGGAAATCAATCGTAATGTATTCTGGTTCCTATCTGAACTGTTTTGAGAAAATAGATAAAGAAAGCTCTGTAGGTAAGCATGTTTGATGTATGTACAGCATTCTTTGCCTGTAATCATGAAGATTGCACATGTTAATGGAAGGTTTTCTTATGGATTTAATGAGTTTAAGCGTACTGTACTAAAACATGATTTTGATATATTTGTTACTGAAACATGGTTAAATTCTGGAATTGACATTTCACAAAATGGTATATTTAGAAAAGATCATAATTGTGCAAGAGGTGGAGAAATCGTGGCTTATATTAAGTCTTGCTACGACAGCTGAATTATTTCGTTTGAATTTTCTGTTAACGAACAGCTCGTTTTTGCACCTAAAATTATATTCAAAGTATTTGATTGTTGGCGGTTTTTACAAACCTCTTAACACTAATTAAATGTCCTTATTCCGGATTTAGATAACATATTATCCACAATTACGCCTATGGCTTACTTGTTAATATGTAAAGGAGACTTAAATTTTATGAAATTGTGTAATACAATAGAATAGTGTTGAAAACTATAATTTAAAGCAAATAATATTCTTACTGGGGTGTGAAGAACTTGAGCATGATTAATTGATCTTATCAAAGACAAAGGTGCCATCAATTGTGATCTGTTTATTGTTCATAAGTTAGTATACTGCGAAATTACCATTGAGCGTGTCAGGTTTGATTGTCTGTTCTATAGGGATCTACAAGATCTTGCTTGAATTAACTTCATTAAGGAACCTTCAATTGCTTAATTCTTTTTTGATGTCGCCTTTTAATAAGCATGTGCCATTAAAAAAGGTTTGTGTAACTAAACCTAAAGCACCTTGGTTTACATCTGAATTTAAAGTTCGTATGCAACAGAGTAATAGAGCATTATCTAAATTTAAATCTACATGTAATTATGCTCATTGGTTAAATTACGCAAGGTTGCCTAACCTCATGGTAATGTCGAAATGTAAAAAATACTACTTTAAACAAATTTCAACAATCAATGGAAGAAATTACGCAGATAATACGCAATTATACTGTTCCTTTTTGCCTACTCATTCTGAACAAGCCCACATTGACATTAATTATGATTTAGATCAGTTAGCCAATTTGTTTACTCTACATTCACTTACTGGAAAAGCCACTTTCACTATTCATAACAAACAAATTGCTGTCATTGAGGAAATTAAAAATCTTGTGTGTTAGTTTTGCCAACACATCGGCAATGGTCCATAGGGCTCAGAACTATATCCTCATAGATGCTACCTACCAATAAAATTAAAATCTATGTTGTGCGAGTTATTAATACTATTGTTATTCTCATATTGTGCACCAGAAAAATGTTCACTAATGCACTTTCAGGTGGTGCAGAATTCATGCTTTAAGGTTTATATTTGGAATACGAAAGCACAGTATACTTAGTCTTGAAGTATACCGTAATGACTTTATGAACATATTTCTCGTACGTTATCGGAGTTAAAATGGCTTAACGTGAACAGGTTAAAATTTCTCTCTCAACGTTGAAATCTAATGCTTGTGGCAGTGATGCACTATCATTAAAAATGATAAAATTATATTTACCACCATTTCTACATACAGGGTGAGTCACGACTGACGCGACGGAGTTTTAAGAGAAAATACTAGATATATTTTTTAATTTTTGTGGCTGGGACATTATGGCTACATTTTAAAATAATTTCAAATATACAGCGTGCTTTAAAAAAGAGTGGCGTATCAAAGTTATGTTTTTTTTACTGGAATGCCCTATATTTTATCACATTTTTGAATTAATTATGAAAATATACTTTCGTTAGGGTTCCCTACACCTAAATATAGAGCGTTTTGATTTATTTTAATTTTTCTCAAATTGCAAGGTTTTGGAAAAAAAATAGTTGTTACCAAACGAAACTAATTTTGTCAAAACTTCTTCAGGATCTCGAAAATAGATTGTTCCGTTGATTTATTCGGCAATTTAATTGCGAAAAATAATATACTGGGTGTTCAGATTCAAACTATAATATCTTCCGTATTTCAAATGGAATACCCTGTATATTTTAGACCTGTCATGCGACCAATTCAATGATCTTCCAAAAAGTACTAAAGTATTCTATACCTAAACCTTCATGTTTCAAAGTTATTCAACAATATCACGAATGTATTAAATAATATTATTCTTAACAATTTAACATAACTACTATAACTTTTTTTTTCAATGCAGAGTTCTCTTTTCAAGCGAACGTCTTACATTTTGCAACATAACAGGAGGAGGTCTATCATGTCTTTTGCAGTAGTAGGAGGAGTAGCATACATTAGATTTTTAATATATCCCCATAAAAGAAATCCATGGAATATTTTCTAAAAGTAGCCAAAAGTCGTTTTTTAATAAGTTTAAGAATTTGCGGCCATTTAAAGTGCCGTCGAAGAAATATGGCACAATCATATGAGTAGTACCGGGACACCTGTCGCGCGACGGGAGAAGTGAGAGAAGCGTGAAAGGCAAGAGAGGGAGAGAGAAGCGATGGAACGAGAGAGAAACTAGAGGGAAACGAGAGAGAGAGGTGAGACGAAAGGGAGAGGAGAAAAACGAGAGAGAGGCAGGAGAAGTGTGAGAAACGAGAAAGACGAGAGGGAGAGAGAGAGAGAAGCGACGGAACGAGAGAGAGAGAGAGAGGCGAGAGAGAAAAAACAAGACGTTTAAACTAATGGAAATACCACATTTAATGGAATTCTCTTGCTATGATAGATGTTGTGGGGCCTGTAAAAAACATTAGAAAATACGAAAAATGTAAATTTCCTTCAACAAGGTACGGATAAATTAACGAAGCTTCTATGTAAAAATTAAACGTATTATAAAGTCTAGAGACTGTAGGAAATTGGAGCGATTATCCGAGGGGACAGAATTATTTATAATAGGTATTAATCCGATAACCACGAGAATAAATTACATAACGTATTACATTTCGACGATCTGGATACGTTATGTATATCTAATTATTGACTAGAAAGAGAATTGGAAGAACAAAGTATAGATTTAAATTATAAAATTAAAATTAAATTGGATGTACTAAAGCATACGCCTATTAGACATAAAGAGAGAATTGTAATTTGTGTATAAAAATGTTACCTATTTTTTGTGTAAAAAATAAAAGTGTTGTAAAACTTGTTTATTTGATTTTATTTAAATTATATTGGAGGAATGGGTGTAAGTACTCAACAATGTTCGGATAGGATCGGTCATCTTCGGGTGTCGAGGAGTTGGGTCGCACTAACTATAGTACGGTTAATGCGATTCGTACTTATATGAAAACATTGCATCGCAAACCTTTACCTGTGTATATAGTCTCCAGTGAGTAAGCATTACTATTATAATGTATTCTCCTGTTTATGAACCAACATCAGAGGACATTAGAGATTTCAGGGATTTGTTAGTAAACTACTACAATATAACGGTTCAAGCTGATGATGAAAACAATGAAGTGGATGAGGTGAATGTATCTCACACACATGATGATAATGATGATTCACAGAAGAAGAAGACTGATGAGATAGAGGGAAAGGACGAATCTCAAGACCATGACGTTATTGACGAATTACAGTCGTAAAAAGGAGAAGACTGATAAGAATGTAATTAAATTAAATAAATAAATGGTGTATTGTTTAAATATATTTTTTAAACGCTATGTTTTCTTTCAATTTTTTATTAATAATCTCGTTTTCGGAATGAACTTTCGGGTTTGTTTATAATTTGTATATTTAAGAGGCCAGTTTCTATCAATCTTATTGGATTTAATCCAAAAATAAAAGCGTTGGAACTTAAACGTGGCTTTCGTCTGTCCCATCCCCGGGTTTCTCGTGTCCCTTTCGTCTCTCACGTCTATCGTGTCCGGTTGGCTGGAAGTTTGACCTTGTTTGTGGCGCCATCTAGTGGTGTATGAGGTAACAGACGTTTTTTTCTGTAATAGAGATTGATCATAGTTCCACGTAGCTGTATATTTTCAAAACTACATACAGTTTCTAGAACTTGCGCTCGGATCTTTCCTCTTGTGGCGGGCCCTTGACATAAAAATCTCAAAAGGTCTGTGTAAATAAACATATAAGCGAGCAAGACCGCTTATTCAACGCGTGTTTAAATTGCATGTTAACAAATAACATTCTGATGTGTACCAACCAGCTCTTAATTACACATTTATTTTAAAGTAATGAGCTGAATTATATTTGTTGTTGCAGCGTATACTGTACATAGATGGTTGAGCATTTTCAATAACGACTAGGACGATCGGTCTTGTTTTATAAAAATCTAAGGTTTTTTAAAAAGACACAACCTTTTTTTTTTGATAGAAGTCATTTTCAGATACATCTTGAATTTATTTATTTCGCTATTTAAATGGATATAATTAAAGCATTCTTATGTATCTGATTTGATTGATTGTTTTTTGAAGGTCGTTTCCTCAAAACGAGATTATGTTTTACCAAAATTGAAAATGCAATGGTAAATTTTAGGCATCCCTTTTTATATCAAAATGATCACTAATAGAGATGTGATAATTTTAATAACAATCATTGTAATAAAAATTAAAAACTCTAATAAAAAAATAATATGGGAAAATACATGGTCAATTTAAAACCGTATGTTGCACACATTCCATCTCTTAATGTAGTTTTTTTTATAAAAAACAATTTGTGTGTCCGTATGTACAATATGAATATTTTTCAAACCGTTTTGTTATTAATTATTTTTAAGAGAAAAGGAAAATAGGAGTAACAGTATTCAGGTTTTGTGTATTACTTTCTAAATTAGTTAATGAACGGAATGTAATAGCCAGTTTATATCCAACCATTTCACAAATCGTGTTTAGTGTGATTATATGTGGGCACGTTGTATAAAAAATATTTCAGTTCAACGTATGGTACAGCTGAAGGAAAAAACACTTCTAAAGGTAAGCGTATTATTTTTAATATATGTTTTTACCTGATATTGCTAACAAAAATGTCGATAAAGATTTTTAAAATGTATTATTACTCTTATAGGGTGACGTCATAAGATCAACTCTCAAATAGCTGGTACTTACTCGTTAATTTTAAACTTGTAGTTATTGTTAATTAGCGTATAATAATAAACCATTAAAACCTTTTGCCTTTTATTTCCATTATATCAGTTTGATAATCTTAAAAACACGTTAATTTAATTTAACTCTATGTTATATATAAGTAATTATTACTTTCCAGTCTTTCTAATGGGTTTTTACAACTGTTAATGAACACGTTACGATGAAACAATTTTGTGTGTATATGATTGAACATGCAAATAAATCAGATATAATGTTCCGAATGTATAGGTGGTGACTGTTTAAAGAATCTGCATATTCATTGCATTAGGGTAGAAATTATTTATTATTTCACGTCATATGTAATTAGACTTTAATGTATTCAATTTGAACTGTAATCTGGTTTCCGCAAACTGTAAGACATAATTTCGGTTGATTGATTGAGATTGATCTGGTGATCGAGCGTGATTTCTTTTAGATTGATTAATTGATTTGTTTGTATGAGAAATAGGCGAAAGAGAGAGGGTGAGAGAGAAACAAGATAGAGCAAGAGAGAGGTGTGCATTATCAACTTCTATTATTATAGAAAATGTTCATTAGTCTATACGCCACTAGATGGCGCTAAAATCAATTTTTACTCAAAGGGGCCAGGGCGTAGACCCTGATACAAGTCCTGTCTTACAAGAACCTCCTTATTAGAATACAATTTTGTATGACCATCTCCGGCCTGGGGGCGAAGGCCCGAGAACAAGTTGCGAACCCCTACACGTGTCTTACGAGAACCTCCTTATTAGAAATACAACGTTTTCTCGTATAGGTAAAAGATCATCCAATAGCATATGACCATTTTAAAGCAATAGGATCGATAATTTTAATAATATCTTATTAATTATGCAATTTCCAAAATTGTATTCGTGTGCGTTTGCCTAACCTCCAGGGGCACTGCTCTTAATATAGCCAGAAGGACCTTAATTAGATGACCATCAAAAGTAACCCTAAGACCAAGTCCAAGACCTAGGTCCATCCCCAGCACCAAGACCAACCCCTCACGTGAGCATGTGCAAAAAAGACTCTAATTAGGGTTGACCCTCGAAAAAAAACCATAAGGGTTGAAAATATGCGTCCTATATGTGAGCTGTCATAAAATAGGGGCGAAAAAACACGTCCTACACGTGCGCAAGTAAAAAATAATTATGGATAAAAAAGGGTTGAAAATACGCTCTCACACGTAGGTGTGTAAAAAATTAGGGTTGACCCTTGAAAAGAAAGGGTGAAAAAACGCGTCCCCCACGTGGGCCTGACCGGAAGTGAAAGGTGGGTTTTCCCCAGAAAATCCAAGATGGCGGAAGGTGTCCCGGTACTACTGATATAAGTGGTATTTGTGTTTCCTGAAAATTCTGGAGACACTTGATTGACTAATGCCTGTTTCTCTCGCAATTATTCTAGTACTGGTATTTGGATTATCAACCACGGAACCTAACACCAAAAATTCGTTATGTTTTTATTGGTAATCACTTTTGATTTTTCCTGTCTTGGGTAAGCAACACTTCCTGTCCCACAAAACGTTTGCAACAATCTCTCTAGTACTTTTTTATTTGGGTGAATGCGGTTGGGGTACCTTGCTGCGTAGACCCTTAAAGCCAATAAACAATTTCCATAACATTCACCAATAGTTAACATCATATAATTTTTTTCCTGTTTCGAATAAACCATTTTAACTTAAAATAACTATTCGTATTCAGCACACAGTGCAAATAATTAATACCCAATTATATTGACATACTATTAATTAATAATACTTGCCATTTTGCATCGTTTTTTATCATTACAATATACATATTTTGGTAAGTAATATATTAATTAAAAATTACTGCATACTAACTTGAAATATGTGTACACATACAGACAAAATATCTTTGCTAATTACTCGATTTAAAAAATGATTGACAAACATTATTTGTAAAAATATTTACGTCCTGTAAGTCCCAAAAAAAAACCTTAATTTTCAAAATTAGCTCAATAACTTTGAAACATGAAGGTTTAGGTATAGGATACCGTAGAAGATCATTGAATTGGTCATATGACAGATCTAAAATATATAGGGTGTTCCACTTGAGATAAGGAAGATATTATAGTTTGAATGTATTAATAATACAACCGAAAAATCTGAACACCCAGTATAGTATTTTTCGCAATTAAATTGCCAAATAAATCAACGAAACAGTCTATTTTCGAGATCCTGAAGCAGTTTCGACAAAATTAGTTTTGTTTGGTAACAATTAACTTTTTTCCAAAACCTTGTAATTTTAGAAAAATCAAATTAAAGCGAAACGCTCTGTGTTTAGGTATAGGGAACCCTAACGAAAGTCTATCTTATTTTTCATAATTAATTCAAAAATGTGATAAAATATAGGGAATTCCATTTAAAAAAACATTTTTAAAGCACGCTGTATATTTGAAATTATTTTAAAAATGTAGCCATAATAGACCTACACAATGTCCCGGCCATAAAAGTTAAAAAATATATCTAGTTTTCTCTTAAAACTCTGTCGCGTCAGTCGTGACACACATTTTTGATCACTGTAACAGGTGATTTTCCTGTCTTGGAAAAGCTCAATTGGCACCTTATTTCAAAGAAAATGAATCTATCATTTCTCTGATCTTAGAATTATAGGTATTTTGCCTGTTGTATAATTAGAAAGGAAGTGGTTGGGAATTATAATGGATGCGGAGCTTAGATTTAGAACATGTTACTAATTTAATACAAAAATCTTATGGTTCTTAAAGACGTTATATGCAAGTAGACATTTATTTAATTTTCAACTTAAAAAGTTGCTTTGTGAGTCGACAGTGCTATCTAAGTTTAATTACTGTGGCTTCTCCTATGGTCCTTGTCTATACTTCTTTGAACAATTACGAATTTAAAAGGTTCAAAATATCTGCCTCTATCTGATATATGGCAAAAAATATGACTACATTCCATAAGCTCAATGATAACAAGTGGTTTAACATGAACATACATAGCTTGATTCATCTAGGCAATTTTGTTCACCGCTTGATCAAAAGACATTACTACAAATAATGTTCAAAAAATTCAAGTATGTTTTCTATTCCTTGCCATAAAATTGCTTTATATAAGAGATCTTATATTTACAACTCTGTCAAGCTTTATAATAAATTGCCCAATGAACAGTTTTGAATATTAATAAATTTTAGTACAAATTTAAAAAAGTTGTAGGCACTCAACCAATTGAAATATTTATATTAAGTGTCGACATCGATTATCACAGTCACATATATTAACATGAAGACTAACGTTCCTTGATTCTGTTTTATTCCAGTAATAATAATATTAGCTTGACGTTCCTATGCAGGATATAGCTGTTTGTTGTAAAATATAACTGTCCAGATCCATTTAATAGGGTGGATCAGTCCCCGAGTACACCTTGTTCACTGCACTATTATTAAGAACTTATTTTACAATTTATAGGCCAGCATGATTTTTTGCTGCTTCCACTATCTGTCTCAATCTTTTTCTGTCTTGAATCTGTATCCACCATTGTGTTACACCCATTTTGTGTAAGTAATCTACTTTTGGGTCTACCTCTGTTTCGTGTTTCGTTTGGCCTCCATTGAGTTATTAGTTTTATTATACTATTTGCGCTTCGCATAATATGTCCCAGCCAACGTATTCTTTGGGATTTAATGAATCTGACTACATCTTCTCCGCCCATTGTTTCCAGTATTTCATGATTCATCCTTGGTCTTATGTTTTCATTTTCTTGCATCGGGGTATTGTTTTTAAAAGCTCCTCTTCTTTCCTTGTGACTGGTCTTATAAGGGTTCTGTATATATTTATTTTTGTTTTACTTGCTATTTGTTTGTCTTTCAATAAATGTTTGTTTGCATAGTAGGTTTTATATTCTTGTTGGATTCTGGCTTTTGTTTCCTCTCTTCTGTCATTATTCTGATTGAATTGTATTCCCAGGTAAATGAAGTTACTAGCTGTAACTGTCAATTTGTATATGTTTCTTTGTTTTGTTTGTACCATTTTGCAGCTTCGTGTATTTGGTTTTTTCATTTATTTTCAGACCTATTTTTAATGCTTCTTTTTCTATTATTCTGAAATTCCTTACCAGTATATCTTTAGAGTGTGCTATTATAACTAAATCATCTGCGTAAGCGATGAATTGTGCTGATTTATTTATTATGGTTCCCTGGTAATCTATTTTGCTCATGACCTTTTCCAATGTAATATTGAAAAGTGTTGTGGACAATATATCACCTTGTCTTATACCGATACATTCGTTCTTACACAGTTAGTGGATTCTTTCATTGTTTCTTCGATAATTCTTATTAGTTTCCCTGGTATTAACATTTGTTTCATCACGTTGATTAATTCTTTCCTATTTACTCTATCGAAGGCTTGTTGGAAGTCGATGAACAGTAGATGTATATCGAAATTAAATTCGTGGGCCTTTTCAATTATTTGTTTAATTATGTGATGTGCATCTACCGTGGATTTCCCAGAGGTGAAACCGTTTTGGTAATTCCCTATTATGTTATTGGTATATGTCAGTAGTCGCTTGTTTATCAGAGCTGTAAAGATTTTATAAGCTGTATTAAGTAATGTAATTCCTCGATAGTTCTTACATTCCTCAGGGTCTCCACTCTTTTTGATGATTATAATTATACCTTCTTTCCATCCTTTCGGTGGCTGTTCTGCTCTCCATGAGTATATTATTCTAGTACACATGAATAAAAAAAACAGAGCATTGTAACAAAATTATTATAATACGTACATACGCAAGCTTAACCGATTTTAACTTAAGTAGTTACATGACGGGAAAGCTTTTAAGTTCAAGTAGTATGCATGTAAAGCAGATTAGGTGCATTTGCCCCAACTCACTTGACCCTATCTTATACTTTCTTTATAGTATAAAGTGTTGAAATTTTTCGTTCTTGGTTGGCTTTTATTGTGAGGGGGGAGGAGGCTTGTTAGGTTTTTGCAAATCTGTAACGCCTGCTTTGACTACCAATCGTTTACCAGATGCATAGTAGAACTTATAATAAAAATTGTGATTACAATATGCAGAGTTTGGAACGTTGTTTAAAATGATTTTAATTAAATACAATCAACATAAATCTCAAATAAGAAAATATAATTTTTTGAAAATTGTGAACATATAACAATTGTTCTATTTGTTTTTAAACAATAATTTAGTACAAATTTCTGTATATAAATTTTTTTAAGTAATAACAATTTTAGTTAATATTTTAACATTTATAAAATTTTCTTATAAATTCTATCAGGTAGTTTTAAGTTAATTTATATAAAATTCGTTACTTATTTGTAACTAAGGCACATCTAGCACCAATCACAAACTCTACGTTTTGTGATATTGAACATTCCAAAATATGAAAACGTAGGTATGTTTTAAAATCGTGATTTATGAAATGGAATGCATTATTGTCTAAATTACATCCTAAAAATAATTTATCATTATATACAGTAAAATTTTGAATTGATCCAATATTTGCATATCTACAAGATAAAATAAAATAAATTACTATTATAGACCTTTGTACGGATTTTGTTGTTAGTATTTACCATTAATTAGGATTTTCCAAATTTCTGGTTTTGGTCAGCATAATTGGAACTTAAATCTATTTTACACTAAACTCGACGCGCCTAAACAATCGGTATCTGTTTGTCCCATACATGGTGAATTACCTTTGGAGCTTCCATAAACTTTCGTCGAATAACCCGAATCATTGTTCGTATCCCTATCAACGACATCATGAGGATTTTCTAACATATTAGCAGTACTTTCAAACATTTTATTAGAGTCTAACATTCTTGAACTGCCCTCATAGCCCTGATTCACACAGTCGAGCATACGCAGTTTAGCAAATCGTGTATTAACACTATGTTCGTAATATTTTGTATTCGGTTCAAAAGTTCGAACTTCCATTTCACTAAACCCCATCGGTATAGACGCACTTGAAGTGTAAACGCGAGTATTTGGATTTGTTCTAACACTAGATTCTTGGACCCGTATATTTGGTTCGATATATTTCGATTTTGGCACTACTAAAGTTGGACTGTACACACCCATCCTACTTCTCGGTGGACCACTTGGTACATTCTCATAATTCGGATTCAAAGCAGAAGGTGACGCTACCAAATTTGAACTACCCATAGGGCCTCGATGTTGCACCATTCTCAGTGGACTATCTTCATCATCACTACTTTCACTATTCTCCCCAGTTGCCCTTTCAAGACTTGCTGTCACTTGTTGTTGTTGAATTTTCGCTACAATCTCTTTAACGCTTGGCCGAACAGCCTCCGCATCTTGCTCCAACTCATCCATACTCCTACAAATTGAAACAATCTGAGCACGTTTACTAATTATCGAAAATGTTACCTTGTCGCTTGCAGAGAGTTGGTACCCTCAACTTTATCTAAAATTTCGAGACTTCTCGATCTAGATAATGTAGAAACCTGATTATCTTTAACATTAACGACTCGTTCTGAATATCGCCCATGGGCTCCACGATTTAATTTTTGTTCTAAACCAGCAACACGTTGCCCTAATCGAATTTGCGCCCTTTGTAATTCTCGTTTATCTTTTTCTAAGCGTGCTTCTAAATGTCTGAATAACGGTGCGCAATAACACGTATAACCTACACCAACCGGTCCCTTACATATATTTCCCGCTAAATCTAAATAATACTGCTCTCCCCTTTTCAAGGGTTCATCAGGAAGCGTATCGAGACGAGGCGAAGGAAATGCTTCCGGATCAGGATAATAATGGCAACCGTAAGGTGACCAATGTCTAACTTTACCACCATCCTCTTCAGTAACTGAAACATAATGTGTAGGTAATCTGAGTTATAACTTATTTGTGGTACTATACCTGGAATTTTACCATCAAATGTAACTTTACCTTTGGACCGCTTTTTAGATTTTTGTTTTTTATCTTTTTTGGAGTTAGTGTCGTCGAGTATGCTGATAATTTCGTTTAGATCTTTCCTTAAGGCTATATCTCGCGCAGATTCATTTTGTTTGTTGCGTAAGCTTTGTCGCATCCGGCTTCAAGTAAAATTCGCGTTAATTTTCTTCGGCCCATTGCAGCGGCAATATGCAAAGCGGTGTCTCCATTTTTATTCTGTTCAGATACGCGACATTTAGCCGATATTAAAATGCGAGTAACTCCAGCATGTCCATATCGAGCAGAAGTATGGAGAGCAGTGTCGCCATAATTATTTTGTAAATCTGGATTGCATCCTGCTAATAAAACTTCTCGGCATGATTGATTATGACCGTTTTGGCAACAGAGGTGTAATGCTGTAAATCCACCCGCGTTTGTTTTCGTTAAATTGGCGCCTGCTGTCGCTAATAATGATACTGTACGACTGTATCCTTTCCAAGAGGCCTCATGAATAGCGCAATTTCCATGAATATTATCTTGGCGATCGACTTCAGCACCTCTTGCCAATAATAATTTTACTACCTCCTCGTGCCCATCTGATGCGGCTCTTTGAAGAGCCGTACATCCAGCCCCATCTGGACTATCGACTTCCCGAGGGGCGGCGACACTGAGGAGCAACCGTACAACTGAGCCATGTCCAGCACTTGCTGCTAAGTGTAATGCGGATCGGCCCAACTCATCTCTTGAGAATCGTACCGATTTCAATGATCCTAACAATCTTGCGCATTCTGTTGTATTACCTATGCTCGCTGCCGCTCTTAGTGCCGCACTACCCACCCCACCGTCGCCGCCGCCTCCACTCATCCGGTGTCTGACATCTCAACTAAAAAAAAATATTAACATTATCTATTATTATTCGCTATGATTAGGAAAAAAAATATACAAAAGATTTAAGTATTATATATATATCTGCTATAAATAAGATCAATACAATAGCAAAGTTGTCTGCCAAAAAATAATGCTGTCGTTACTACTTAATCTCATAATTTATTATATAATGTTGTTATAAACATTCGCTTAAAAACAAATCTCTTGCAATTTCGCGTAGTGTACGTAAAGTCTATTTAGAAATTTAAAGCGATAGCTTCTTTATATGTCCAAAAACACTCCTCATAGGAAGCTCGAATCATTGAACTACATAATGAGTACAGTATTAAATTAGAAAAATTGCATTCGCACGACCCCATTTCGATTTATCTATTTATTGGCCCACCTTAATTTTGTTCATTAAAATTGTACGTATATGTACACGTTTTTCGTGATTATCCAATAATAAATCTTAAATTAAATGCTCATTGTTCAAACCACACTAAAATATAACGATTTAGTTTGGACCAAAAATAAATAATCGATAAGATGCGGGGTGCCAGAGCTTATTCTTTTATTATTATCATTGTGATCACAAATAGCTGTACTCGTTTTATAAGAGTATTAATTATTAGGATATTACGATTTTAAGCTTTGCTGTAAATAGGTTTACCTTTTAACCCTTTAGCGTGTTTTTTTAGAATAAAGAAAATTATTATAGTCTGCACTTAGTCCGTGTGACTCCCCCATCTTTAACAAATTGAGTTAATCATCAAATAATCACCCAACAGCGCCAAAATTTTTTGCCGTAGATACTTTATACCTTGAACGTGTGCCAGATGTCCTTCAAATGTTTGTGTAGTCGGAGGAAAGGCATGCATAATTTCCTGATTAACTGACATAATACGTAAACGTTTTACATGCGACTCTGTACACGCATGTTCCTAGTAACCATGCAGGCTTAAGAATATGTCCGTCAAATTTATAATTGGGAAAGTGGGCTCATTATGTAACTTTCAAGTACTCGTCAGCGAATTGACTTATGGAACTGAAACATTTTGCAATAGATAACTTATACCTTGATCATGTACCAGATGCCCTTCAAATCAAAGTTTCCTATTTGCTAATTCATGTAGCACCAATTTACGTTAAACCTCGCGCGCACCCACACCCCACGTACTCATGTGGCGATACACACCCACATCCGCATACTCGTACATAATCGAATACACTCACACAGACACACACCCTCACACGCATATTCGCACACACTGGCACACAATAACATCCAGACAGACAGACAGGCACGCAGGCAGACAGACACACGGCCAGACTCACACACTCGCACACACACGCGCACACGCACAAACGCGCGCGCACGCACGCACCCACCCACCCACACACACATACACATACACACACACACACACACACAATATATAGTGCGCAAATAAATTTTCAACATTCGAGAGCGGCCACGCATCACTTAATACAAGTTGTGCATCAACAAAATATCGATATAGCGTTTATTCAAGAACCACACGTCATAGAAAATAAGGTGGCTGGAATACCAAATAATATTCAGATACTGGTACAGGGGTCTCTCAAAAAACGAGCAGCAATATTAGTAACAAACGAACTTATAAATGTAACATTATTAACCCAATTATCGGATGAGGACATGGTGACGGTGGAAGTACAATATAAAAATGTTTATTGTTTAGCAATAGGTGCTTATTTTGAATCAAACGAGGACTTGGAGATGAGCTTAGGAAAAATAAACAAGGTCTTACAGTTCGCAAAGAACAGAGCGGCCCTTATCGCAATAGACAGCAATGCAAGATCTGTAATATGGCGTGACTGCTTGACAAATCGGAGAGGAAGAAGTGTGGAGGAGTTTTTAGCAACAAACGAATGCTATACATTAAATGAAGAAAGTCAAATGACTACATTCGAAACAGTTAGAGCAAAAAGCAATATTGATCTAACAATTGTAAACCATCATCTAGTACATCAGGTAAAGGGCTGGAAAATTGAAGAAATGGAAAGCTGTTCAGACCACAATTACTAACATTCCATATTTTGTCTACTACTCACCAAACGGACTACATGAAACATTACAGGAAAAGATACGTAATAAGAGAAGGAGACTGGAATACCTTTGATAGAAACATAAAAAGAGAATTTCAAAAGCTAGCTAGTTGTGAAAACGAAACGGTTGATTGCAGTGAATTGGACAGAAGAGTTACAGAAGAGATAGATGAACAGCAAAATTTTGAAACATTTATGGAAAAATACTGCGACGCAATAAAAAGTGCATGCAGACAGAGCAAGACAGAAAAAGAAAAACGGGAAACACAAAACGGTTCCTTGGTGGTCATCTGAATTAACGGAAATGCGGAAAAAAGTAAATGCGCTTAGGAGACAATACCAACGAACTCAAAATAATGAAGCTCTAAGGTAAGAAAGAAAAGGGAAATACTATGAAAAAAAAAAGGGAATACAAATTGGAAATAAAAAAGCAGAAGTTAGAGTCATGGAGGAAGTATTGTGAGATAGCCGAAGGTACTAACTCGTGGAATATGGTATACAAAATGGCGGCAGGAAAAACAAGGAAACATTTTAAGTTAACAACAATTCAGAAGGAAGACGGCGCGTACACACAAGATGCCAGGAGTACTCTTGACTATATGATGAAATAATTTTTCCCTAACGGCAATCCCGAAGAGGACAATGTAAACCAAAAACGAATAAGGAGCTTAACTCAAATTCCCCTTGATACAGAAGATGACAAAACATTTACTCAAGAAGAGGTGGAAAATATACTTCAAAATATGAAAGAAAGGAAATCTCCAGGCGAAGACGGAATAACGTGCGAAATTGTAAAGAAAATATTCACAAAATTTCCCTGCTTTGTAACTGAGGTATATAATCAATGCTTAAAAAGAGCCCATTTCCCTAAAGAATGGAAAACATCAATAACAATACCTACTACGAAACCAGGCAAAGAGGACAATGTAATGGCTTCTAAATTTCGACCGATTAGTCTAATTAGCGTGAATGGGAAGATTCTAGAAAAACTTATGATCAACAGAATAATGGAATACCTTAACTCAAAAAAATCTGATGAACAAAAACCAGTTTGGATTTACAGCTCATAAAGTCACAACAGATGAATTAATGGAAAGGAAGTCCTTCGTGGACCATGGTTTTCAAGAGAAAGGAATAATTATAGCTGTTAGTCTAGATGTTAAAGGAGCTTTTGATGCAGCATGGTGGCCAGCAATATTAAATTCAATGAAAGAACTAAATTGCCCAAAGAATCTCTACAACTTAACAAAAGATTACTTTAAGGAAAGAAAAGCTGCGGTTCAGATGAATGATATAAGAGTTGAAAAAATCGTAAACAGAGGGTGTCCGCAAGGCTCATGTTGTGGGCCTGGGTACTGGAACATCCAATACAACTCGCTACTAAACTTAAACTACTCAAGACATACCAAAGTTCTTGCTTTCGCTGACGACCTCTTAATTTTAATCAAAGGGAAAACGATAGCAGGAGTGGAAAATAGAGCTAACATAGAATTACAAAAAATTACGTCATGGGCAACAGATAACACAATCAAATTTAATGATCAAAAATCAAAAGTGATGATGATAACCAAAAGAAGATCGGTAAGAAAAACAAAGATTAACATATACAGGGTTATTACAAATGATGTTCCCGATTTCAATTATACATATTACTGGATTAACCTGTTTTAAGACCATTTCAGTTGGTACCACTGGAAAGAAAAACTCATAAAGTTTTGTTTACATTGATTTAAGTACGTATCAGCTATTTGTTAAAGTCAATTGTTGTCAATTGTGTAATGGCTGAATTTGAAGACAGGAAAGCATTTTATGTGTTGGATTATCACATCAACCAATCAGTTATTAGTGTGCAACGTTACTTTAGAACCAAATTTAATGAAGATCCTCCTAGCAGTCACAAGTGGTACTTGAATTTTAAGAGAAATTGGTGCATTTGTAAAAAGAAATCAGTCAGTAAGCAATGACGCTGTAGAGCAGGTAAGGGAAAGTTTTACGCGTAGTCCACAGAAATCTACTGTTAAATGCAGCAAACAGCTTGGTATACCACAGCCAACAGTTTGGAAAATTTTACGTAAACGTATAAATTTCAAGCCTTACAAACTTCAGCTTGTTCAAGCATTAAAACCAAATGACAAAGTTCTAAGACTTTCTTTTTGTGAGAACATGTAGGCCTTGATGGAAAATTAAAACTATGTAAAACGTTTAGTCTTTAGTGATGAAGCCGCATCCCACTTGTGTGGTAACGTGAACAGACATAATGTCATAATATGGGGCTCGGAGAACCCACACACCTACATCGAGCACTTACACTCCGAAAGTTAATCTGTCTTGTACTATCATTTACAACAAAGTGTACGGGCCTTTTTTCTTTATTGGACAAACAATAAATGGAATAAATCTTGGACATGATGACGGAATGGCTTCTACCGAAATTAGAACAAGAATCGCTAAACTTCATTCTGGACTTCAAAATCGGCTGCCTGGTAGATGAATCGGTCGTGCAGGTCCAAGTGATGGTGCACTCTTGAACTGGCCTCCAAGATCTCCGGACATCACCCCCTGTGATTTTTTCTTGTGAGGATACATCAAACATAAAGTGTATACACCACCAGAAAGCATACCTGAGATCCCAACAACGGATTACCAAAGCCATCGAAAGTATGGCGAAAGCTTGATTACACGCTTAACATCTATCGTGTCACAAGGGGTTCCTATATAGAACATTTCTAATTCTTGGCATCTAGGATGAAACTTCTTGAGTTTTTCTTGAAATGTAACTATTTTATTTTTTTGTATGATAAATAAAACTAGATTTATGTGCACTTGAAATCATGAACATCATTTGTAATAACCC
The DNA here is from genome assembly GCA_036346205.1 of Vesta saturnalis. NCBI lineage: Eukaryota > Metazoa > Arthropoda > Insecta > Coleoptera > Lampyridae > Vesta > Vesta saturnalis. Next base: position 13,735,184 of record JARFJB010001166.1, on the reverse strand, counting down.
TGTATTTGAACTATGAAGATTTGGAACAAGTTGAAGACATTAAGCATTTAGGAGTATATGTAGATAACAAATTCCAATTTGATAAGCATGTACAGTACGTAGCCGATAAATGTTGTAAACTAATCCATATATTGTCTAAATCCGCAAAAATTTCATGGGGCTTAAGACAAGAATACCTAACTACAATCTATAAAGGAGCGATACTACCTATAGTAACATATGCAGCACCAGTATGGATATCAGCACTAAAGAAGAAAACCAATCAGAGGAAAATTAGAAGGATACAAAAACTGATGAACATAAAAATATTAAAAGCGTTCAGGACCATCTCATATGAAGCTTCCTGTATATTAGCGGGTATCACTCCCATATTATTAACAATTGAAGAAAAAGCAAAGATATATGAAGAATTAAAGAAAAATGATGAAGAAGAACACCAAAGAAGAGGGATGGACCGGGAAAACCAAGAAAGGCAAAGAAAACTAAAAAAACGTGTAGTGACTAGGGAAGCGGAAAAAGATAGTGAAGTGGCAGGCGAAATGGGAATGTAGTAACAAAGGGAATTTAACTAAAACATTTTTTCCTACAGTGAAATCAAGACTGACTGTCCAGTGCTGGAAAACGACAGATTACACCTAAGAAACTCTATTTCAGCGAAGAGAGGAATCTGGTCAGTAACTAAAACGCAGTTAGCACAGGAATATACCGAAAAATTTGTACGATTTATAAATTCCATAGATTTTGAAAAGTTAGATTAAGTAAGATAACATAGGGATAAGTAGTTAAGGGTAGAAAGATATGTAAAATAATTAGATGTAAGAACCTATCTAGTTACACATAATCTAAGTAGCTGTAAAATTAAAAGCATGTATTATTATTGTAATAATGGGGCATGCTGAATAAATTATTAAAAAACACACACACACACACACACACACACACACACACAAACTCATACACTTACATTCTCATACACATACTGACGCACTAACACACACACACACACACACACACACACACACACGGACGGACGCACGCTTTGTTGTGGCATGCGGGGGCACCGGCCTTAAACGTCAGAACACTGGCCCAAAGACTAGAGACTGGAGAAGAAAGGCACCGTCCTGGGATGGGATCCTGAAAAACTAAGACCCCACGGGTTTAGAGTTATCCTGATCGGCTCCATACAGACCTCCACCATCAATGGAGGTAAGGGTGGTTCAGATAAACCTCCACCAGCGCTTTATGCAAAAACCCTTAATAAACCAAGGTAAAATACAGAGTTTTGGGTCGGTGGGTAGAGTTCAATTTTAGCAGAGCCACCAACAGACTCAGGACTTGCATACCAATAAAGAAACAGGATCTAGTAGCGGTAAAAGTAATACCCAACGAGGGAGGGGCCAGGGAAACTACTTATAATTTCGTATCAGGTAGCAGCAATACCAATTACAAAGGTGAGTGAATTTTACAATTGACTATGGCACATAACTTAAACATAATGGATAAGGGAAATAAACCAACCTTCATAACAAGGCATAGGTAATTGATGTAACATTGGCCATTTCATTTATGGCTAAATTTGTTAAGAACTGGCATATCTCTGATGAAGAAAGTTGTTTAGATCACAGACACATACAATTTGAAATCACATGCATAATCAAAGTGATTGAAAACTATCGAAACCCGCGCAAAACGAATCTGGTGTCTTATAAAAAGGACCTACGTCGTCACTTGCCGGGAATTAACATTCACTTACAGACACGGTTGTTTCTATCTCTAAAGAGATCAGTTCTCCAACCGTGAGGATATCAAACAAAAAGCCTCATGGAGGACTCAAGCACTCACGGAACAGAGAAAACACATAAGAAGACTATTTAATAGGGCCAAAGGTACAGGCGACTGGGAGACCTACAGAACATCCCTCACTGAAAACAACAGAGCACTGAGAAATATTACAAGGTTACGAAAAAACTCCAGAGAGTGACCGATAAGTAACATCCAGCTAGACAGCAGTGTATACACGAAAACAGGAAAGGAAACTGTGACCGAACTTCTTCGGGTATACTTTCGGAACTACTATTAAATCAATCGCCTAACGAGCTACAAACCGAGATCTTGAGAGCTCTTATAGGGTATCAAAAATGGACTGGATAATGGCTAGAAAAGTAATTAGCTTTGATAGAAATCAATGGACAATCAACGCATTCAAGCCATACAAATCACTGGGATTTGACAAAATCTGCGCGACGATGCTGCAGGAGGGATCAAAACTCCTAATTACTACACTCTGCTCTATTTCAAGAGCCAGTCTAGTAATGAAGTACCTTCCTCGGAGATGGATAGTCGCTAGGGTAGTCTGTATTTCAAAGACCGGCCGTGTCGACTACTCCCAGACAAGGGCATATCGCTCCACTTGCCTTATGTCATTTGTACTCTAGGCAATAAGAAACTGCTCGATAAACGTATTAGGGGATTATTGGTAACTTATCCACTACAACAGTACCGAATTTCGTATAGAGCAGGATTGTCAACAGAGACAGCACTTCATCACCTCATAAAAAGAGTTGAGCACAAAGAGATCCTTCTAGGGACATTCTTAGACATAGAAAGAGCCTTTAATAATATGTCACTTAACTCAATTACCTCGGGCTTGAAAAATCGGGGTGTATAGGAGACCTACTGCAAGTGGATAGACTTCATGCTAAGGAATCGAGTGGTCTATGCAAGAATGCTAAGGGAGATCTTGGCGGCCCAGGTGGTAGGAGGAAGTCTGCAAGAAGTTTTATCCAATCCTGTTGTAGCAGCAAAGGATTTATATCCCTAGCTTATGCACATGACCTAGTCATCTTAACAATAGGGAAATGTGTAACTACAGTTAGGTAACTGTTAGTAATCGAGAAAAGGGGTGTAAGTTAAGCAGAAAATTCCTAAGGGTGGTACACTGACGCGTCAAAAACCGAGACAAATGCTGGAGCAGGCGTCTACTGCACAACTTCAAGCGAGAGGATCACAATCTCGCTTGGAAAATACACTACCTTATTTCAGACGGAGATATACGTAATATTGGAATGTGCGCCGGAAAATAAAAAAAAGCACTATACAAATAAGCGCATCTTTATACTATCAGAGAACCAGGCAACCTTAAACGCTCTATCGAGCCATAAAGCGTCATCACAAATGATCTGGGAATTCTACAAAGATCTCAATACCTGGCGGGGCGTAACAACGTCACCCTACAATGGGTTGGAGGCGACTGGGGAATTGAAGGAAACGAAGCAGCGGATGAACTCGCTAGACAGGGCTCACTAAAACCGTTCTACAGACTACAACCTGTTCTAGGAGTAACTCAAAATGCTGCCAGTAGATACATCAAAAAATGGATGTCGGAGCAGCATAAGAATTGCCTGATTCAGAGAGCAGGATTAACACACATTAAAGCCTTCATAGATAGTTCTGGTTCAAAGAGAGGCTCAGAACTACTACGGTTGAGTGGGCAGAATATTAGAACTCTAACGGGAGTGTTAATAAAGCACACTACTGTTACAGTACACCTTGAGAGGATAAACGCAGAGGAGACCTTACCTGCAGATTATGCAGTGAAGAACCTGAAACCATTATGTATATGTTGTGCAACTGCAATGCACTGTCTAAGAAGAGATGGCACATTTTCGGATATCCATAAATGGAACCGGAAGATTTCAGAACACTTCCAGAGAGAGATCTGCGTAATATGCTAAAGGGACTTAACATTATAGACTGGGTGTGAGACCAACCAGGGAGAACACAATAAGTCTGAATGGCTGCGGTATCCTCGGAACAATAAGAGTGGACAAGCCCTGGCAGGAAGGAAAAAAATCACTAGAGCAGAAACGACCGTTTTGAGTGTAGGAGCAGAATTGCAGGCCGAGGACTTAGCCGAGCCTGTAACCGCGAATAATCCCAAAAATAGTTTCTTAGCGTGTGATACACAACATTTTTGTGTTGACGCTATTCATTCATTAAACAAATTTTCAAGAATTTGTTCTGATACGCCATCATATTTTAAATTACGTTGGCAGCATTAAATAGCTCTAATATGTGTGACAGCGGCCAGCAAAGATTCATGTATAAAAAGTCTGTGGTTCATTTAATTATGATGGATTACATTTACACATAGATTCTTGCAATCACCAGAATTACATAAACAAATAAACTCTCCGGATCTCTGAGCGAAGTGTTTGAAACTGCAAATTGAGTGAACTTGATCTCGTTTAGAAGAGCTTTCCATACCTCAACTTTTAAAAAATATGAATAAAATATGGAAGTCATAATGGTTGATGTATTGCAAAATCGTTGGCTAACCTAACATTCAGGATTTTGATCTATTTTAATTAATTTCACCATATCAAAAGAATTCATCATTAATGGCTTTCTTTGAATATCAAGTAAGCTGTGGAAACAAAAATGTTGCTAACGTCAAACATTTAACAATAATAATGTCAAAATATTAATTTGCTGCGTTAGCAGTGTTAATGTAGAAGATTTTTTTGAAAAGACCGTCACTTCAGAAACTTCGATATTACTGGTAGTTTTTTGGCAATGTAAAATGCGATTATCGTTGCAAGGTTGTGTGCATTGCGGTATCCTAAATAACTCTGATACGGTAGTAGAATGTTTGCCTGTTTAGCGACTCACTTTCGTACCACGGGAAGTGCCGCCCGCCCTATATACCTGAAGAACTGAGGAAAACGTGAAAAACATTTTACTGTATGTGGAGTCCAACCCTCGACTAAGTGTGAGATTAATTTCAAGAGACTTAGGTGTTTCTCAGACTAGAGTGCATCGAATATTAAAAAACATAGGTGATGAGTAATTATCCTTACTAACATATGAAATTAACCTTTAATTTTTTAGCTTTGAAACACACTCATGTATTAAGTAAACTGTGTTTTAGGTTACATTCATATCATATGGTCTCCACCGAGATTTGACCGCCGCGGACTACCATAAAAGGTTGGATTGCTGTCATTCGTTTGAAACAACCCTTTTTGAGTTGTATTGAAATACACCGTAATTTAAGCTATTTCATTCGTTCTGTTGTAAATATAAGAAAAAGTTCTTAATTATTGAAATATAGAGATGTGGTAGGCAACTTAATAAGCTCTTTAGGGGTTTATAGTGCATATCTTCGTAATGGTTTATACCACTTCTTTAAAATTATTTTTTTAATCATTTTATTCGCGCATTACGTCATCATGACTTAATTCTTTGCGCAAATCCTTTCGCGCAACTACATCATGATCTAATTTCAAATCCTCCATTTTTTTTTACTTCCTTATGACTGCTGTGAGTGCAGGAAGCATTTTTTGGATTGTGCCATTAATTTGATGGTAAGATATTTTATCGCATTATACAAAAAATTAAAACATTTGCTCTTTTCAGGCACTTTTATTTTTTACTGTTACTTTAACTTTTACTTTTAATATTACCGCTTTGGATTGCACAATTAATTTTACTGTTGCGTACGCTTTCATTTTATGATTGCAATTTTTGCATTCAAAACTTCAAAATAATGCAATAAATATTGGATTCAAAATTTCAAGAAGAAATTTATGAGATCAAAATTCCTTTCATGGGTTGGTTTACTACGTAAAACATTATTTCAAGATATTGCGCAATAATGGTGCAAGAATGATATCACCTTGGTTGACCGTTTCGTAAACATTTAGATACCAGAGGTTATTAAAAAATTTGTGTACAAAAATTTTACAAAGGTATTTATGTAATGATTTTTTTTAGTAATTTAAGGATAGTTTTAAGATATATTTTATTTAATCATATCACATTAACTGTTAATAAACATATTTATATATTTTTTTATTGTTTTACATATTGATCAAATTTTAGGGTAAAACTCGGTTTAGTTGTTCCGAGCATAGATAAAAAATAACTTGGCGTCCGAGATCATTTTATTAGTGTTACATACAATTTTTTTTATTATTTATGTTCAGTGAAAATAACACAGCAGAAATTGTGGTAATTAAACAAATCAAAAGACTGGCCCTATATTTAATCTACCGACTTGAATCAAAGACACTATTAGTGGTGAATGGTTAGTATCTCCAGTTAGTTTGACGATTTGGTTTGGAGAACACTTTTTACATTTATTTCTTTATTTCTTCATTATATTATTAAATTTACGATTGCCAGTTCGACCACATTATCTTTACACGTTGATAAGTATGCTAGCGGAAGACAGAAATGTTTTATTCCGAATTCCGTGGACGGATGAAGCAATATTCCATAGTGATGGAGAATCAATACTCACAATATGCATTGTTGGCCCGCAAGAAATCCCCATTGGATGCACGAGGTGAAGCAACAAGGAACGTGGAGCATAAGTGTTTGGTGTGACATTCTAGGTACACAAATCTTAGGTCTGTATGTCTAATGAGCTTCTTAGAAGGCAAACATATTGAAATTTTTTGGACAATCATTTACCAGTTCTTTTACAAAATGTGTCGTTGGAAACTAGAACAACGTTATTTCAACATAATAGTTGTCTGTCGGATTTCGCAACAAATGGTCGTCGATTGCTTGATCAGGCGTTTCCTGCCAGGTGGATTGAAATAGCCTATTTACTTGGCCTACAAGGTTACTTTTGCTGTCCATAAATAAAAGAAACAGTAAAATATTACTATTTAACCACGAGATGTACGACGAGAGAAAATATGATTCAACGGATAACGGACGCTATTCGTAGCATAAGTATAATGAATGTTGAAATGGCTGAATTGATAACCAGGAAGAGACTAGAATTGAGTATTCGAAATGGTAGAACTGCAATTTCTGCCAGTTCCTAGGTCTATCTAGTAAAAAAGTATATATCGTATTTAAATTTTTCGAAAAATTTCGCAAAATATCGGTTTTTGAGATAGCGCCCTATAGTGGCATTAGTAAAATGTATGTAGCCATAACTTGTAAGGTAAAAGATGAGGCATGGAAAGCTCTTGTAAACGAGATCAAATTCACTCAATTCGGTTGTGTCAGTTTTGAGCCTTCTTCAAAATAAAGATATAACCTCCCTGTTTGTTTCTGGCTTAGGCTGGCAAAACGTAATATTTTTTAGATTGGTACTATTTTCTTTTTATAGATGAACATCTGCTGACAGCAAATTTAGAGATTTTGCAATTATTCTGGATACAGCCGGCTATCTTTCTTAACCGGACACCCGGTACATTATTCGTTGGTTAACATACCCGACATAATTAATTTAATTAGTTTCTATGTTTTTAGCAATAAATGATCTCCCAGTTTTGGTTTTGATTTTAGTATCTTACACACTAATTAAAAACACTGAATCTAAGTCTTGCAGGCCATTAATCTTCAATTCTCAAAAATAGTATTTGGATGAAGAAGCTAATTTCTGCATTGATGATCCCTATTTAGAAGAGTATGATGTAGATGGAGCTAGTGTTGTAAGTATGGTGGTAGGTAAAAGAAACACGACAAATAAAATTAAATTTAATGTATCAATGAGAACGAAATTTTAAATTTGAATGAGTTAAGCTTAAGTAAGTGAAGTGAAGTTTAATAGGAAACGAGAGACTTCAGCTTAGATTAATCTGTTTGAAAAAGAATGTATTAGATTTAAAATATTAGATGGAACCTGTGGAAGTGTGTAAGAAAGGTATAGTGCGAAATTGATAAAACTGTCAATGTTAGACTGGGAAATTTGGAAAAGGTAATTTTTAATGAGTTATGAAAAAATATCAGGCGTTGAATAATACACAACTGTCCAACCTACAAAGCGAAAATTAAAAGAAATGAAATAAGTAATACATTTTTTAGGATAAATATGCAACTCCTTTTGCAATACGTTGATAATGAAAATAAGCAACGTCGTAAAAACAACAATAATTTATGTTAGACAGAGGTTTAAATCTCATGTCAGATAGACGTTGATGGATATTTGCCAACTTGAATAAAATCCAAATCCGACCGCGTGCCAAAAATATCTTAAATGCAGTATACGCATTTTAAATATTATTTAATCAATTTTGAAGCCTTATTTGGTTTCCTATCAAAAATTGTATAAAGAAGAGTTATGTAAAAGTTTTAAAAACGATTCAGATACTTAAAAATGTTGACGAATACTTAGATTTCATAATAAAATACACTTTTAAATTCTAAATGTTGGTATTGTATATTTTTAAATGTGTGTGTGTGTGTGTGTGTGTGTGTGTGTGTGTGTGTGTGTGTGTGTGTCGTGTCGTGTCGTGTCGTGTCGTGTGTGTCGTGTGTGTGTGTGTGTGTGTGTGTGTGTGTGTGTGTGTGTGTGTGTGTGTGTGTGTGTGTGTGTGTTGTGTGTGTGTTGTGTGTGTGTCTGTGTCTGTGTCCTGTCGTGTCGTGTCGTGTCGTGTCTGTCGTGTCTGTGTCTGTGTGTCTGTGTTGTGTGTCTGTGTGTGTGTGTGTGTCGTGTGTGTCGTGTCTGTGTGTGTGTCTGTGTGTCTGTGTCTGTGTGTCTGTGTCTGTGTTCTGTGTCTGTGTCTGTGTCTGTGTCTGTCTGTGTCTGTGTCTGTGTGTCTGTGTCTGTGTGTGCTGTGTCTGTGTGTGTGTCTGTGTGTCTGTGTCTGTGTGTCTGTGTCTGTGTGTCTGTGTCTGTGTCTGTGTGTCTGTGTCTGTGTGTCTGTGTCTGTGTGTCTGTGTCTGTGTGTCTGTGTCTGTGTGTGTCTGTGTCTGTGTGTCTGTGTCTGTGTGTCTGTGTCTGTGTGTCTGTGTCTGTGTGTCTGTGTCTGTGTCGTGTCTGTGTCTGTGTGCTGTGTGTCTGTGTGTCTGTGTCTGTGTTTGTGTCTGTGTGTCTGTGTGTCTGTGTGTCTGTGTCTGTGTGTCTGTGTCTGTGTGTCTGTGTGTCTGTGTTTGTGTCTGTGTGTCTGTGTGTCTGTGTGTCTGTGTCTGTGTGTCTGTGTCTGTGTGTCTGTGTGTCTGTGTGTCTGTGTGTCTGTGTGTCTGTGTGTCTGTGTGTCTGTGTGTCTGTGTGTCTGTGTGTCTGTGTGTCTGTGTGTCTGTGTCGTTCTGTGTGTCTGTGTGTCTGTGTGTGTGCTGTGTCTGTGTGTCTGTGTGTGCTGTGTGTCTGTGTGTCTGTGTGTCTGTGTGTCTGTGTGTCTGTGTGTCTGTGTGTCTGTGTGTCTGTGTGTCTGTGTGTCTGTGTGTCTGTGTGTCTGTGTGTCTGTGTTTTGTGTCTGTGTGTCTGTGTGTCTGTGTGTCTGTGTGTCTGTGTGTCTGTGTCTGTGTCTGTGTCTGTGTCTGTGTCTGTGTCTGTCTGTGTCTGTGTGTCTGTGTCTGTGTCTGTGTCTGTGTCTGTGTCTGTGTCTGTGTCTGTGTCTGTGTCTGTGTCTGTGTCTGTGTCTGTGTCTGTGTCTGTGTCTGTGTCTGTGTCTGTGTCTGTGTCTGTGTCTGTGTCTGTGTCTGTGTCTGTGTCTGTGTCTGTGTCTGTGTCTGTGTCTGTGTCTGTGTCTGTGTCTGTGTCTGTGTCTGTGTCTGTGTCTGTGTCTGTGTCTGTGTCTGTGTCTGTGTCTGTGTCTGTGTCTGTGTCTGTGTCTGTGTCTGTGTCTGTGTCTGTGTCTGTGTCTGTGTGTGTGTCTGTGTCTGTGTGTGTGTGTGTGTGTGTGTGTGTGTGTGTGTGTGTGTGTGTGTGTGTGTGTGTGTGTGTGTGTGTGTGTGTGTGTGTGTGTGTGTGTGTGTGTGTGTGTGTGTGTGTGTGTGTGTGTGTGTGTGTGTGTGTGTGTGTGTGTGTGTGTGTGTGCGTGTGTGTGCGTGTGTGTGTGCGTGTGCTGTGTGTGCTGTGTGCGTGTGCTGTGCTGTGCTGTGCTGTGTGCGTGTGGTGTGCGTGTGCGTGTGTGTGCGTGCGTGTGTGTGCGTGTGCGTGTGGTGTGGTGCGTGTGCGTGTGTGTGTGCGTGTGCGTGTGTTTGTGTGTGTGTGTGTGTGTTTGTGTATGTGTGTGTTGTGTGTGTGTGTGTGTGTGTGAGTGTGCGTGTCTGGGTGTGTGTGTTTGTGGGTGTGTGCGGGTGCATGCGCGTATGCGCGCGTGTGTGAGTGTGTTGGTTTTCAGGTTTCTGCGGGTATTGAGTATGTTGTTTTTGTTCTTACGGGTTTCTTTCCACGTTATTTGTTTTGGTTGGTTCTTAAAAAAACCATCTCCTTCATCGCGACGTCTCGGCTGAATTGCACCAGCTATCTTCACTTCTCTGTGGTTTTCTTTCACTTCGACTAAATCCCCATTCAGTGCTTTCTCTTATTTCTCTTTTGGTTTTTTCCTTTCTAGTTGTTTTGGCGTTGTTCCGTGTGGTAGCTAGTCCGTGCTTCTTTAGAAACGGCCTCCAGGTATTGGGTAATCTTTGTGCATCGTCTTGAGTGTTCATGCTGAACGGTCATTTCTTTACTTCAATGGCTTCCAAAAATATTCGGTGTGTTTTATTTTGGATGTTGACTAGCACCTTGACGTTATCGAAGTCTATCTTGTGTCTCCTAGACATGTTGGGCCAGTGAAGAGGTTGCTAGATTCTTCAGCACCGCGTTAAGATATTCTTCTCTCACATGATACTTCGTACACTCCTTGCTTCACGAGTGAAATTTTCGTCTTCGGGTTCTGGAGAATGTTGAAGATTTTCTTGTTGGTGGTAAAGATAGCCTCAACGTTGTGTTTCTTCAGGAGTTCCTATCTTGTCTGTCACACTTCTCACATATGGCAAACATGCCTTAATTATAGGCTGCTCCTCTTTTCGGCATTCGATAGTTTTTCTCCTCCCTGTATGTTCTTCCTGGAAAGCCCATGTTGTAGAAGTGCGATTTTGATTGTATTTGTTTCTCGCCTGATGTTGTTTCCGGCAACTACTGGTACTAGCGGTGATTACATCAGTAGTGCTTCCGTTTGTTTGCAACTTTGATCACCGCAGATGAAGTAGGTATTGTTGACGCAATGTTACACCAGACTTAATATGTCGTTTGTTGGTTGACATTTTTGTTGAGTGACCTCCAGTACTTCTCTGATGGGAACACTCGCGAATACGGAGACCGCATTGAAGCTCACTAGTAGATCTTGGGAACTGATGATAGGTCGCAATAGTACCCCTTTCTTGTGAATTTTTGATAGTCTGTAACATTTTGGACACTGATGATTTCTCCCTTGGAAGTATTTGTCGTTGAAGCTCCTCTGCTATTCTGCTATCTTTGATTTTATTCCTTGTGGTCTTTTCTAGGTACGTTGTCGCATCTGTGGAGATTGGCATATATGTTTTGTCCGCTAATAATAATAATAATAATAATAATAACATATTAAGTCTGGTAGGACATCACCTCAACAATACCTATTTCATTTACGGGATCAACGATACTAACAAACAAAAGGAGCACCGATGGGATCATCAGTATCGACAGTAGTTGCAGATTTTTGATGCAAGACTTCGAGACCAAGGCACTAGGATCAGCGCCAGAGAAACCAAAACTTTGGCTTAGGTACGTAGACGACACGTTTGCTATATGAACAAACAGAACGAAAAAAATGGTATGGATCATCTCAACGCCAGCCACAGGACGATCACTTTGTGACACATCGTGTACCGCAAAAGTACACACACCAACCGTTACTTGAACGCCAAGTCTCATCGCTATTCAGCGCAACTAACAAAATCGAAACGCCGAACAGACGGAAACAACATCCGGCTAGAAACAGAAGTATTCAAGACCGCACTTCAACAAAATTGGTTTTCCAGGAAGAACATAAAGAGAGCAGAAAAACCATCTAATGTAAAATAAGATAAGAAGTAGCCTATAGCCAAGACATGTTTGCCATATGAGAGAGGTTTGACAGTCAAGATAGAAAAACTCCTGAGGAAACAACGTTGAGACCATCTTTACCACCAACAAGAAGATCAGCAACGTGCTCGAGAACCCGAAGACGAAAATTCCACTTGAGGAGCAAGGAGTGTACCGAGGTACGAAGTTCCACGTGGAGAGTCTGAAGAAAGCGTATAGGACAAATAAACATCAACATACGCACAAAAGAACATCATAACGCGATACTGAAGATTCTGGCAACCTCCTCACTGGTCCAACATGTGCAGGACCCGAATAACCCGAACTCACCGAATATTTTGAGAAGTCATTGAAATAGAGGAAAGTCCGTCTATCATGAACACACGGAACGATGGATAAAGTCGCTTTCGAAGCGCGGACCAGCTAGCACATGGAACAACGCCCAAATAGCTAGAAAGGAAAACCAAAGGAGGAAGTAGAGAACGCAGTGAAAGGGGCCGTAGTCGAACTGAAAGAGAAAACTACAGAGAAAGTGACACTTCAACGACAAATATCACGACAGAACAACCTAGATACCAGTTCGATTCGAATCACAAGAAGTTGAGCACGGATCATGTGAAGATGGCTGGTGATCCAAAAACAAATTACGACCAACAGCTTCATTTTTTCAAACGAAAGCACGTATATTTTATTTCATCTTCGGATTCTGCTTCAATGCTAAGTATGTTTCATGTAACATGTCCTAACCTAAACTTAACAGGTCTGGCGCCAATTAAAGTCGAATTTTACACAATAATTAGAAGAGGTTGATTATGTTTTAAAATTGAAATGGGTGGCACGTTTAATGAAGCATCTAATGATGTAGATGTTTGTAAAAAATAATTTGTGCTTTTTAGTTAAAATGTTAGGTTTGTGTTATAGCGCGGTACGCGCCACTTAATTAATTAAGCAATTTTAATTTTAATTCATGGTGATTGATTACGTTGTAAATTTAGTCCGCTATATTAGTTTATGAGGTAAATGTACAGTTTGCACAGTTTTCTACGGTTTAAAGCGAAATACATAATATTAAAATCTGTGGATGGAATCTATTGCTAACTTCACGTCAGTACCCAACGCGCTATTTATATTGAATAAGGGTTACTGTATACCTATTTCAACCAGTTAATCTCGGAAATATAGTGAACATATGTGTTTAATGTAGGATTTTACATTTACTTCTATTTTTCCTTTTCTGAGCCATTTCTGTACTACTGATATCTCTCATTGAAAACATCGAAACAGGTTAGTCTACAATTACATTCATTTCACCTGGTTATCAATCTAATTAATTTATGCTAACTAATTATAGACACCAATCTACTGCCTGTTTGCACAAGTGGAAATTGTGTAGCTGTTATATTGAACGTAGCGATTTCAATTGAACTATTTAGTTGTATCAGTTGCACATTTATCTACAATATTGAATTTTGATTAAATGAACCAATTCTATCTATAAAATTTACGTTTATGTAAATTCTGTTGTATTTGTATTTACCTTTCATTTACGGTAAAGACTTTGTGCCACGAGCATTTATTTTTGTTTATTATTTACTTGAAATACAGAGTTTCACGTAAAAATCGGTTTGTTTAAGGTAAAAGTCCTAGCGTTTCACATAGCACATACATTCTTGAGCTTAACGACTTACGTTCCTTTTAGTTTTATTTATAATTATTGCGTTGAGTAAACAATAACGTTTATAAATAACAAATTACTTTGATGTGTTAGTGCTTTCTGCGGAATTAAAATTTCGGTAATCTAATGTTTGATGTCACGTTAATTAATATTAATATTCGTGTTTACAGTTTACATTGATTTGTGTCTTATTAAAAAAACAATAGTTCGAGTAACTTGAAATCTGATTTCTTCTTTTTTATATGTTTATTAAATAAACGATGTATCTATGTATGTGCTAATTGAAAATTTCCTCTTTCAGTTCTCTTCTCTTTTTACTCCCTTTTTGAATCTTTAAGTTTGTATTTTAGAAAATTTAAGCCGCCTACTATAACTAATGAAAAGGCTTACTCTTGCCAACGTATATACCACTATCGGTTTCAAAAAGCAAGATAGGTCAGTTTGAAAGCTTATAACTTTTTTATTATACGCCCAATTGATATGAAACTTGGCAGAGATCTTCCCTGCAGACATATAATAACACTCAGGAAATATATTTTTTTAGACGCTTAACTTTGTTAAAAATTAAATTATCATAAGAAATGTAGTTTTGCGGCCCGTGTTTTACATACGACCGGTTTCAGTGCTCATAGTTTCCTTATTTTTGTCTTAAAACGTGCAAACTTCGCTCTAAATGCAAATATTTTCGTTTTAAGTGGACCGACATGTAGGTTTTAATTGTTCTTTAACGTTCCGATTAAAGTACACGCATTTATTATGTAGATTAATCCCAATTAATATATAATTAAGTTCTCAGACGAGAGAGAGAAAAGGCTAATTTGGACGAGCTTCTAATCGACGACTCAATACGAATGCCGTCGCATGCGCGATGAACGAAATCGTGCTTCACACTGCTAAAATAAACGTTCATTAAAGAATTATTTTATCGGCGATTTATTAAGAATTATTAAAACATCTGGTATGAGCACAAGGATTTTTTTTTATCAATTTTATACAATTTAAGCTACATATTAAATGAGGACAGCAGAAACAATAAATAGTAAGCATTCCACACAATTATTTGTTGATTTTTCTAGTTTAATATTTATTGTTTCTGCTGTCCTCATTTAATGTGTACCTTAAATTGTATAATATAAATAAAAACAATCTTTGTGCTCATACCAGATGTCTTGATTAATATTCTTAATAAATCGGCCGATAAAATAATATTCTTTAAGGAACGTTTATTTTAGCAGTGTGAAGCTTGATTTCGTGCGTCGCGCATGCGACGGCATACGGATTGAGTCGTCGATCTGAAGTTCGTCCAACGTAGCCCGATCTCTCTCTCGAATCAGATTTTAATTAATTATTAATTGGGATTAACCTACATGATAAATGCGTATACTTTAATACGGAACGTTAAAGAACAATTAAAACTTACATGTCGGTTCACTTAAAACGAAAATATTTGCATTTAGGGCGAAGTTTGCACGTATCGAGCATACGTCATTTTTTTTCCAAATTTAAATATTTTTTCAAAATTTGAAATTACAGTTACCTTTATATTACTTTGTTATGTCACTGATTAAAATTTCTCACATTTTAAGACAAAATAAGGAAGCTACGAGCACTGAAATCGACCGTATGTAAAACACGAGCCGCTAAACTACATTTTGTATGATAATTTAATTTTTAATTTACAAAGTTAAGCGTCTAAAAAATTTATATGTCTACAGGGAAGATCTCTGCCAAGTTTCACATCAATTGGGCGTATAATTAAAAAGTTATAAGCTTTCAAACTGACCTATCTTGCTTTTTGAAACCGATAGTAGTTCAGTACAAATAATAAATCTCTGACCAGGCATCCAAAATGCTTTAACTACTTTGCTAACTGCTGGGTTATACTTTCCAGATTGTGCTGGGTTAAATACTCCCAGTCACTGTCATTCAGCGGTATTGTTAAGAAGCCATAGATAGACAAATATTGGCACCTGTTATAATTAATTTTTTGCTATTGTAAAAGTCATAGTTGTCAAAGAGTTTAAGTTAAACAAAGTATTAATTAACAAACAAATTAGTTTAAATGTTCGAATTGTTCACCGTTGACTGACGTACGTCGAAAAATAATTGCGGATCATCCCTTATTAAATTAGAGCAATCAAAAATTCGTTGCTGGAGATGTTAGACGTTTGTAATTGGCACCGAATACACCATGTCTTTTAAACGACCCCAGAAAAAAATCAATAAGGTTTAGATCCGGTGAACGTGCAGGCCGCCAAGGAACCGGTACTCCATGTCCAATCCAGTTTGCATTAAAAGTTCGATACAATGACCGCCTAGCAGTGAGTGCAAAATGAGGAGGCGCACCATCGTGCATGAAACACATCCGATCCCTAACATCCAGATGGACATCTTCTAGTAACTCGGGTAATTCATTATCCAAAAAATTGGTGTATGAATTAGGTACCATTTAAACGTTGTGGCAAAAAATGGACGAATTAAATTATTGCCAATAATGCCAGCCCATACATTCACACTGAAGTGCTGTTGATGATTGGTTTCAATGAAAACGCGTGGATTTTGATAATCGTAGTAATGATTGTTATGGAAGTTAAAAGTTTAGTTTCTGGTGGAACCTGCCTCACCAGTGAATAAGGTAATCGATGGATAATTTCGGTCATTATTGAATTTTTCTAGAAACCAACGTGAAAAGTTCACTCTTGCTTGAAAATCATTAATGGTCAATGCTTGTATCTTTCGATAATGGAAATGTCGCAAGAATCCCGTTTTAATAATTCTACATATCGTGGACTGGTTTGTTCTAAAACTGGTGTTCTTGTAGTTCGCCTCCTACCACTGTCAATTTTTGGTGGCTTCAAACAATCTGTGAGAACCCGATATGTGCCACTTTTACGAAGACGACGGTCAATGTTGGCAAAGGTCTTTTTATTTGGTATCCGCCGATTTGGAAACGCCTGGGAATATAAACGAACAGCTTCAGCACAATTCCCAAAAGCTCTGCCATACATTATGTGCATATCTGCCATTTCGGAGTCGAAATACCGATTATTATTCATTATGGATAAAGAAATTGTATGAAAACTG
Source organism: Vesta saturnalis (assembly GCA_036346205.1). NCBI lineage: Eukaryota > Metazoa > Arthropoda > Insecta > Coleoptera > Lampyridae > Vesta > Vesta saturnalis. Next base: position 13,718,634 of record JARFJB010001166.1, on the reverse strand, counting down.
ATCAAAAATCACAATATGACAACTATGACTTTTAGTCCACTGCCCACTTATTAAATTTTGGTGCGGTAGTATTTAACTGACCGTGATTGATGAAATTGCAACTCGTAAACCGTTCACTTTATCAAATTCAACCAAGAGGACCAAATTTGCAGAAAATTGAATAACGGACCCAAAAAAAGTCACCAAAATACCTGAAAAATCACACTTAAAAAAGTAGAAAGAGAAAGTATACGGGAACAATGTGAAAACTAATACTTCCAGCCCATTCGTAGACAACTCAATCAAATCAGAAAAATCTTTGACAACAAAGAAATAATTTTCGCTAGGAATAGTATTTTGAAATTCCTAGGTTTTCGAGGTATTTGCAAAAAACGATTTTCAAAATTCAACTTTGAGGGCCTGTCACTTTGTAGCCATACATTTTAGAAAAAAATTTTATCTGACTTTTCGTCTTCAATTTATGTGTAGACTATACACTTGAAGCAGGGGTACGTTTTTCTTGGTTCACGTTGTACATATATATATATATATATATATATATATATATATTGATTTTAAGTTTTCGCGCCTGCCGTATGTACTGTGCTGGTTTCTGTCGTGTTGATCCGCGTAGCTCTTCTTGTATCCAAACGACCGTTTGTCGCAAAACGACGTTTCAGCAGAATCATTTGCCATGCTCAGGTTGGTAACTGTTTGCTCCTGCTTCGAGTTACTTGAACTGAACTAACTTCCTGTTGTGTGTGCTGTTGCTTATGTACCCTATTGTTTTCACTGAATCACTATCTTCACTGTTTGTTTCCCTGTTTTCACTTCTTCTTTTGTTGATTCTGTTTTAGGTGTTGTGGATTTTAGTTGTCTAGGGATTAATGCTTGAAGCAACATCATCCTTGGCCCAACACATAACCACAACAGGACACAAAATTAAATTTGAGAACGCAAAAACTTTGGCAAGCATCGAGCACTTTACAGCTAGAATTTTCAGAGACGCCATAGAGATTGGGAAACACTTACATAATCTCAACACAAAAGACGATGCTCTGAGGCTACCATCAATATTAAAACATCATTAATCCCTAGACAACTAAAATCCACAACACCTAAAACAGAATCAACAAAAGAAGAAGTGAAAACAGGGAAGCAAACAGTGAAATCAGTGAAAGCAATAGGGTACATAAACAGCAGCACACACAACAGGAAGTTAGTTCAGTTCGAGTAACTTGAAGCAGGAGTAGACAGTTACCAATCTGGTGATGGCAAATGAGACTCTGCCGAAACGTCTTTTTGGAACAAACGATCTTTTGGATATCAGAAGAGCTATATGGATCAACACCTGAGAAATGAGCAGTATATATATATATATATATATATATATATATATATATATATATATCCGGTTTCACAGCGAATATGGTCTCCTTCCGGTTCCCAGTTTCCATTGTCTTCTGTGTTCCCAATCTCCTTCTTGGAGAGTTCTGTCTGACGTTGCCTTATACATTCCTTGTCTCCATGTTTCTCTTAGTGTCCATTCCATTAATTTCCTTGGAAATCTTGTTTCATTCATCCTGTTTACATGCCCGTACCACATTAGTTGTTTACTTCGTATTTCCTTCAGGATTGTTTTTTATTTATTTAGCATGCGTCGTATTTCTTCTTTTATTATATGTTCAGTTCTTGATTTTCGTGCTGAGGAAGTCCATCTGCGTTGCGAGTACTTTTTGTTCCATTCTCTTTCTTATCTGTCATACTTCACATCCGTACGTTAGTGTACTTTTCATAATGACTTGTAATGTCTTTCCCCCAAGGGATTGAGTTTAGTGCTCTGGTTATTTTTCTAGCTTTATTTATATTGTCGCTAATCATCTCATCGCACCTTCCTGTTTTGTCGATTATTATTCCTAAGTATAAGTAGCTGTTGCAATTTGTAATAGACGTTCCATCTTCTAAGTGTATGTCTTCATTTGGGCTACCTATGCACATATATTTAGTTTTTTTTTATTTATTGTTAATCTCCACTTAAGATACTCTTCATGAGTTTTCTCATCATCTATTCAATGTCTTCATGATCTTATGCAATTACCACTTGATCGTCCGCATAGTGTAGAGTGAAAAGTGTTGTGTCTCCTATAGAAATGCCAATCCTCCACATTTTTTGCTCCATTGTTTGAGTGCAGAATCCACATATATGTTAAAGAGAATTGTGGACATGCAGCAGCCTTCTCGCAATCCTTTTGTTACCAGGAAATGGGATGTTGTGCCTATTTTTATTTTTGCACGTGTATCTTGATATAGCTCTTTAAATGCTTTTATTGAAGTTATACTAATGGAACATTCCTCTAATATTTTAAAAAGCTTTACAACTGGTATATAGTCATACGTTCTTCCGTTTAATAGGCTTGGTAATCATTTGTGATAAGTATTGTTATGATTCGTCTATACAGTCTACTTAGTGAGCTATTTACCGATAGTCCCCTGTGATTCTCGCATTGGTTCCTAGTGCCTTTTTAAGTATTGGTGTTATCCAGCTCTCTTTCCACTCCGCTGGTACTCCTTCTACATTTAAGCATTTTTCAACTAAGCATTTAATCATGCGGTGGAGTATATCAGATCCATACTACACTAATTCTGGGGGGGGGGGGAGTCCCTCCAGGCCCCGCTGCTTTTAAGTTTCTTAGTCGGCGAATGGCTAATCTAACGGTGTTATTGTCTATTTCTATTCTTTTGCCATTTAATTGTATTTTGTTTGTTTCTGCCGACCTTTTAAATTCTTGTCTTTTTTTCTCTTAACATGTTTCCAAAGTAGTCTATCCATTTTGATTCTATTATAATTTGGAGGTTTATCCTGTTATTCGTGTGTTGTAGGTTTTAATAAATCTCCATGATTCTGTTGACCTTTTTCCACCTATGCATTGTTTCAATTCCAAACATCTTCTTTCCCATTGTTTATTTTTTTCTTCGATCGCCTTTTTTTTAATCTTGCCTAGCCCTTTTGTATTGAATATGGTCAGTTGTCTGTTTACTTTGTATCAATTTCTGGTATAGTCGTTGTCTTTCATTTCTTAGATTGTTAAGTTGGTCATTCCACCTGAAGTTGTGTTTCTTGTTTGGTTTTACATATTCTTCTAATGCTTCTGTAGCAGCTTGGTGTACAGCTTCTTTTATATGTTGATGCATTCCAGTTGGAGATAGATTTTCTTTTTTCATCTAGTTTCTGATCTAATCTCTTCTGATATAACCATCTAGTACTTCGATCAATTAGGTTTTCTATCCGGTGCCTCTTGTAATGTATATTAGCTGTAGCCTCATTTTGTGAATGTTGTTCTGTGACTTTCACTATTGGCAAATATGCTTTTACTTTTACTGAAAAATGGTCACTTCCACAATGCAGTCCTCTAAATTATCTAACATCAAGTGTTTTTATCGCTGTTTCTCTACGTATGTCTTCATGTTTATAATAGTCATCCATTCTTCTTAAATTACTAATGCAAAAAGATTATCAAAATGAAAAAAAAAACCAAAAGGATCGGAAAAATTCAACCCATGTTCATTAACTAGGATTACTTAATGTAAACGTAGACAACTAAGATACACGACGTAGTGTGAATGGCCAGAATTGAAGGAGAACAAGTGGTAGTTGACTATATGACAGTGAAGTATGCAAAAGCTCTGAGTAAATATTATAATGTGAATCAAATGATATGGAGCGATGGCAATGAAAGTGTTAGGACGTTCTTGGAAGATACAGTTGTGAATTGTGCTGCACATCTGGTATAACGACTGTGGATAAGCAAAAAAAGAGCGCTTGGTGGAGTGAATCTGAAAAAAAGCAATATGTAACAAAAAAAGCGGTAGAATGAGAAAAAAGAAATGAACAAAACAGTAAGGACGAGCAAAGAGGAATTGAAGGTGGCAAACCGTGCTAAAATAAAGAGCGGTTTTGAGGGAAATTTTTGTGAGTGGGTAAAAAATACAAACATGGGTCAAAGCACGACACAATAAAAATGCTGCATAGTTTGAGTACAAATTCGGAAAATGCTGGAAAGAATCCTTAAAAAGTTGACGGTGAAGTGATGGAATATGGATATGCACCTTTAACACACATGCACTGGATGCATAAATAAATAATTAGACATTACCCATTTCGCGTTTCAAATGATCACGTTCATTTAATAATGTTAATGTTGGATACACAGTGTTGAAGGCAACCTCTAGAAGTTGATGAAATATTTTCGGAAATTATAAATTAACATACCGATTTATTGTTTGTTTCTGTAAATTAATGCGTTAATGAACGATACACTACAGAACGCATCTCGAGTGGTAACAAGCCTTAACATTTTTCGCATAAATTATAACGCTGGCTCCGCTGCGCTCACTCGCGCCGTAAATGTGCCCCAATGTTATGGCTAAATTGCCACTCTAGATACATTAATTACTATTATCGTTCAGTGACATGTTAAACCCTATTTAACATGATTGCATGGGTGGATGTTAAACCATCTTTAACACATGCGCTGAATGCAGAAACAAGTAATTAGTCATTACCCATTTCGTGTTTATAATGATCATGTTTATTTATTAATATTAATATTGAATACACAAATATTTTCGGAAATTACAAATTAATACCCACATTTATTATTTGCTTTTGCGTCAATGAAAGATAAACTAAAGAACGCATCTCGAGCGGTAACAAACCTTAACATTTTTCGTATAAATTACAATGCTCGCTCCGCTGCGCTCACTCGCATTGTAAATGTGCGTCAATGTTAAGGCTAAATTTCCACTCTAGATACGTTAATTACTATTGTCGTTCAGTAACATGTTAAACCCTATTTAACATGCATGCATGGGCAACCTCTAGAAGTTAATGAAATAAATTCGGAAATTACAAATTCATACACGCATTTATTATTTGTTTTTGCATCAGTGAAAGTTAAACTGATGGACGCATCTCGAGTGGTAACAAGCCATAACATTTTTCGTATAAATTGCAGCGCTCGCTTCGCGCTCGCTCGCACCACAAACATGTACTCCGATGTTAAGACTAAGTTACTACTCTAGATACGTGAAAAGTCAAACATAAACATACGATGTTATAATGATGTTCCATCCAGGGGTATTTAGATATCTTTAAATGTTATTAAATATTATTAATGTATTCATATCAGAGTAACTTAAGGCAAAAAATTTTATTGCATATTAATTTTTTTTGCAGTCGGTGAAAAGTAAAACATAATGTTTTGGCATTGTAGTAACAGTTTTTTTTTATGGAGGGGTGGTTTGATGTAGATATCGTAAAATGTTACCAATTATCATTAACTTATACGTATTAAAGGGTAATTTAAGCAAAAACAAAAATTGTTACATATTTTTCATTTTTTAGTAAAGTCTGTAAAAAGTTAGACAACAATACAGTGTTGTAGTGATGTTTTTTTTTCTCTGTGGTGGGATGGTTCGATGTACGTGTTAGGAAATGCACTACCAATCTATTCAAATTTAAGCTAAAGCAGTTTAGTTACATATTTTTCATTTTTTGATAAAGTCGGTGAAAAGTCAAATATGACTTTGCTTTGTAATAATTTTTTCGCTATGGCGCGTGGCGGGGTGGTATCCCAACGTATTATTAAATATCATTAATGTTTACATATTAGAGTAATTTAAGTTAAAAGGATTTTGTTACATATTTTTTATTTTTTAGTAAAATTGACCAAAAGTCAAACATAAGGGTACGGTACTGTAGTGACTTTTTTCTATATGGAGGGGTGGTTCGATGTCCATATCGGTAATGTTATAAATATCATTAATGCATATGTATTAATGTGTAATTTAAGCTAAAAAAAATTTGATACAATTTTTTTAATTTTTAATAAAATCGGTGAAAAACCAAACATAATGATTGGTCGTTGTTAGTAGTGTTATTAGGGTCTAGGACGTTTCGCCGCGGCCGATTCGCCGCTGCCGTTTCGCCGCGGTCGTTTCGCCGCCAGGCCGTTTCGCTGCCAGCCGTTTCGCCGTCGGGCCAGTTCGCCGCCAGAACAGTTTTAATATTTGGAATAACGTATACACCCATTATGAAGCTTTCTCTGTGCGTATTAAAAAAAACAGCAGTCTATTGCTTCTTACAGCAATTTTTAATCATTTTAGAAAAATATTTTTTAACGCTTATTTTGTTTTTTAATATGGTAATGTTTATTTTTTATAAGGTACAGTATCTAAACTTTCCCTCTAATTTAATAAAAAAATTCCAAGAATCGATTAACCTTGTCTTGTTTACTCAAAGATATTACAAAACAGAATTAATGTAGCTAATTCAAAAATTATTACCTAGACAACTAGGAATTTACATAGGCTATAATGGATAATATCTAGTATTATTTTACTATTACTGCTAAAACAGTGTAATGTAATAAATAGACATATATTACTAGTATATAAATTCTTATTTGGAAATTTTCTAAAAGAAGAAGACAGCGTTAAAAACACATCTTTTTAGAGGTATAAAAAATAAGCGTTGCCATATTAATTTTCTAAAAGTACAAAATAAGCTTTAAAAAATATGTTTCTAAAAAGATTAAAAATTTTTAATACCCACAGAGAAAGCTTCGTAATGGGCGCATATGTTATACGTAGATACGTGACTTTTTATACGATATATTTAAAAAAATGTAAGATAGTATGTGCTAGTGTTCAATTGAATGCAATCAAATAATGTTGGAGGCGAAACGGCTCGCGCCGAACGGCCAGCGGCGAACTGGCCCTGCGGCGAAACGGCCGCGGCGAATCGTCCCACACCGGTGTTATTAATAATACTAAATAATCGACAATGGCAATGGTTGATGTGATAGATCATAATATTTTCTGTAGGTTTCATTATGAAGTAAAACTTAGCTTAAGTATGTATACATTTTACAAAATATAAAGTTCGATTTAAAGAATAATGGATACATGAGTAGAATAGGGGCACTTGTCGCCGCCATTTTGTGTTTTGTGACGTAGTTTGACCTTGGGGTTTTCTCAGGACAGGGCCATGGAGTTGACCTTGGGAACTTTCAATGAGTTAATTTCGTATTTTGACCTTGAGATTGACCTCAAGCTCGGTCTTGGAGTGAGAGAGATGTGAAAGATGAAAGAGACCAGAGAGGCATGAGAGGGACGAGGGAGACCAGAGAGCCGAGCACAATCAGCTTTTATTACAGAAATCATTCGCTAGTTTAAAAATACACCACTAGATGGCCTCACAAACAAGCAAATCTGCTTTTAAAAATACAATGTAATCTGGTTAGTGGAGTTTTTATCGGATACATTCGGAAGGTGGACCAATAGAGAGGTAGTGGTCGTTGAAAGCATCGCATCGCAAAACTTTAATTATATGAAAAGTAACCGAAAATGCGTCGATTATAGAACTTGCAGTTTTCAACTTCAGAGCTCTAGCCCAGCGCCATCTTGCCTGCTTGCTAAATACAACGATAACCGTCTGTATATAATTACATCCGTCATTATATATTTACTTAGATTTCGCATATCGCAAAAAAGACCCGATTGCCTGTCATAACTCAAAAATGTTGCTCACAATTTACCTGTTTCGGGTAAATTTCTCACTACAGGTTTATGCATAGTGTACCCTTCTTGTTTCTATAACCACGCTCTAATATCTTCCTTGGCGGCATGTTTTAAATAAGCTCCTTTTTTGGCAGAGGTATTTCTGCTAAGACGACTGCGAAGATAACCGATCCTATCCGAACATTGACGAGTATGCCCGCGCACAAGACCCAAGCCCGATAACATTCTCGTTTCTCACGTTTCGCTCGTTAAAGTGTAACTACCATCAAGTGAGAATTATTATAATGTATTCTCCTGTTTATGAGCCAACATACTTTCAAACGTTAAGTGTTCCTTCAATTTTTTATTAATAATCTTGTTTTCCTAACGAACGTTCGAACCTGTTCTATAAATCTAAATCTCTTTTTTGACAGAAGTGTTTCCATTAAGAGAGATATTTCTACTGACAGATCTTGCATGTAAAATAGAAGCCTAACCTCATGTTTAGTAGGGGCACTCTGTCATCACCCTAGCTTAAATATCTGAGATCACCGGTATATTCTACTTTCTATCGTACTTATTTTTTAATATTAAATTAGTTTTAGCAAACTGTAATTAGTCCAATCAGTATTTTGAACTGTAAGCTAGTTTTCGCAAGCGACAAGTTATGATTTGATTGATTGAGATAGTTTGATTTGATCGAGCGTGATTTGTTTGAGATTGATCTGCTTAATTGATTTGATTAAATTATTTTTTTGTTTGAGAAAGAAACGAAGGACACGAGAGAGAGAGAGAGAGAGAGAGAGACAGAGACGAACACTATCAACCTCTATTACAGAAAACATTCGCTAGTTTAAAAAATGGCGCCACAAACAAACTCCAACTAGTCCTAGAAATATACCGCTAGGTGTCGCCACCTCTATTACTGAATACATTCGCTAGTTTAAAAATATGCCACTAGATGGCGACACTAACAAACAGACCCTAATTAGTCCTAGAAATATACCGCTAGGTGGCGCCACCTTTATTACAGAAAATATCAATAGTCGATACACAACTAGATAGAGACACATTCAAATTTCGCCACAAGGGGGC